>CM035422.1:55239905-55722405 GCA_020310875.1 Ceratopteris richardii
CAATTAAATAAAAGTGACAAAAGAAAAATTGACTTGGTAATTGTTAGAAAAAATTTACCTTTAAAATTTTGGTCGATATTTCTTCAATATATGATTGTGGTCAATTGGTCAATTTCTCCACTTGATTCCTGATTTGAAACCTAATTTAATCGACTTTTGAACCCGGGCAACATGGTCGGCTTTTCTAAGTAAGGCCTTTGATATCTACTCAAGAGGGGAAGAGGTGTTCCTCCTCTAGAGTTGTGAGCAAGCCCAATTGCATTACATAGAGGGGGCGATACGAGGCTCTCCTGCAGCGGTACTCTTTTCTTCGGGCTAGGCTTTCTCCACTCACCCTTCATCAGACTTGCCTCAGAAAGACGGTCTAACAGAAGCATGAACCCAGAATCTTCCATCCTGCTAGAATACGATGGGATGTCTTAATCAATGGAATCGTAACCTTTCTCGATGTCGAGCTCTAACAACCAAGAGAGGCCTGGCCATTCATTTGTTATGAACTCCAGTCCCATGTAACACTCTTTGTTCGGCCCGGACCCACGCGAGTCATCCAAAAAGGTACTTTCATACACTATGGGTAAGTCATAACAGGTGCACAAAGAATTATGTTATTTCTTGCTTTCCACTTCACTATATATAATATATACATTAGTGATCCAATGCCTTGAGTGTATGGTAAGGTTGGTAAGGTTTGAGATGAGACTGGTTTACCATAGGGATTTGGATCCCTTCACGAGTAGAGAGACGTACCGCTCCTTGAGGAAATATTTCCTTTATCTTGATGGGCCCGTTCATCCAGTGGATAACGTTTTCTCTTTTTTGTTGTTCAAGCTTGGCTTGTAAATAAGTACCAAAGATCCCTCTTTGATCTCCGTCTACAGGCTACTATCGTGCCATGCTTTCTTCTTAATTTGATCTTTCTCGAGAGTCGAATTTGCAATTGTTCTCTTCTTCTCCAATTGCTGTAATCTGTTCATATTGTTGTTACTTACGACTTACAAATTATCAATTCTTGCATATCCTATTTTGCTCAATCCCTTTAGGAATTCTATTGGAGCTATTTCTTCAAGACCATATACCAAGTGGAAGGGAGCGTGTTTCGTAGTTATCTTGAAAGCTATCCGGTATGCCCATACCTTGGCTAGGTAGGTGGTGCTCCATGTGTCAAGGGATGAAGACATCATATTTTCCTTAAGAGAGAAATGAGTACATTGTTGGTGCTTTCTACTTGACCTTTGGCTCGTGGGTAATATGCACATGACTTTTTGTGGAAAATTTTGTACTTTGTAAATATTTCAATTGAAGTTTTGTTGATGAAATGAGACCCTTGGTCAATTGTACCTTCCAATGGGATAACCATACCTGCAAAAGATGTTTTCATACAAGAAATTATTTACCATGTGAGAAGTGCAATCTTTCGTTGCCAAAACTTCTTGCCATTTGGTGGCATAGTCGTTGGCCACCAACAAGTATTTCACATTTGATGACAAAGAGATGGGATAGATTTGGCCCATAAAATCTAATCCCCATTTCTTAAATGGTCTTCATGATAAAGAAATTTGAAATGGTTGGTTGTTGAGCTTACTTGGTTTTGATGCACAACATTTGATGCACAACATTTGAAAGTGTCATATATCTTTGCATCTTGTGTTGCATCTTGAAAAAGATAAGGCCATCATAATCGTCCATGCAAGATCAGATGTGTTGTTATATGGCCTAGATAGTGGCATGAAGCAGTACTTCCATGGGCTTGTTGTAGTATTTGTTGTACTTCATGCGGGAGGATGGATCTTTGATACACTCCATCGGGTCGAACTCGAAAGAGAGTATGTTGTATAATTGAAAAATTCTTACTTTTGAGCATTAATCTTCTATGTTCCAGTAATGTGAGATTAGATGGGTAGGTTTCCGTGGATAATAGATGATGAATGTCATGATACCAAGTAGGATGAGTGCTTTCTTAGAATATAGATTGATCTCGAAGTTTGTCTTCTATGCCTGTATCTCGTACTGCCTTTCCTTTAATTCTTGAGAGGTGATCTTCCATCACGTGGTGCTTCCGAGGTCGTTGAACCAGTTTAAAGTTCAATTCTTGGAATAAGAGTAGCCACCTTCACACTCTTCCATAGATGTTTGGCTTATTTAGCAAATATTTGATTGCTTGATGATCAGTGATGATAGTGAAGTGAATTCCCAATAAATAATGACGAAACTTCTTGAGAGCAAAAACAATAGCAAGTGCCTCTCTTTCAGTAGTGCTATAGTTTCGCTCTTCCTTAGTTAAAATTCTGCTAGCATAGTAAATGGGTCCATCAAGTTTATGTTCTTTGTTAGGCTGTGTGAGTATGGCGCTACCGCTATAGAAGTCACATCCACATGTACGTGAAAGACGGAATTCCAATATGGTACTACTAAAATAGGTGCATGAATGGCTTCTAAGCCCAAGGAAAAGATGATCGTGAAAGCCTTTATTTTGCTCAAACCCCTCGCAATCGGTCCACTTGGATTACCTAGAGCCCACAATTATCTCGCAATGGATTCTTCCTATGTCTATGCACTAGCTCATATGTTCCCGGCAAACGTACCAAAATGATAGGCCGTTTAGCCCAAGAGAAAGTGCCTTCCACTCGCCTAGATTTTGCTCAAACCCCTTGGAACCCCTCGAGGAATCCTTCCTTTGTATATGCACTAACTCATATGTTCCCGGCAGATGCACCAAAATGAATGGGTCTCTTGAACCAAGGAAGAGTATGCTAAGAGGCGTTATGGTGTGCTCAAATCACCTCAAACTAATTGGCTTGTAATTCTTGAGCCTCAATTGTACCTATAATTTCACTATCTCGGACACACTCGTATGTATGCAATATAGCTCTCCCAAGCCCTCTTATTCTCATGCACTCATCTGCTCACACATATGTGCGACCCTTCTCTCATGCACTCTCTCTTTCTCTCACTCTTCCCTTTACCTCCTACACACTTACTCACTGACACACGCTTATGTTCACGCACACACTGCTTTGTACTCACACACCATCATTCTCCCATCCACACGCATGACCTCTTACCTATACACCCTGCTTCTCTTCCTTCTCCTTCCACGCGCTCACACACACTGTCACACATAGACTCTCACTTATCCTTTTACTCTCCCGACACCCACATACACCAATACATACACACACCCTCATGCCCCCTCAGATTCATGCACACACGCCCATGTATACTCATACACCATTTTTTGTCCACCCATGCACATACTTTTCCCCCCCCCATACAAGTAAGTATTCACATTTCCTTAATCCTTGCTTTCTCTCACTATATTTTCCTTACTGCATACCTGAAGTGCATAAGTTTATTGTGGAAGGGATTACTTTCTGATGCGTTGAACTTTGTTATTCATTACGCTGAGGTTATGACCCGATTTACTCTAAACTTCAGAGCTTCGATGCCTAAAAACCACAAGTGAAAGAATGATCATGATAGTAGTTGTTAATTCATCTCCTTTTCGATGAATTTACATCCATGTGTATTACAAGTAATAGAAGTTAAAAGCTCATTTCCTCCTTCCAATGACCAGTACAACACCATAACTGTCTCATCAAAACATAAAGACTAGTTCGAACTTCATTTATCTGCACATAAGAGCGCCCTGGCTTCTATTTGACAGAACATTAATCAATAAAGAACTTTTCTTTTCATTTAGCGATTAAAGATATCAAAAGAAATTTTTCTTGCTCAGACCAGCAGCAAATCTTTAAGTTCTTTATCACTTAGCAGAGTTTGCAATGAGCGCTTCAGTTGTTCGGCTTTACTCCAAACTACCACACTTTTCTTACGTACCTATCCTTCTCCAAACCGAAATTCATCCTTGTGAGATGCATCATCGCCAAGGACAGACCATAACTCGAGCCAGTCAAAAACTCCCTCACAAGGATGGGGACTAGACAAGCGGCATCAAGAGCATTCTCAAGCTCTCCTGCAGAGCCCCTATTCCAGTGATTCTTTCCTAGATAAGCGACATATTCTAAAGAAGAGCACAAGAGTTCCTTCGTGTTTCCAAAACCCGTTTTCGCAATTTTCAACACAAAATTCAAGGGTAAACCATGACAGATAAAAATGTAGTAGTGTTCGATGAGTTAAGCAAGAGACACAAAGTCGGCAACCAAATTCAAACTTTAAAGTACTTTCACTACAACCACTCTAAAATTATTAAGAAGACTTTGCTTTTAGTCAAAACAGGCTTTCACTAAATATAATTTTTTTTTTTTTTTTTTTTTTTTTGCTATCTATAGAGTTCAACGTATACCTTTTTTCATGTGAGGAAAAGTAGATCTATTCTGATTTTATCACATCACCGCGAAACTTCAGTAATTGATATATTCCCACTTAGCAAATCCAGCCTCAACTCCTATGGATTTATCTTCTTCCCCTCCTCCATGGCTCAGCGCAGGGCTATGTATGATTGAAGCTTCTTTGCATTGATGTTTTTGTGCATCAGCTTGTTGGCCCCACGGGATAGAGATTTCCGCTCATCTGCATCAGAGCGTCCTTAGCTTCAGACATATCCAATTTACAAGGTAGCTTTCCATGTAGTGGTCACGACCAACTTCCGTCCCTGCACTCTCTAGCCAATGCATCACTTTGACCGCAGACCTTTCACCCATATTGCACTAAACCACAATGGATAGCCATAACTTAAATGCTGTGGACTGTCGTGGGCAGAACGCAGGGAAAGAAGCTGCACTTCCTGTTAATGGTTTCTGACCCGAAAGCGAGAGAGCACTTAGTGTTGCCTATTGCATCCGTTTCTGAATTAAGGTAATCGAACCCCGTTGAGGGATGGATCACCCTGAACTGCGGACTACTGTCTACCTCATTCTCCTTCCCTTTGTCTGAAAATCGAGATGCAGTAGAAGTAATGAATCGTGTGATAAGGAAACCTTCCCGATTGTGTGTGTATCTCCCGATGCTTCACCTTCGCAGTAAGCGCAGAAAAGATAGTCACGAGAATGCCATCCTGTTCCCCTCTTTCCTCATGCTTCCTCCTTCCCTCTGTATGCTTCTTCTCATACATATCTCCATAGCAGGAACATTCCCCCAGAGAAACCCCCAAAACAAAAAAAATTTCATCGCGCAGAGCTTCTCTCCCTCGTGTACCCTTTTTTGAAGAGCTCCCCATCTGCCACCTCCTACCAATGCCTCCTCCTTTCCGTTTTTCTGTCAGAGCTGCTGAAAAAACGGACATGCCCCCTTTTTATGACGAAGAGGAATGGAGAGAGAGAGTAAGAGAGCCCCCCCCTTATCAGTACATCGGCGCCCCCCTCCTGTCTTCTTCGCAGCGTCCTCTCCTAAAAGCAAAGTGCAAACGCCAAAAAAAAACTTCCTGCCAGCATAGTATCATGTAACCAAATGTCTGGAGTGCGACGAATGGGCCCAGCACAATCATCTCAAAGGATACCTACTCGCTTCAGGAAAGATCACATTCACATTCCTACATAATTGAGCATCTGAAAATGTAGACATCTCCATAATTGAGCTACTCAAATGAGAACGACATGTATCTCATCATTGAGATGAAAATCATATCAGTTCCATACTTCTAATTCACATGCTCATAATCATGAAAGCACAGCTCCACCAGGGTACCAAGCAACTTCTGAACTTCAGCCAGTTCTACAAAAACTCTGAGCTTCCTTTTCAGCACAGACGACACAATATAGGCTGTGCATTACCTATAGTATCCCTTGCACATGGTTCATGGAAATGATGCACGCATGAAATACCCAAGAAATATTTACTGAGATCTGATTCCAAAAGCTGCCATACTGCAAATAAATCTCAAAGACTGGTAAAGGCCATCAGCAAACTCTTTGTGCTGCCTGGCATGAGTGCATGTATCCAATCCTGTGCTGATCACTCATGATAAAAAAAATACCACGAAATCCATCGGCATATGCACTTCACCACCTTGAAAACAAGCACTCATTGATGATATGTTAATTATATTTTTATTGGCAGTAGTTGAAGCATCTTTGTTTGTTTTCAATAACTTTTGCAACTCCTGTACTATCTCTTTTAGTTTTATTATATTCACACACTCAGGAGAGGAAGGAAACAAATGATGCTGTTGAAACATATTCTCACTTTCCAGGGCCTGTAGTCTTCGGGTAATATCATCCAAAGGTACTACCTTCTTGGCATCCCAATCAAGCTCTTTCCCTATGTCTTTAAATTGCTGCACATCTGGCTTGCATGGTCCTTCAAGAGTGCAAAATGCTAAGGAGCTTAAGATGTTCTTCTTCCCAAAGCTCAGTAAATCTAGATGTTTTTCCTCCTCGGAGCCTTCCCATTGCACCAAACCACTTCTTTGATGCTTTCCTACATCAATCTGAATGACTTTTTCTGAAGTTGTAAGCTGGGAGACATAACAGGGACTATTATTGAAGTTTGCAACATCACCATTCACTACCTTTTCTTCAACAAACATAGATGACTCTTCTGTCTCTGTTATCCATATGTCATTCTTATAAATTTGTGAACTATTAACTTCTTCATCATCTGAGCCAAGCTTCTCTATAGCACAATCATTAGGATTTGAAAAATTGTGTAGCAGTGAAGTTTGAAATGATGAGCCTGATCCTTCAAGAGCTAATAACTGTTCCTCTACAGTAGAGAGTTGAACTAATATGGATTTAGCATCCTCTCTCACAATAGCCTGTTCTGCGTGGTTACTGCTGTTTCGATGGACCGGGAGTTCCACAATACGGAAGAGTCGAGCCCCTTTACGTGCTGCGAAAAGGCTTTCTTCATAAACGTGACAGAGCAAATCCATGTCTCGACGGCAACAATGCACCCAGATATTTCCCATCAATCACCTAATCACCCTTTAAGTACCTGAAATCAAATATATTCTTCTGCCAAACAGAAACATATTAGTGCATCAAAACCAGCCAATTCCCGGGCTAACATACTCCCCTCTTCTTATGTTATATGGAGAACCCCTCAGAAGAGGTGTGAACCACCTCTTAGATTGGTTATTACATGGGCTCACACATGAGTGCCATGTGGCACCCATGTGTGAAGCCATGTGGGGGGATGACTCACAATTATGAAGAGAGAGAAAGAGTAACTAATGATGGACTACGCGGCTGGGCGGCAGAAGGGAATCGAACTCCGTGCGCAATCATCTTTGAGAAGTCGACATCGATCGGCGTGCAGAAGCTAGCCCAAAATTGGGGAGCTCATCGGAGCATTTACAACACTGGTATCGGAGAAGGACAGCGACAGCAGACGTAGGACAGCGCAAGCAGACGCCGCACGCGCGAGAGACGGCCCACAGGCACACCAAACGAGGCGCCAACCGCCGCCGTGCGCAGAGAGGAGCCCGCAGGCGTCCGCCACCCACGAGGGGGAGCCTTGCTCCTCCTTCCCCACTCTTGGATGAGTGAAGCTCTTTAGAGCTTTCCTTTTGTACCCCAAAAAGGCCTGCAACCCAAGCACATGTGGGATAAAGCTCCATCTTCATCGACTGTCATGTATGGACTGAGGTTTTCGAAAGCAAAGTGTAAGCCATTTCAAAATCGAAGTTTTTCTTGATTTTACAGGAATAAAAGAGACCTTTTGAATCAAGATATTGGCTAAAGTGAGGATGCACATATGTATTACGGGCTGTGGAGAAGGGTTTAGAGTTTTGGGTTTTCATTGAAAAGCTTCAATCCTTCAGTTTGGAACTCTTCAAAGTCTCTACTTCAAGAGGGTTACCTTTTTACCTCCCACCGATGACATACCTCACTTCTCCGGACCATTTCTTCTTCATACCATATCGGATTTCAAATATCTTGGTCACGTTTCGAAGCTACGCTTTCAAGCTTCGCTCAGAGACCATCGGTGTTGGATTTGGAAGAGATTTGCCCTATCAAAATCTCTCTGCAGCGTTTCAGCAGGAACTAGGCGGCCACTTCCGGGCCTAGTTTTTCTTCATCCGGACTCCAAATCCAATTTTTTCACTTGGGATTGTCTCAAATTCTTGAAGTGCAGGTGCTGGGCAACAATTTGTGGACTGGCGAGGATTGGAAAATCTCTGAAATTGTTCAGTTGTACTCAGTTTGCCCGTTTGAGGTTTTTCCTACGCACTTTTGGTGTTATTTTGGATCGTTTATGGTGTCTAGAACCTCCCCGGACCAAGCGGACATTTCCAATTTTCTTTTGGGACTGGCGAGGAATCAAAATCAGCGGCTTGAAGCATCAAGGATCACTTGGATTTAGCTTCCGCAACTCTACTTTGTATCAGGGAAGTGTTCTTGTGTTATATCTCTCTTCTTCTTGCATATTTAAACTCTACTTCCATTCATTTTTATACTCTCTAGTTAGCAAACGGGGGAAGGGTACTTAAACATGGAAACTAAAGGTAAACAAGTAGTTGAGACCACTTCTCCACCTAGAGAGCGACTAGAGGATCAGGATGCTAGAATGGAAGAAGTAGAGTTAGGACAAGAAATAGAAGAGAATTTAGAAGAAAAAGAGCCTTCACAGCAAGAGTATACTTACGAAGAGCTTATAGATGAATTTGTCACTCATGACCAATTCATTGACTTGAAAGAGCAAACCCTTAAGTTAGAGAAAGATTTGGGTAGCATTACATCTCTTATACACCAACTTAAGTCTCAAATGATCTCCCTTGAGACTAGTGTCACCTCTTTCCTAGCTAGGAAGGAAAGAGAGACTCCTAACATTCCTCTAGAGATTACTAGGAAAGAGACTTCTCTTCCTAGTAAGCATAAAGGAGAGAGCTCTAGGGAAGCTCCCCTCCTGAAAGACTTAAAGCCACCAACCTTCACGGGGGATGACCGAGACAGGAATAAGGATGCAATCTACACTTTTTTACAAGTGGCATGATTTGCATCAATTGAAGGGCACCCCACCTGAGTATCGTGTGCTAGAGGCGAGTCTCTCCCTCGGCCCGCGTGCTTATAAGTGGTGGATGAGTCTTAAGGAGGCGAACTCTATCCCTAGTCACTGGACTCAGTTTGAGACTCTTTTCCTAAAAGAGTTTCTTCCTGAAAATGAAGAGGAGAGGAATTGGGATGAGTGGGATAGGATTACTCAAAGAGGCAGGCCTCTTTCAGTCTATCTATCCCACTATAGAGAGATCACTTTGAAGCTTAAGGGTCTAGATGATTTTCAGAAGACCAGAGGGTTTGTTAGGAGCTTGGATAAAGCCATAAAGAGGGAAGTCAGGAGGAATGCGCCTAAGACGTTTGAGGAGGCGATCAAATATGCACAGATATATGAGGACCATAACCGTCCTCAGTATACTCCTATGGAGACGGATCAGCCCCTTAAACCTCTGAGCACCACTAAATTTAAGAAAAAGTTGCCTTTTGGGAAAAACAAGGTTTTTATTAAAAAACAAAGATCACAAGGACCTAAGCTATCCACAGACCAGTTTGAAAAGGCCAAAAGAGAGAACCTGTGTTTTAGGTGCCTATCCCCTAACCATTCGCAGTGGAACTGTCCACTCAAGAAGGGGGAAGAAAAGAAGAAAGGACCAGAGTCTAGTACGGCTCCTGAAAGGGGCATTAAGGCGGTCCACCTAGTGCAGACCCTTCCCATTCATGGCAGCTCTAGCTGCAAGGGAGTGGAGGTGATGCACGAGGATATAGAACACACGTGTTGTTTGACTCAGTCATTGTGGTCACCGCAGTTTGGACCACATGACTTGGTCAAGCTACATGGTAGTGTATACGGGACCAGGGTGCGAGTCATGATAGATGACTCTGCCACTCATAACTTCATTAACTATGCTTTGGTCAAGAAATTGAAGATTCCCCAGCAGCCTAGTGCACATAAATACATTGTATCTATGATGCCAGGGCAAGATAAAAGAATATGGGATACTATGGTATCCAATTTGGAAGTCAAGATGCAGGATTATACAGATCATATGGACTTCCAAATTATGAACATGGAGAGGACAGATCTAGTCTTAGGAAGAGAGTGGCTATGGGGGTTGGGAGATACACTTAAACGCAGCTATCAAAATAACACACTCGAGTTTGAAAAGAATGGAAGTAAAGTTTATATTCAGGGAGAGAGAGATGTACCTAGTGCACCTCTCATCTCATCATTAGAGTTGTATAGTCTCTGTTGTTCACAGCATGTACAGGATATGTTTTTATTGTATAGTCATGATATGGAGCATTGTACAGACAGCTCATATGATGTATATTTTCATGCTTTGAATGTAAATATGAACAGGACTTTCTACTATTCTTTTTTGCAAGAGTGTGTAGTTAAAAGTTTTAAGGATCTTATGTTTGAGTACAGAGATGTTTTTCCCACTGACTTACCTAGAGGGCTACTACCTGAGAGAGGCGACATTGACCATGCCATTGAGGTTGTTACTAACACTAACCCTATTTGTAGACCACCTTATAGGCTTAGTGTTTCTCAGCATGAGGAGGTTGAGAAGCAATTGCAGGATTATTTAGATAAAGGCTTCATTAAACCTAGTAACTCACCATGGGCATCGCCAATGCTCCTAGTTAAAAAGAAAGATGGCTCTATGAGACTATGTATAGATTATAGAGCACTTAATGAGGTAACTATCAAAAATAGATTTCCAATGCCTAGGTTGGAAGATCTATTTGATCAGTTACATCAAGCTAGGTATTTTACCAAGCTTGACCTTAGATCAGGATATCATCAGATCAGGATTAGGGAAGAGGATGTTCCTAAGACTGCATTTAGGACTAGATATGGGCACTATGAGTTTTTGGTGATGCCTTTTGGTCTCACCAATGCTCCTGCCACTTTCATGAAACTCATGAATAGTGTTTTACGGCCTTATCTAGGACACTTTGTAGTAGACTTTTTAGATGACATTCTGATCTATAGTGCATCAGAACAGGAGCACTTGGAACACTTCAGAAAAGTATTTCAAGTGCTAAGGGAAAATTCGCTCTTTGCTAAGGAGTCAAAGTGTGAATTTTTCAAGACAGAGGTTAGGTACCTTGGGCATATAGTCTCCCAAGATGGAATCCACATGGATCCTGAAAAAGTAAGGGCTATTATGGAATGGCCACATCCACGGAACCTGGAGGAGCTGCAGATCTTCCTAGGTTTATCAGGTTTCTATCGAAGATTCATTAAGAACTATGCCAAAATTGCTGTCCCGATGACGGAACAGCTTAAAGGGAAAGGGAAAGCCTTTCATTGGGGAGACGAACAGAAGCAAAGTATGGAAAAGTTGAAGGTAGCAATTGCTACAGCTCCACTTTTACATATAGCAGATCCCAATAAACCATTTGTGGTTGAGACTGACGCGAGTGATTTTGCTATATGAGCGGTTTTAGTACAGGATGGTCGACCATTAGCTTTTGAGAGCAAGAAACTAGAACCGGCTCAAAGGAATTACTCCGTCTATGAGAAGGAGTTGTATGCAATAGTCCATGCTTTGAAAAAGTGGCGTCATTATTTATATGGTGCCAAAGTTACGATAGTGTTTGATCAAGAGAGCATTAAGTGGCTCTCTAATCAAACAGACCTTAAAGGTCGTAAGGCCCGATGGGCAGAGACCCTTCAAGAGTTTGATTATGAGCTTAGGTATAGGAAGGGAAAGTTTAATGTGGTGGCTGATTCACTTAGCCGCATGCCTATGCTCAATGGACTGAGTTTTACTCCGATCACTAGCGAGCTACTTGAGTCTATTAAAGGGAAATGTAGGCTTGATCCTGCATATTCCGAGATTTGGGAAGCCATAGAGAATGGGGATCGTGATATACGGGTTTCCAATGAGGATAGAGTATCGACGGGTACTCAAGAAGGATTCAAGTGGAAGAATTACAGTGTCCAAGATGGATATCTGTTATATAAAGGTAAGGTGTGTGTCCCTAGAGATACTGAGTTGAGACGGCATATTTTATATGAGTGTCATGACACACCTAGTGCGGGACACCCAGGAGTTAACAAGACTTATGATCTTGTTAAGAGGAAGTTTTATTGGCCTGGACTTCATAAGGACGTCTTAGAGTATGTGCTTAAGTGCAATAAATGCCAGGTCAACAAAGCTGAGAGATTGAGGATTGGAGGGCTACTCCACCCATTGGATATTCCCAATGGGAAGTGGGAGAGTATCTCCATGGACTTTATAGTCGGTTTACCTAAGACACAGAGAGGGCACGACTCGGTTTGGGTAATTGTGGATAGGTTAACCAAAATGGCTAGGTTTATTCCAACACATACTACAGTAAAGACACCTGAGTTGGCTAGACTCTTTGTAGAGAACCTATACCGGTTATATGGTCTTCCTTTAGACATAGTTTCTGATCGGGATAGGAAGTTTACTAGCCACTTTTGGAGAGCGGTCTTCAAAAGGTTGGATACAAAGCTTAGCATGAGTACGGCCGAGCATCCACAGTCGGATGGGCAAACAGAAAGGGTTAACCAAATCCTAGAGGATATGCTTCGAGCATATGTGAATGAAAGGCAAACTAATTGGGAAGAGTACTTACCTATAGTAGAGTTTGCATATAATAGTGCCAAGCACTCTTCCACTGGGCATAGCCCATTTATGCTTATGTATGGGTTTCAGCCAAGGGCTCCTTATGCAGTTGGCTTGCAGAATGAAAAAGTCCAAGCTGCAAAGGACTTCTTGGAAGAAATGAATGACATGCTTAGACTTGCTAAGGACAGCATTAGGAAAGCTCAGGATAGGGCTAGAGCCTATGCTGACCCTCAGAGAAGAGATATCAACTTTGAGGTAGGAGAACAAGTCTATCTTAGAGTTCCATCTAGGTCTGAAACCATGAAGACGGGACCTTGTCCAAAATTATCTCCTAGGTATTGTGGACCTTTCCAAATACTTAAGAGAATAGGAAAGATGGCTTACGAGCTCCAACTTCCAGAGAATAGTCAAATTCATCCAGTTTTTCATGTTAGCCGGCTTAAGAAAAGGCTGGGTGAATCTGACAACCTCATTCCAGATAGTGAGGTAGTAGAGCCTATTTCTGTTCAATCTATTCCACATGAGCGAGAGAGCATACTACGCACTCGAGAGAAACGGACGAGGAGTCACTTGTATAAAGAGTGTCTAGTAAAGTGGAAAGATAGTTCAGAAGATAGTGCCACATGGGAGCGGGTTAGCACCCTTCAGAGACGGTTTCCCAGTTTCAGTTTACCTTCCCAAGAGTTTTCTTAAGGGGAAGGATATGGGGAAACAACACGGAGACAGGACCATGTATTTCTATACATGGGGATATAGTGGGAGTAGTGTTATTATTAGTTCTCTCTTTCTATTAGACCTTCCAATACCATTTTTGAGGACAAAAATGGAGTTAAGGGGAAGGAAATGTTATATGGAGAACCCCTCAGAAGAGGTGTGAACCACCTCTTAGATTGGTTATTACATGGGCTCACACATGAGTGCCATGTGGCACCCATGTGTGAAGCCATGTGGGGGGATGACTCACAATTATGCAGAGAGAGAAAGAGTAACTAATGATGGACTACGCGGCTGGGCGGCAGAAGGGAATCGAACTCCGTGCGAAATCATCTCTGAGAAGTCGACATCGATCGGCGTGCAGAAGCTAGCCCAAAATTGGGGAGCTCATCGGAGCATTTACAACATCTTATTTGCGAAGTCGTCCTCAACGAGCCACTATTGCTGCAATAAAATCCAAACAACCATGAACATGTCAATTTTCAATTGGTTCACATACCTTTTTATCGAGCCATCATTCCAAGTCGACCTGCGCTCATTGAAGCTGTTAGTGCTCAAAAAATCACTCATGAATACATACAAATCAGTCACTTCAATTGATTCAAGAACATGCACATATATGCAACTCCAATTCAACATACATTAAATTGTTCATGCATTCCATTATGAAATTAGTCTCAACCAAAATAACACATTCATACCTTTCCATGTTTGACACATGCCACTATCATTGCGAAAAAAACAAAAAAGAAAATACCAAAATGAACGACGACAACTGAAATGAATGCAACAGGAGATGCAAAATACCCAAAATGCATACCCCATTATTGCACCTACTATTCGCTATGTACAATTATTCCATGACTAGACACTCCTAAAGAATCCCCATCGTTGTCCTACAAAAGCCATCTAGACTCGAGTACAAGTCAAGATCTACATAAAAACCTTGGAGTGTCCCACACACTGGAAAACCCTCGGATAAAGCACACAAGTTATAAAGCAAACCCGTTGCATTACCTCACTAAAGCCTCATCCATAAGTACATATAGAGTCTCCATGCCTTCAAGAATGTTGATTCGAAGTGAGCTGATCTGTCATAAGCCATCACATACCAATCACACAAGCAAATAACGTTCCCTTCCAGGCGATCATCACCCTCTCCTCTCTCTCTCTCTCCCCCTCAGGAGTGGGGAATAACTCCATATGAAAAAAAAAATTTATTTATTTTCACACGTTGGCCTACATTGACACTGGATGCGATTCGTGGACCTGACCACCCGATCAGGTTGATTCCACCCATCTACCAATGCAATGCAGCGCACAACACACAAACATACAAGAATGACACATAACATATATCAGCTAGCCCATAACGAAGCTGGATGCGGCTCATGGTCGTGACTACCCAGCCACGATGGCTCCACCTACCTACCAACCCGTTATGGCGCGTAGCTAAGACACAAACATATACCTCCCAAGCCTATGGCGAAACTAGCTGCGGCTCGTGGTCCTAACCACCCGGCTAGGATAAATCCACCCACCTACTAGCCCACCATAGCGCATTGGTACGATCACAACAACACAATATTTTTTCTTTCTTTTCTTTCTCTTCGTTTTTTCATAGTTAATTAGTTCACCCAAGTCCTGAGAATTAGGGAGAGGAAGAAAGGGACTTTCCCACTTTTCCCACACATGCATGCAACCATATACACTCTAGCCTTTGACAGATCAACCACCTCTTTACTCCATTCTCTCAATTACAGACACTACATATGTATTCATCGAGTTGACTTTTCACTTGGTAACTACAGCCAGCTATGCCTTAGTCCCTCCTGTGCCTATCCTTAGACGATCTAGAATGTGGGTCTCTGGGATGTCTCATGTAGCCTCACATCGTACTCGCATCCCGACAACTTCCCTAGGGCGAGTCAGGCTCAACTTCAGGAGCTCCGTCATCACTTCCTATCGTTAGCACATCTGCCCAAGCCCACGTGATATTGTTTTCCTCGTTAGGCATTTCCCTCGAAGGATCGAAATAGTAATATCGATCTCCCGCCCATCCTACATGTCGAGTTAGGTATTCCTCAAAACACTCAATGTAAAATGCAACACCCAAACCCTGGTTTATAAAGCATACCAGCCAATGCGCTTCCTCTACATCATATTCTGTCTCAAAGTCGTCGACATCTATGTCCATGCGGGCGAATGTTTGGTCTGAGAAATATATCCTTAGCTCGTACAAGTAGAGTTGCGTTATTTGGTCTGCCATTTTGTTACTTAGGCTCTAACAGTCTCTGCATAACACAAAAAAATATTAGAAGCCCAAAATTCTTGAGCTAGCACAGAATAATATTTATGACAACAAAAATCATAACTAACATATGCGCATATATATAAATATATATAACTATACATGTATGTACAAGGAGTCTACTACATCCTTTCGTTGGATCTCATCTGGCCTCTCCCGTCCTAATGTCACTTGAAATATGGTTTAACTCGAAGCGCGTTAATCTTCACGGGAGCATATTCTTCTCCTAAATCTTGAATTTGCATGGAACCATTAGAGTTGAGTTCCACCACCTTAAACGGTCCTGCCCATCTTGTCTGTAACTTCCCCGGGAATTTATAATATTTACTATCATAAACTAGCACGAAATCCCCTTCTTGAATCACATAGGTCTTGAGATTCTTATCATGCCTCTCCTTACGTCTCTTCTGAATAGCTTCCAAACTTTGTTGTGCGATGAGTCTCTTTTCTTCCAGCTTGACCAGTTGTATGTACCTTTCCTTCAATGACTCTTCCTCGCCCAACCTGGCTTCGATGGCCACTCTTAATGTTGGAACTTCTTTTTCGATGGGAAAGATGGCTTCCTCGCCGTATACTAGGGAGAACGGAGTGCTCTTGGTCGTCACTCGGTAGGATGTTCGATATGCCCACAAGGCTTCCAAAAGTCTCTCATCCCAGTCTCTCCTATGCACAGCTACTGTCTTTGTCAGAATCTGTTCCAGCACATTGTTGGTGACCTCCACTTGTCCATTTGCCCTCGGGTAATATGGAGTGCTTTTTCTATGTTTGATCTTATATAATTCCATTAATTCTTCGATCAGTTCGTTGACAAAATGGGTTCCTCTATCACTTACTATTTCCAACGGGCATCCGAATCGGGTGATGATTTGTTCGTACAAAAATTTAGCAACATCAACGGCTCGGTCAGTCTTCAGAGCTTTGGCTTCTACCCACTTGGTAACATAGTCAGTACAGACCAAGATATACCTATTGGATCTTCGTCGTGAGGGAGGATCAATAGGCCCCACAAAATCAATTCCCCACTTCTCAAAGGGCTTAAGAGAGAGCACCGGCGTGAGAGGAGCAGCATGTGCTAATGTGGGTTTGCCCATTCGTTGGCATTTGTCGCATTTCTTATAGTATGTGTGCGAGTCTCTGAACAGCATTGGCCACCAATACCCAGCCAATAAAATCTTTCTTGCCGTCAATTCACGAGCAAAATGTCCACCGCAAGGTTCGTCATGCAAAGCCCTCAACACTAGGTTTGCTTCTTCTTCCTCGAGACACCTCCGATAAATGCTCTCATGAACAAAATATCGATAGAGTTGCCCCCCAATGATGCTATGGTGCTTCGCCAATGCTAACAGTTTTTGCTTCTCTCTCTTGCTTGCTCCTGGCGGATATTTAGTGGTGCATAAGAAGTTCACCAAGTCGGCATACCAAGGTACTTTAGCATCAACCTAGAATAGATGCCCATTAGGAGCATCATCGGGCACACCAGAGATTGGCTCCTCATTAACAATTCCAGATAAATGGTCAGCCAATATATGTGCTTTGCTTGGTTTGGTTACCACTGTGAACTGAAATTCTCGGAGGAGTAGCATCCACCTCATCCATCGCCCTGATAGCTCGGGTTTATTAATGATGTACTTTAGGGCTTCATGATCCACATAAAACGTGAAATGTTTTCCCATCAAGTAATGCCGATACTTGTTCACCGCAAAGATCATCGAGAGGCATTCCTTCTCTGTGGTCGTGTAGTTCCTCTCAGTGCTATTCAAGTTGCGACTTGCGTAATAAATAGGGTGGTCCAACTTCTTTTCATCGGCTTGGCATAGCACTGCTCCAACCGCAGTATGAGAAGCGTCGGTATGCACATGGAATTCTTTCGTCCAGTCGGGTGCTACCAAAATCGGTGCATTTATCAATCTCTCTTTGATCGAGTCGAATGCAACTTGACACTCTCCAGTCCATTGGTATTGTTGGTCCTTCCTCAAAAGATTCGTCAGTGGTGCCGCTAAGGATGCAAAATTTAATATAAAACGTCGATAATAATTCGCATGCCCCAAGAATCCTCTGAGTTGCCACAAGTTTTGAGGCGGTGGAAGTTGTCCAATTTTTTCTACTTTATCCTCGTCGACCGCGATTCCTTTTTCAGAAATAACATGTCCCAGAAGCAATCCTCTTCGTACTCCAAATGTACACTTTTCAGGATTTAATGCGATGCCTTTTTCAATGCTTCTTCTTAAAATCGCTTCGATCCTCTCCATCATGTTTTCATCGTCGCCTCTGATCGCAAAGTCATCGAGAAATATCTCCATCCAATCCTGCAAGTAGTCTTGATATGCAGCTATCATTGCCCTCTGGAATGTGGCCGGTGCATTGCATAATCCAAATGGCATCACACGATATGCGTATGTGCCCCATTCCGTGGTGAAAGTAGTTTTTGATTGATCCTCTTCATGGATTTGGATCTGGTTGTACCCACTGAAACCATCCAAAAATGAGTACAATTTATGGCCAGCCACTCTGTCCAAGATTTGATCAGTAAACGGCAAGGGGAAGTGATCCTTCTTTGTGCGCTCGTTCAACTTTCGATAATCTATGCAAATACGGATTTTCTTATTTTTCTTCGGAACCACTACAATTGGTGATACCCATTCGCTGGATGCAATGGGATATATGAATCCTGCTTCCAATAATTTGGTCAATTCCAACTTGATCAATTTCGAGTAGACTAGATTTGTCCGCCTAAGTCGTTGACATATTGGTCGGGTACCTTCTTCCAAGTCTATATAATGTTGGCAGATTCGGGGATCAATTCCTCTCAGATCACTGTATGACCATGCAAAGGCCTTGCCGAAATTTTTGAGTGTCATTTTAATACAATCTCGTACTCCATCTGGTAGCTCTGACCCCACACTCAAGAACTTTCCTGGAAAAATTTCCCATTTTTCCACCTGAGCTTCTCGCGAATATTCCCTATTCCTTGATGAAGTCGTGATTGGAATGTGCTCTCCGATCACGCGTGCATGGTTGGCCAGTAAATCATTGTTTTGTTCTCTTTTGATTGAACCTAATTTCTTTAGTTCAGCTTTTGCAATGGCTTCCGACACTTTAGTCTTACTCTTTGCTTCCTTTTCCAATTCTCGACCTCTACTTAGAAGCTCTACTTCTAGCATTCTAACTCTTTCTCTCAACTGTTGCATTCCCATTGTCGGAGCTAACTCCAGTTTCAGCTCTTCTTTTGAAGTTCCCTTCTCCAGGGATTGAGTAGCTTTATTTTCCTTTGCGTCTATACTCAACATGTAGCACTCAAATTCACTTGTATGTGTCAATCATCCTAGCAACTCCTGATCGGAATCGTCGTTATAGAGCAATGGATTTTGATACTCTCCCATCTTCGTGTCTTGATTCTTAAAGAGCTGCAAGTTGAACCCGTCTTGAAGCAGATTCTTGTAGGTGTCCGTGTTCAAAGAAAACCTAGTTCGTGCAATCTCTTGCCTTGTTTTCTCCTTTTCTACATTTTCCATCTCATCGACTATTATTGTCTTCTTCTTGTTGCTCGAGGGTGGGGATACTTGTATTTGAATCCGATCAGACTTTGGCCCTATTGAAATAAAACCTGTGCGCCAGTCATGCACACATTCGGCTTGCACCAGCCATGGCCGTCCAAGTAGGATCGAGAAGGTAGCCTCTGAGGTCCTTGGTCTTACTATCAGATAATCAACTTTAAACTCTAGACCGCCGCCCACAACTGTACTTACATTCTTCAAAAGACCCGCAGGCTTCACTTGTGTTTGATCTTCCATTCTCAAGGACATCGGCGTTTCTTCCATGTGGTTGAGGCCCAAAGCTTTCATCATGAACTCGGTCATAAGGTTAACTGCGGCTCCACTATCTAATTGAGCACCAGGGACTGCATACCCTTTAATCTCGACCGTCACAGCTGGAGCGTTCGAATCAATTTGCGTCGTAATGCTTTGAATGATCCCTTGGACATCTTTATCTTGACTCTTTTTATCTCGAGCTTTCCTCGGCTTCTTAATATATTCATTGTATAATTGTTTCCTATAAGCAGGTGAACATTTTAGCAATGTGCCAATGTCTAGCGTGACTTCCGTGTCAGCGAGCAACTTTACAATATCCACTTCCTCCAAACTTTGTCTTTCCTTCCTACACCTTGGAGCCCTTAATCTTTCGGGGAATGGCGCTATGCCTGGCACGAACTCCTTGGTCACTGGTGGAAGAATCTCTATCTCTTCCCCATCCTCAAACTCTTGCTGCTCAGCAAATCCTTCAACTTGGTTTTCTACCTCTCCATGTTCAGCTATCTTCTCTTGACTTGCTTTTCCGTTCTCACCTTCTAGCTTTTTCTTCAAATACTCTTGAGTTCTTGTGACTACTGCCACAGTTGGCTCTTTATGTGGTTTCTTGGCCTCGTAAGCATCCACAAAGTGCATTGACGAGCTAGAACCTTCTTGAGGGTTCGGTGTCTTGAACACTACTCCGATTGTAGGAATGTGCTCTTGAGCTCTCGATGTGGAATGCATCTGAGTATCAACATAATTCGAGGACCGTACTGGTCCTTTTTCCTTGCCGGCGGCAGCTCTTCGTTTTGGACAATCTTCATCAAAGTGGTCCTCCCCACTACAGTACCTACATAGTGGGGTATAATCAATTGGTTTCTTTTCGTTTGGACATCTAGATTGAGTATGGCCAAAGCCATGGCACCTCCAACACGTTTGGCCATGGCACCTCCAACACTGGATTGGACCATCTCTTCTTTGGTCACGTGCGGGTCCTCTTGGATAGTCTCCTCCTTGACCCTGAGCACCATATCCATAAGTCGGTCTGTTTTCCCAACGAGATGTAGGTGGGACACCTTGAGCGGGCAATCCCGTGTAAGGTCTTTCTCTTGTATCTCCTGATTTCATGGTCCTCTCTTCATAGGCTCTCTTGTTGTAACATCGATCCTCCGTGTGATTTGTCCTTCCACAAAAAGTGCAACGCATTCTAGGTGGTGATCTATCTGTGAATACTCTCGAGATTGTAGGGCATTCTGAAGCCAAATGGCCGTAATCATGGCACTTTCCGCACCATGTGTTCGATCTAAACACTTGATTTGGGTTTGTAGTTACCTCTGGTTTTACTGTGTATGTTTCCTGGGTCATTGTGGAAGCTTTTATAGCTTGTGTGACCAACTCCAATATTCGTTCTTCAGTTAACGCAGGCTTAACCTCGCCTGGTGTGCTGGTGGCAGCTACAAAAACTGGGGTTGTCAATGCGGGACTTCGTTGACCAGGATCTTTTATTGGAATATTTCCTGGGCCTCCCATTGGCTCATATAAGAGCTCCATCTTCCTCTGTTGACATAATTGTACTTCCTCCTAAAGTCTCGCTTGTTCCTTAGCATCCATTAAAGTCGCAGGTCTTGTCAGGCTGATATGCTGCTGTGCCGTAGGATCTCTCAATCCCGAAATGAATCTTCTCTTCAATGTCTCATCGTTCTTGGCATTTGCGCCCATCTTTCTTACCAACGTTTCCATTCTCTGAATATAGTTATCGATGCTCTCATTGACTCCCTGTCGCAAATAATCCATTTGTTGGGCCAATCTATCTTGGAAGCCTTGTCGTCGAAACTTTGCCAAGAAGGCTTCCTTGAGCATTTGATAAGTTCCACACTCTTGTGGTGTCAGATTCCCATACCAATTGGCTGCCTCATCACGGAGAATAGCCGGAAAAATTCTCAACCTTTGACCCTGGTCAACTACCTCATTAGCCTCACAAGTAACTTCAAACAGCTGGATAAAACTATCTGGATCTTCGTCCCAAGCACCTCAAAACTTGGTGAAGTCCCCCAAATGAACCGAAATCCGTTGAGCCATTTCAAACAGAGGTGTGATGTCAATATCACTTCGATCCCAGAAATTTAGTACACGTGGCTTCAGGATCCCTCCTTCAAACTTCCGCACTTGATTCGCGACTCTCCTACGGGAGTACACGTTTTTGGCCGATTTCTTCGAACCAATCGAGGTCCACTCACCTGGCGGTTCCCACCTTCTCCTTTCTCTTTCAAGGGCTCTTCTCTGAGCTCGTTCCTCTCTTTGAGTTTGTGTTTCTCCTGACGATGAGCTCCCCTCGCTCATGTACTAGATCTTGGGGTCCGCAAGCTCGGCCAACCTGTGGCGCTAGGCGAACCTATTGCACTCTCTTATAGAGACGTACCAAGCTATTCCCGGCAAACGCACCAAAATGAATGGCTTCTAAGCCCAAGGAAAAGATGATTGTGAAAGCCTTTATTTTGCTCAAACCCCTGGCAATCGGTCCACTTGGATTACCTAGAGCCCACAATTATCTCGCAATGGATTCTTCCTATGTCTATGCACTAGCTCATATGTTCCCGGCAAACGTACCAAAATGATAGGCCGTTTAACCCAAGAGAAAGTGCCTTCCACTCGCCTAGATTTTGCTCAAACCCCTTGGAGTTGTTCCACTTGATCACCTGGAACCCATAATTACCCCTCGAGGAATCCTTCCTTTGTATATGCACTAGCTCATATGTTCCCGGAAGACGCACCAAAATGAATGGGTCTCTTGACCCAAGGAAGAGTATGCTAAGAGGCGTTATGGTGTGCTCAAATCACCTCAAACTAATTGGCTTGTAATTCTTGAGCCTCAATTGTACCTATAATTTCACTATCTCGGACACACTCGTATGTATGCAATATAGCTCTCCCAAGCCCTCTTATTCTCATGCACTCATCTGCTCACACATATGTGCGACCCTTCTCTCATGCACTCTCTCTTTCTCTCACTCTTCCCTTTACCTCCTACACACTTACTCACTGACACACGCTTATGTTCACGCACACACTGCTTTGTACTCACACACCATCATTCTCCCATCCACACGCATGACCTCTTACCTATACACCCTGCTTCTCTTCCTTCTCCTTCCACGCGCTCACACACACTGTCACACATAGACTCTCACTTATCCTTTTACTCTCCCGACACCCACATACAACAATACATACACACACCCTCATGCCCCCTCAGATTCATGCACACACGCCCATGTATACTCATACACCATTTTTTGTCCACCCATGCACATACTTTTCCCCCCCCATACAAGTAAGTATTCACATTTCCTTAATCCTTGCTTTCTCTCACTATATTTTCCTTACTGCATACGTGATAAGTTTATTGTGGAAGGGATTACTTTCTGATGCGTTGAACTTTGTTATTCATTACGCTGAGGTTATGACCCGATTTACTCTAAACTTCAGAGCTTCGATGCCTAAAAACCACAAGTGAAAGAATGATCATGATAGTAGTTGTTAATTCATCTCCTTTTCGATGAATTTACATCCATGTGTATTACAAGTAATAGAAGTTAAAAGCTCATTTCCTCCTTCCAATGACCAGTACAACACCATAACTGTCTCATCAAAACATAAAGACTAGTTCGAACTTCATTTATCTGCACATAAGAGCGCCCTGGCTTCTATTTGACAGAACATTAATCAATAAAGAACTTTTCTTTTCATTTAGCGATTAAAGATATCAAAAGAAATTTTTCTTGCTCAGACCAGCAGCAAATCTTTAAGTTCTTTATCACTTAGCAGAGTTTGCAATGAGCGCTTCAGTTGTTCGGCTTTACTCCAAACTACCACACTTTTCTTACGTACCTATCCTTCTCCAAACCGAAATTCATCCTTGTGAGATGCATCATCGCCAAGGACAGCCATAACTCGAGCCAGTCAAAAACTCCCTCACAAGGATGGGGACTAGACAAGCGGCATCAAGAGCATTCTCAAGCTCTCCTGCAGAGCCCCTATTCCAGTGATTCTTTCCTAGATAAGCGACATATTCTAAAGAAGAGCACAAGAGTTCCTTCGTGTTTCCAAAACCTGTTTTCGCAATTTTCAACACAAAATTCAAGGGTAAACCATGACAGATAAAAATGTAGTAGTGTTCGATGAGTTAAGCAAGAGACACAAAGTCGGCAACCAAATTCAAACTTTAAAGTACTTTCACTACAACCACTCTAAAATTATTAAGAAGACTTTGCTTTTAGTCAAAACAGGCTTTCACTAAATATATAATTTTATTTTATTTTATTTTTTTTTTGCTATCTATAGAGTTCAACGTATACCTTTTTTCATGCGAGGAAAAGTAGATCTATTCTGATTTTATCACATCACCGCGAAACTTCAGTAATTGATATATTCCCACTTAGCAAATCCAGCCTCAACTCCTATGGATTTATCTTCTTCCCCTCCTCCATGGCTCAGCGCAGGGCTATGTATGATGGAAGCTTCTTTGCATTGATGTTTTTGTGCATCAGCTTGTTGGCCCCACGGGATAGAGATTTCCGCTCATCTGCATCAGAGCGTCCTTAGCTTCAGACATATCCAATTTACAAGGTAGCTTTCCATGTAGTGGTCACGACCAACTTCCGTCCCTGCACTCTCTAGCCAATGCATCACTTTGACCGCAGACCTTTCACCCATATTGCACTAAACCACAATGGATAGCCATAACTTAAATGCTGTGGACTGTCGTGGGCAGAACGCAGGGAAAGAAGCTGCACTTCCTGTTAATGGTTTCTGACCCGAAAGCGAGAGAGCACTTAGTGTTGCCTATTGCATCCGTTTCTGAATTAAGGTAATCGAACCCCGTTGAGGGATGGATCACCCTGAACTGCGGACTACTGTCTACCTCATTCGCCTTCCCTTTGTCTGAAAATCGAGATGCAGTAGAAGTAATGAATCGTGTGATAAGGAAACCTTCCCGATTGTGTGTGTATCTCCCGATGCTTCACCTTCGCAGTAAGCGCAGGAAAGATAGTCACGAGAATGCCATCCTGTTCCCCTCTTTCCTCATGCTTCCTCCTTCCCTCTGTCTGCTTCTTCTCATACATATCTCCATAGCAGGAACATTCCCCCAGAGAAATCCCCAAAACAAAAAAAAATTCATCGCGCAGAGCTTCCTCTCCCTCGTGTACCCTTTTTTGAAGAGCTCCCCATCTGCCACCTCCTACCAATGCCTCCTCCTTTCCGTTTTTCTGTCAGAGCTGCTGAAAAAACGGACCTGCCCCCTTTTTATGACGAAGAGGAATGGAGAGAGAGAGTAAGAGAGCCCCCCCCTTATCAGTACATCGGCGCCCCCCTCCTGTCTTCTTCGCAGCGTCCTCTCCTAAAAGCAAAGTGCAAACGTCAAAAAAAAACTTCCTGCCAGCATAGCTTCATGTAACCAAATGTCTGGAGTGCGACGAATGGGCCAAGCACAATCATCTCAAAGGATACCTACTCGCTTCAGGAAAGATCACATTCACATTCCTACATAATTGAGCATCTGAAAATGTCGACATCTCCATAATTGAGCTACTCAAATGAGAACGACATGTATCTCATCATTGAGATGAAAATCATATCAGTTCCATACTTCTAATTCACATGCTCATAATCATGAAAGCACAGCTCCACTAGGGTACCAAGCAACTTCTGAACTTCAGCCAGTTCTACAAAAACTCTGAGCTTCCTTTTCAGCACAGACGACACAATATAGGCTGTGCATTACCTATAGTATCCCTTGCACATGGTTCATGGAAATGATGCACGCATCTGATTCCAAAAGCTGCCATACTGCAAATAAATCTCAAAGACTGGTAAAGGCCATCAGCAAACTCTTTGTGCTGCCTGGCATGAGTGCATGTATCCAATCCTGTGCTGATCACTCATGATAAAAAAAATACCACGAAATCCATCGGCATATGCACTTCACCACCTTGAAAACAAGCACTCATTGATGATATGTTAATTATATTTTTATTGGCAGTAGTTGAAGCATCTTTGTTTGTTTTCAATAACTTTTGCAACTCCTGTACTATCTCTTTTAGTTTTATTATATTCACACACTCAGGAGAGGAAGGAAACAAATGATGCTGTTGAAACATATTCTCACTTTCCAGGGCCTGTAGTCTTCGGGTAATATCATCCAAAGGTACTACCTTCTTGGCATCCCAATCAAGCTCTTTCCCTATGTCTTTAAATTGCTGCACATCTGGCTTGCATGGTCCTTCAAGAGTGCAAAATGCTAAGGAGCTTAAGATGTTCTTCTTCCCAAAGCTCAGTAAATCTAGATGTTTTTCCTCCTCGGAGCCTTCCCATTGCACCAAACCACTTCTTTGATGCTTTCCTACATCAATCTGAATGACTTCTTCTGAAGTTGTAAGCTGGGAGACATAACAGGGACTATTATTGAAGTTTGCAACATCACCATTCACTACCTTTTCTTCAACAAACATAGATGACTCTTCTGTCTCTGTTATCCATATGTCATTCTTATAAATTTGTGAACTATTAACTTCTTCATCATTTGAGCCAAGCTTCTCTATAGCACAATCATTAGGATTTGAAAAATTGTGTAGCAGTGAAGTTTGAAATGATGAGCCTGATCCTTCAAGAGCTAATAACTGTTCCTCTACAGTAGAGAGTTGAACTAATATGGATTTAGCATCCTCTCTCACAATAGCCTGTTCTGCGTGGTTACTGCTGTTTCGATGGACCGGGAGTTCCACAATACGGAAGAGTCGAGCCCCTTTATGTGCTGCGAAAAGGCTTTCTTCATAAACGTGACAGAGCAAATCCATGTCTCGACGGCAACAATGCACCCAGATATTTCCCATCAATCACCTAATCACCCTTTAAGTACCTGAAATCAAATATATTCTTCTGCCAAACAGAAACATATTAGTGCATCAAAACCAGCCAATTCCCGGGCTAACAGTGCACTTATGAGTTTGGTTTTTAGAAGAGTAAATGCACTCTCTTCTACTTCGATCCATTGAAAGGGTACCATTTTGCTAACAAGCCTAGAGAGGGGCTTAGTTATCTCAGCATGCATTTTTATGAACTTTTAGTGATAGCCAGTATATCCTAAGAAACTCTGAATTTCTTTGGCATTAATTGGTTTAGGCATATATGATATTGCCTTGATTGTATCAAGATTGGGAGCCATACCTTTTCCTGAGACTATGTGACCTAGAAGTGTTCCTTTAGTCACCAAACAGTGACATTTATTTGGGTTGAGCTTTAGTTTGGCTTCTTTGCAAGCAATAAAAACCTGTTCCAATTGACAAAGATGATCAGTGAAGTTTTCCACATGAGTAGAACATCCAATGCCTGAAAAGGTAAAGACGTTGTCCATAAAGATTCCCAAGGTATTACAAATGTGGTTTTTGCTTGGTCCTTTGGATGGATGAGCCAAGTAGCACTTGGCTGTATATGCTCAATCAATCCATGAAACTGTGTAAGACATGACCAACCAGATTTTCCAAAATTTGTTCTGAAAATGGGATTGGAAACCCATATGGAATCGTAACCTTGTTGAGAGACCTAAAATTAATGCAAATACAAGTCTTGTTGGATTGCTTCTTTTGGACTATTACCATCGATGATAACCATTTTGAATGCTCCACTGGGATAACGATTCTTGCTTCCACTAGCTTTTCTATTTCCTTTTTGACCGCTTTTGCATACTTTGGGTTAAGTCGATAAATCCTTCCTCTTACTGGCTTGACATCATTAACTAAAGGAATAGACTGTTCTCCAAGATAGATAAGAATTCCTTCTAAATCATGGTAACTCCCCGCAAACACATCTTTGAAACTTTGCATGAAAGCGGTTACCTGTAATGGCAATGATGGGTGATCCCATAGCTATGTTGCTAGCAACATTGGTTATGAAAGTTATTCTTTACCAAGGTTGACTTGCTTCATAGGTTGAGATACCATTGATGATTTTTTCCATAAAGGTAAAAGCTCTCTTGTCCACTGCATGTCGGATGGTATAGGTAAGTCGCTTAGTGCTGTTCTTTTCTATTTCCTTTTCCAAGTTGGGTCGAATCTTTCGAAGCTCCTTTCTTTCCCCTCTTGAAGTCCATCAGTGGTTCTCCAAACCCTATACTTTCTACTTGTTCAATCCTCTTCACAAATAGATACCCCATAACATGGATAGGATGAATGTGTAGCCCATTCAAAAAGATCTTGGTTATTGCGTATTTTGAGTTCATTAGATGTATCCGAAATAGGAATGTGTGGTTCTTCAATAATAGTGAAGGAATGAGCATTTACTTCCATGAGATTCTCTTTGATTTAAATGTAATTCCTTCTGTACTTGCCGTGATAGGTTAACCAGAATGATATCATTCCCCCAATCATGCATGGCTTCCATGTGCCTTAGCCATGGCCTCCCTATGAGTAGAGGAAAACCTCTGTTGACTTGCGGTAGATTTAGTACCACAAAATCTAAAGAGAAAGTCAGACCGACCATCTGTACAAGTACCATCTCTACAATATCGAGAGGTTTAACTTGACTTTGGTCAGCCAATGTAATTGCAAAATTTGCTTTACGTGAAACTTTGAGTCCTAGTATTTTAAGGGTAAAATTTGGCATGAGATTTATGCTTGAACCTTTGTGTATGATTACTCCATTTATAGTCCTTCCATATATAGTGATTGATAGACATGGAAGTCAGTCAGAGAGTTTGTTGATACCTTTGTGAAGTTATCTTCAATTGTAGCTTTCATCAGATCCGTTGGAATGTGTCCGCCACTTATTGCAAATATAGTTGGAGGAGACAATGTTTCTATGATCCCTATGACTTCACTTTTAAGTCCTTTAGACATAACTTCGGCGTATGGCATCCATGTTTGGACATATGGAATCCCTTGGTTTTCATGGATATATGGCATCCCTTGGTTTTCATGGACATATAGCATCCTTTGGTTTTTATGGACATATGGCATCCATGTGGGTTTTGGTTCCATGCACATATGGCACCTATGGTTTGTTTGGACATATGGAATCCTTGGGATTTAGGGACATATGGGATCCCTAGACATATGCTTGGACATTTCGGATCCAAATGGTTTTGTAGGGATCTAGGGACATATGGGATCCCTAGACATGTAAAAGAGTTGACATTGTGTTGATATATTTAGGTAGTGATGTGTGTGAACACTCTAGGACCGCCGGGGCACTTTTTTCCCTCTTTAGGAGGTTTTTTTCCCCCGCCTGGTATATACGCCTATTGCCCTAACGGGCTATTTTTGTATTTGTACATTCTAGTGGTAATACATTCCGTATTGTGTGTTGTGCTCCAAGCTTCTTCTTCTTCCTTGTGTTGTTCGCGCGCTTCCGCAGACATCTAACTCCAACAATTGGTATCAGAGAAGGTCGCCGCTTCATCTAGAGCATCGTCAACACCTCTCCGCTTGCAGTCTCAGAATCGCACGAATTTTGGTGAGCATACTCAATGTGTTTTCAAGAACAAAACCGCTTCGCTTTGTGGTGTCGAAATCGCGATCTGAGCTCGTTTCGGCCTCCGAACGCACTATCGCAGCGCTTGGGCAGGCTATTTCGTCTTTTTGGCGTCTCAAAGTCTGCTACAGGTCTAGCAGAATTTGTCTGGGCACTTTTGTTCAACTTTTTGAGTTACAGTCAATTTTCTGCATCAAGGTATTTTAGTCACCGGCCATGGCTGAAAGCAGTGATGTATTCCGTATGTTGACCGTTGAGGATAAGTCGGTCGGTACCAACTAACCGTTATGGGCTTGTATGATGCGACATGTATCGGTTGCAAAAGGACTGGAACATTGTGCAGGGTGTTTGTAGTGGGGTACTTTGATACACCCTTAAAATAATGTATTTTTTGTTTTGCTTTTCAAGATGCGGAAGCCAATCACAAGGCAAGTTACCTCGATTTCGAACAAAAGGAGAAGCAGAAGAAGCAAAGAGCAAGAAAATGGTGGAAGGGGGATCAAGCTCATGAAGAAGGCCAAATTTCCCATTTCACCTATTTTCCCAAGTTCCCTAATTCCCATTTCACCTATTTTCCCAAGTTGTTATTTTCCCATTTCACCTATTTTCCCAAGTTTCCTAAATTCCCATTTCACCTATTTTCCCAAGTTGTCTAAATTCCTATTTCACCTATTTTCCCAAGTTGCCTAATCCCCATTTCACCTATTTTCCTAAGTTGTCTAATTCTCCCACTTCACCAATTCTCTAAGTTGTCTAATTTTCCTAAGTTGACCAATTTCTCAAACTAATCTATTTTTTTAGTCAAATTTTACAAGTTAGTCGACTTACTCAAAAGTTCACCATTTTTTATGAAGTTAGTCTACTTACTTCAAAATTAGTTTATTTTTTAAGAAAAGGGTGTACTTTTGACTTAGTCTACTTTTTCACTTGAAAAAAAGAGACTAAATTTTCCAGATCTCCATAAAATTTTCAGCCTCTTGCACGCGGAGAACTCATGGAACGGTGGACGGCGCCGAATACCAGAATTTGGAAGACAGGGACGGCGCAGGAAAAGTGGACCAAGAAGGAAGCTTCGAGAGTACTAAAATTGTCAGAGAGCCTGCCAAAGAAGAAACTAATTTTGTCTCCTTTTGCTATCCTTCTCTTCCAGGAAAACTATATAAGTAGACCTCTCCTTCAACAAAGGGGAAAGCTCAAACAAGCTCAGAGAAGCTGGGAGAGACTTGAGGAAGGAATGTAGAGCTGAAGCTTGGCCTTCTCTTTGTGTGTGTAGAGCTCTTAGTTTACCACTAGTGCTCCACTTGGTACTATTGGAATCAGCTAGCTTGGCACTCTGAGTGAGTAGTGGGCAAGCAGTGATTGGCCAATCTTCTCTTGAGGAGCTAGTTGGAAGACTAGATTTTGAGCATGTATGTTTAGGGAACCGAAGTCCAGCACTTAGAATGAAGGTGTATGCTTATGTCTCCTACCGATTGCCCAAAGTTTGTATAATCCTCTTTTGAGCTGATTGTACTCATAATTTCAGCTTCTTTCTCTGCTGATTGTACTCATAATTTCAGCTTCTTTCTCTTATTTCACTGTGTTATTGTACATGCTATTTTTTCTTCCCCACAGAGTCTTCAAATTGCAACCCACAGTGCATATTGCACTTAAGAGGACACACCACATCGAGCATATGGATCAAGAAATTGATCTACAGGTGCTCATTTTGGCACGCATGGTGGGACCTTGGTTGCAATTTGAACTTGTTAGAAGTTCAGCCCTTAGAAGAAGCGAGTTGATGAAGAGTGTTAGAGCGATAGTCTATGACTCATACTCGATCTAGCCATAAGGAAGGATCCCTTAGTCCCATAAAGACTCCCATAAAGAGTTATCAGCGGAAAAGATTACACTACATCCCTCCTAGAGCTCCACCACCTTCATTTCCATTTCCTGACGCATCACCATTGCGAGGCCTCTTAGATCAGCACTCCCCGCATTCTCTGAATTAATGATGAGAGTGAAGTCGTTAGTTTCTCGTCTTCCTCATAATCCTGGGGATTTCCTAGTCAAGAAATGGGTAGAGAAGGCTCTACCAAAAACTTCTCAGCAGAAGCTTAGAGAGTTGCTACAAGCAGATGCATCATTGGAAGAATTCGAAGCTGCATCCTCAAGGATCGAAGCAGAAAGAGTCCAGTTCAAAGAACATGAAGGTACGGATGAATTCACAACTGATCCTCTTGCACAACTAAGAAGAGAGTTAGAAGCCTTGAACTTACAAAAGACCTTGCAAGAGGAAAAAGCTGCCTGGCAAGGAAGGGATGAAGCGCTAGCTCTACTACGACAAGAATTGGAGGAGCTTAGAACGCAAAAAGGGGTAAAAACATCGATTTGGTGCACCTTATGTAAGAAATCAGGACATTGTTCTCAAGATTGTCCGGAGAGGTTGGTGTGTCAATTTTGTGGAAAACCATGCCATGAAGCAAGGGATTGCTATTTCCTCAAGGGGATGCAATCGAATTGGGCGTGACCAAGTGTATCCGTACATCAGCCCCTATTACCAACTCCAAGATTACAAGTTGAAAGCATGTATACCGCTCCTCAGGTAAACTCCTCTAACGAAAGAAAACCTCCATTTAGAAGACGAGCTGGTCCTATCATGTGCTACAGATGTGGCGAATATGGGCATTTTCAAGGGAAATGCTCCCTCCCATAAGGGTCTCCATCTTGCACGTTTTGCCCGGATACAATGGATCATTATTCGAAGGACTGTCCGAAGCAGAAGGCTTCTACAAGTGGATCAGCTCCATCTCTGTCAATAAGGGAAAGCAACCAGCAATTCATTCAAGTAAGAGAGAAGAGAGCAACACTCTCAATTTTCCAGGTATCCAATCTTCTCTTGTACACTCAGAGTGGCACTCATCTCAGAAAGAGGACCTAAATATGCGTGATGCCCCTGGGCAATATGGACGATTTGTTTCACCTAAAAAAGTTGACCCATGTTTTAAAAATGGTCAAGTTCATGAAGTCATGGGCAAGTGGCTAAAAAATTTGACCAATTTTGTAAAAATGACCACGTTCATAAAGTAGACCAATTTTTGGAAAATTGTCGACTTGAAGTTGCCCAAACTTTTAAAAATGAACAAAAAATCGACCTTGAAAAAAACCGACTTTTTTTTTAACATAACAAAAAAAATCGACTTAATAATTCCAAAAGAAATCGTCCTTTTTGACGTATAAACATCGGCCAAAAAAATCGACTTACAAGTTAAAAAAAATCGACCTTCTAAAAAAAAAATCGACCTATAAAAGAATCGACTTTTTTTTTTTTCAAAAAAATCGACCTTTCTTAAGAAAACGATTTTCTTTTTTTTGAAGTTGAAAAAATCGACCTTTCTTAAAAAAAATTCGACCTAAAAAAATCGATTTTTTTCTTTTTTTTTGAGGTTGAAAAAATTGATCTTTCTTAAAAAAAATTCGACCTAAAAAAATAGACTTTTTTTTTTTTAAGTTGAAAAAATCGACCTTTCTTAAAAAAATTCGACCTAAAAAAAAGAAAATCGACCTTTTTTTTTATAAATGAACTTAAAAAATTTACCTATTCCAAAAAAATCGACTTTTTTTGTTTATGAACTTCAAAAAAATTCGTCCTATCAACTAAAAAATCAAAAATCGACTTTTTTTTTGGGGGGGGGGGGAAATTGACTCCAAATCGACTCAATGTCAAAAAAGACTTATGCATGTGGTTGGGAGATATAGTGGATAGAGATGATGGGTATTATTGATGCGGACTATAGTAAGTCTAATAGAACATAAGGAGGCGACATGGTATGTACATAGTGCCTATAGTAGTGATTCATAGCTCATTCTGATTCTCGGTAGGGTTTGAGACGTGAACGGTTTACCAAAGGAATTTGGGTCCCTTCAAGAGTAGAGAGACGTACCGCACCTTGGGGAAGGATCTCCTTACCTTGTAAGGAACTGTCCATCCGGTGGATAACTTCTTTTCTTTCTTGTTGTATAAGCTTGGTTGATATAGCAGGACCAACGATCCTTCTTTGATCTCTGTCTTCCACAGATTCCTATCGTGCCATGCTTTCCGCTTTATCTGCTCTATCTCGAGAGTTGAGTTTGCTATTGTTCTCTTTTCCTCCGGTTGATGTAATCTGTTCATATTGATGTTACTCATGACTTGCAGATTACCGATCCTTGGAAGTCCCACTCTGCTTGATCCCTTTAGAAATTCTAATGGAGCTATTGCTTCAAGACCATATACTAACTGGAAAGGAGTATGTTTCGTGGTTACCTTGAATGCCATCCTGTATGCCCATACCACACCTAGGTAGGTAGTGCCCCATGTCAAGGGATGGAGATAGCACATTTTCCTCAAGAGCGAGATGAGTACCTTGTTGGTGCTTTCTGCTTGACCATTGGCTCGTGGGTAATATGCACATGATTTTTTGTGGAAAATTTTGTACTTCATTAATATTTCAGTTAGGGTTTTGTTGATAAAATGAGATCCTTGGTCACTTGTAACGTCAATTGGACAGCCATACCTGCAAAAAATATTTTCATACAAGAAAGATGCTACCGTATGAGAAGTGCAATCTTTTGTCGCCTGAACTTCTGCCCATTTGGTGGCGTAATCAGTGGCCACCAAAAAGTACTTCATATTCGAGGGAGAAGTGATGGGATAGATTGGCCCCACAAAATCTAATCCCCATTTTTCAAATGGTCTCCATGATAAAGAAATTTGTAAGGGTTGGTTGTTGAGCTTACTCGGTTTTGGAGCACAACGTTGGCAAGTGTCGCATGTCTTTGCATATTCTGTTGCATCTCGAAAAAGATAAGGCCACCATAATCCTTCATGTAAAATCCGATGTGCTGTTATGTGACCTGGATAATGGCATGCAGTTGTTCCTCCATGGGCTTCTTCTAGTATTTGTTGTACTTCATGTGGTAGGATGCATCTCCTATAGATCCCATCATATCCTACTCGTAAAAGAGTATTGTGAACAATTGAAAAATTCTTACTTTTTAGGAGCAATCTTCTTCATTCGAGTGGTGTGAGGTTAGGTGGGCAGGTACCCGTAGTTAACAAATGATGGAGGTCCTCCTACCAAGTAGGGTAAGTGCTTACTTGAAATAAAGATTGATCTGGGAGGTTGTCTTCTATGCCCGTAACTGGTTCCGGATGTTCTTTAATCCTTGAAAGGTGCTCTACCATCACATGGTCGTTGAACTAGTTCGAAGTTGAATTCTTGGAATAAGAGTAGCCACCTCCGCACTCTTCCATAGATGTTCGGTTTGTTTAGCAAATATTTGATTGCCTGATGGTCAGTGATGACTGTGAAGTGAATTCTCAACAAATAATGACGGAACTTCTTGAGGGCGAAAACAATAGCGAGTGCTTCTCTTTCAGTAGTACTATAGTTGCGCTCTGCTTTGGTTAAGATTCTGCTAGCATAGTAAATGGGTCGGTCAAGTTTATGTTCTTTGCTAGGTTGCATGAGTATGGCTCCTACCGCTATGGAACTTGCATCCACATGAACGTGGAAGGTAGCATTCCAATCTGGTGCTACTAAAATAGGTGCACTGATAAGTTTGGTTTTTAGAAGGGTGAATGCATTGTCTTCTACTTCAGTCCACTGAAAGGGGACCATTTTGCTAATGAGCCTAGAGAGGGGCTTAGTTATCTCAGCATACATTGTTATGAACTTGCGGTGATAGTGGGTATGTCCTAAGAAACTCTGGATTTCTTTTGCATTAATTGGTTTGGGCATATGAAGTATTGCTTTGATTTTGTCAGGATCGGAGCCATACCTTTTGCTGAGACTATGTTCTGGATTTCTTTCGCATTAATTGGTTTGGGCATATGAAGTATTGCTTTGATTTTGTCAGGATCGGAGCCATACCTTTTGCTGAGACTATGTGACCCAAGAGTGTCCCTTCGGTCACCAAAAAGTGACATTTGTTTGGATTGAGTTTCAATTTGGCTTCTCTGCAAGCACTAGAGACCTGTTCCAATTGACAAAGATGATCACTGAAGTTTTCTATTGGAGTAGAACATCTAGTGCTTGAAAAGGTGGAGAAGTCGTCCATAAAGATCCTCAAGAATTTTGGCAACAGTGATCGGAAGATTGAGTAAACCACTCGATTGAAAGAGGTGGGAGCATTGCATAATCCAAAAGCCATCTTAGTATATACATACGTACCCCATGGAGTTACAAGTGCAGTTTTAGCTTGGTCCTTTGGATGTATGAACACTTGGTTGTATCCGCTAAATCCATCCATGAAACTGTATAAAACATGACCAGCCACATCTTCCAGAACTTGTTCTGAAAATGGGGTTGGAAACCCATCGGGAATCGTAACCTTGTTGAGAGCCCGAAAATCGACACAAACGCGTATCTTGTTGGATTGCTTCTTTTGGACTATTACCATCGATGATAACCATTCAGAATGCTCCATTGGGACAATGATCCTTGCTTCCTCTAGCTTTTCAATTTCTTTTTTGACCGCTTCTGCATACTTTGGATTAAGTCGATAAATCTTTCCTCTTACTGGCTTAGCATCATGAATCAGTGGAATAGAATGCTCTCCAAGATGAACAAGAATTCCTTCTAAGTCATGGTAACTCCATGCAAACACATCCTTGAAGTTTTGCATGAAAGTGGTTATCTGATGGAGCAAGGACGGATGATCCCAAAGCCATGTTGCTAGTAAGATTGGTTGTGAATGCTCCTCGTTTCCAAGATTGACTTGCCTTACAGGTTGAGATTTCATGGCTGATTCTTCGTTTTGGTCTTCAAAAATGCATTGTGGATAGGCCGAAGATTCCTCTATGTTGATCTTTGATTCCTTTTCTTGCATCCATGAAGGTGAAAGCTCTTTCATCCACTATATGTCGGATGGTATCGGTAAGAGGAGACAATGTCTCTATGATCCCTATAACTTCACTTTTAAACCTTTCATCTTGTCTTAATAGATCATACAATGATACCTGCTGGAAGGTGTTCTTTAATATTTCCTCCGTCTTGATGATGGATGGTATTGGTGAAGGTAGAGGAGGCTTGTTACACGAATGGAGTTCCCTCATCGTTTCTGTAAAAACTTTGTCTATTTCCTGCAAAACTTCAGAATTTTTCGTACCTGAGTCTTTTTCTTGGAGGACCTTTGCTTCTGCTTTCGTTTTCTGGGCTCTAGTCTGCACCCCTTGTTCTTGATCCATTTCTTGCAATGTCACCACTCTAGCGTCTGGACTTGAGCTGAAGGATGGGCTGGCATTGAGTTCTTGATTTCCTTCTTCTCTTCGTTGTGAATCAGGTTCTAACTCTGGAGCATAGCTTGGGGTTTCTTTTTCGGGTCCATGATTGTGCAGGGAAACATCTCCATGAAGTTGACCAAGATCACTTAGTGGAGTGGCATGAATCTGGGCAAAAGAGTCGATTTCAAAAAATCGTCTATTTTCCTGAATATCCTCGGAAAATAAGTCGACTTCAAAAATTTGACCATTTTTAAGTAGTCCCACATATCCCCATACCTCCCATACCTCCTCCTATGCCATCACCAAGCTCACCTGCCCCCACCATCTTAGTTACCCCTTCAGGTTCACATATGCACTCCACCTCCACCCAACCCATGCATTCTAGCACACCTTCACTCGCACTTTGTTCTTCCACTTATGCACTCCCTGCATTAGAAAACATCCACATAGCAAATCTTCATGCAAGCAGCACGTTAGAATCTCTCTCACTACTCAATGACTATCATAAAGAGATCTCGACATCTATGGGGGTGGCAAACCAACAAGTACTTCAGCTTCACAAACGGATCGAAGCCTTAGAAGACCGCAACAAGCAACTAGAGCAGAACAACCAGGAACTCAAAGAGAAGATCGAGAAGTTACGGAGGGAAGCAACATTCTATAAAGACATCCATGACAAGGCAAAAAATCTCTTTATGGGGGCACAAAATGCACCTTAGTTAGGAATGGGGGTGCATAGCATTAGATGTTTCTTTTTACTTTGTATCGGCCATCTTTTTCTCTAGTTACTTCCTTTTGTAAGAAGCATGTATTGCATTTTACTTGCAAATGTCTCCCTTTTTCCCATATTATCTCTCACTTATATTATTAAGAAAAAAAAAAAAGAGAGAAGAAGAAGATGGAAAAAAAAAGAAAGAAAGAAAGAGAAAAAAAAAAGAGAAGGAAAAAAAAAAAAGAGAAGAAGAAGAGAGAGAATTATTTTTCTCCGAGGACGGAGAATGTCTAAGTGGTGGGCAACCTGTAGCGGGGTACTTTGATACACCCTTAAAATAATGTATTTTTTGTTTTGCTTTTCAAGATGCAGAAGCCAAGCACAAGGAGAGTTATCTCGATTTCGAACAAAAGGAGAAGCAGAAGAAGCGAAGAGCAAGAAAATGGTGGAAGGGGGATCCAGCTCATGAAGAAGGCCAAATTTCCCATTTCACCTATTTTCCCAAGTTCCCTAATTCCCATTTCACCTATTTTCCCATTTCACCTATTTTCCCAAGTTGCCTAAATTCCCATTTCACCTATTTTCCCAAGTTGTCTAAATTCCCATTTCACCTATTTTCCCAAGTTGCCTAATTCCCATTTCACCTATTTTCCTAAGTTGTCTAATTCTCCCAGTTCACCAATTCTCTAAGTTGTCTAATTTTCCTAAGTTGACCAATTTCTCAAACTAGTCTATTTTTTTAGTCAAATTTTACAAGTTAGTAGACTTACTCAAAAGTTCACCATTTTTTATGAAGTTAGTCTACTTACTTCAAAAGTAGTCTATTTTTTAAGAAAAGGGTGTACTTTTGATTTAGTCTACTTTTTAACTTGAAAAAAGAGACTAAATTTTCCAAATCTCCATATAGTCAAAATTTTCAGCCTCTTGCACGCGGAGAACTCATGGACGGTGGACGGCGCCGAATACCAGAATCTAGAAGATAGTGACGGTGCAGGAAAAGTGGACCAAGAAGGAAGCTTCGAGAGTACTAAAATTGTCAGAGAGCCTGCCAAAGAAGAAACTAATTTTGTCCCCTTTTGCTATCCTTCTCTTCCAAGAAAACTATATAAGTAGACCTCTCCTTCAACAAGGGGGAAAGCTCATACAAGCTCAGAGAAGCTAGGAGAGACTTGAGGAAGGAATGCAGAGCTGAAGCTTGGCCTTCTCTTTGTGTGTGTAGAGCTCTTAGCTTACCACTAGTGCTCCACTTGGTAGTATTAGAATCAGGCTTGGCACTCTGAGTGAGTAGTGGGCAAGCAGTGATTGGCCAATCTTCTCTTGAGGAGCTAGTTAGAAGACTAGATTTTGAGCATGTATGTTTAGGGAACCGAAGTCCAACACTTAGAATGAAGGTGTATGCTTATGTCTCCTACCGATTGCCCAAAGTTTGTATAATCCTCTTTTGAGCTTACTCTACTCATAATTTCAGCTTCTTTCTTTTATTTCACTGTGTCATTGTACATGCTATTTTTTCTTCCCCACTGAGTCTTCAAATTGCAACCCACAGTGCATATTGCACTTAAAGAGGACACACCACATCGAGCATATAGATCAAGAAATTGATCTACAGTGTTGAAAAACGTCCTATCACACCTGCAACTGTTACAACTGCAGGTATTGAAGCTGATGCAGAAGGTATCGAAGATGATGATATTATACATATTCCTGTTCGTGCTTCGGTTTCTGCTGCACCTATTGTAGAGCAAATTTATTGGGATGGAAGAGATTCACAGGCACATGCATTGATAGCTTTGTCTTCCAAATGTGCCATTATTCCTCATATTCGCTCTTGCAGAATAGCTAAGGATGCTTGGGATACACTTACCACATTGTACCAAGCTAGGAATGAGGCTCGTGTTGCTTACCTCTGAAAAACGTTGGAGAGTGAGCACATGAATGAACGTGATTCTATGGACAGTTTTCTAACAAAAATCAAAGACTTGAAGGAACAATTGATTTCTGCTGATGAGGTTATACCAGATAGCTCACTTGTGCAGACCGTTCTGAATGGCCTCCCTGATTCATATCAGAGTTTTGCTTCTACTCTTTGGTTGATGATGAAGGCAATCCAAATGCCTTGTCATTTGAGGAGTTAGTCTCTTTATGTTGCAGGAATATCGGTCCAGGCAGAACAGGTCCATTATGTGTGTTGCAGATCAAGCTTTCCTGGCTAGTCAGAAGGGCAAAGGAAAATGGAGCTCTTCAACTAGTAAGTAGAAATCTGCTAATTCTACACAATCGAAGAGGGAAGACAAAGATGAAAAGAAATCAGAAAAGCAGTAGTTGTTTTGCAAGTACTGTAAAGGAAATGATCATATCATAAAGAAGTGTCCAAAACTGGCTGCTAAAGAGGCAAAGAAGAAAGAGGCTTGAATGGTTGTTGCAGAGGTCTCTACACCAAAAACAGAGTATGCTAATCTTGTGCATGAAGAAGAATGGGTGTTTACTACTGTTTGCAGTTTTGACCCATCTTCTCATGAGCAGTGTATGTCTGCAGTAGACTCGGGTGTTTCGTACTTTGACAGTGGGGCGACCAAACATATTACCTCGCAGCGTAGTTTCTTCTCTTCACTCGAGCTTGCCCCTACAGGGAATACTGTTACATGTGCCAACAACTCCTCTTATCCTGGGAGTTGGTAAGATCATTTTGACTACTGCTGATGGTAGTTCTTTCACTTTGTCAGATGCTTTGTGCCAGGGATCAAGAAAAATCTGTTATCAGTTTCTCCATTAGCCAAGATTGGCTTGGTTGTGAAATTTGTTGATGACAAATGTACATTTCATCCTCTGTCAAATGGCGACGTGATTATTGCTTCTGGCATTTTATGTCGTGGGTTGTATAAGCTCATAGACTATGAAAGATCTGTAAATGATTCAGCATGTGTAGTACATGATTCTCAGGCTATGTCAGATGCAAAGTTTTGGCATGCACTAGTTTGCTACGCCTGCAAAAATCTGAAATAGTGTCCTCTTTGCCCAAACTTGAGGCACTCGGAAAACATGTTTGTGAAGGCTATATTTTGGGCAAAATGTAGCTTTCCTCCTTTCCAAAAGATGGTTCAGTTGGGGCTACACAGAAATTGCAGCTTGTACATAGTGATGTCTGTGGTCCTATGCAGACACCTTCTTTTGGAAATTATCTTTACTTCATGACTTTCATCGATGATTTTTCCACGCATGCATGGGTATATCCATTGAAGGCAAAGTCCGAAGTGTTCATGTGCTTCAAATAGTTTTTGGTTTTGGCTGAAAATCTGTTAGCATGTAAAATGGGCACCCTCCGTTCTGATCGGGGGGGGGGGGGGGGGGGATATATGTCTTCTAATTTTAACACATTTCTGGCTGAACGTGGGATAAAACACGAGTGTACAGTGCCGTATACACCTCAACAGAATGGAGTTGCTGAATTAAAGAATAGGTCACTCATGGAGATGGCGAGGAGTATGGTCAAGAGTCAGGCTTTACCACATAGTTTTTGGCTTTACTTCATGGAGATGGCGAGGTGTATGGTCAAGAGTCAGGCTTTACTACATAGTTTCTGGCTTGAGGCTGCCATGTGTGCAGCATATGTACTTAACAGGTGTTCCACTAAAGCGCTGCAGTCTATCACTCCATATGAGGCTTGGCATGATTGCAAGCCATATGTTGTTCATCTGCGTGTTTTTGGTTGTTTTGCATATGCATTAGTGCTTGAACAACATTGAAGAAAATTGGATGATAAAACAGTAAAATGTATTTTTGTTGGGTACAGTTCTGAAAGTAAAGTCTATCCTCTGTACCATCCACAGACTAAACACATTTTGGTTAGCCGTGATGTTGTTTTTGTGGAAGATGCTATCCAGCCATTGCTTTCATGTACTAGGGAGACATCTGTTAGCTCCAAAGACATGTATGATACTTTGCTTCCTCTTTTTACAGGTGGACAGTAGTGCTGGTCCTAATGAGGAAACTTCTCAGCCTTTGCAGGTTTCATGTGATGATGCAGATCATCCCATTTCTGATGCAGATTTACATGATGCACTTGTTGACGAGAGAGATGAAATTGAGGAGGCAAAAATTATGCCAAAATGGTTGGTGAAGACTTGCGTGACAGCAAATTAGATGCACCTCTATCATATCCTACTCGTTCATGCTCTCATAGTGCCTCTTTTGCATTAGATTGCTATGCTATGGCTGCATCTAGTCTCTGTGATGAGAATGAGCCTGAATCATTTGACGAAGCACAAAATTCAGAAAATTGGATGGCTGCTATGCAATCTGAATATGATGCTATAATGAAGAACGGTACTTGGTCTTTATGTGACTTGCCTCCTGGCAAGAAGGCCATTGGCACTAAGTGGGTATACAAGCTAAAGCGTAAGCTTGATGGAACAGTAGACAGGTATAAGGCTAGGTTTGTTGCAAAGGGTTATGCACAGGAAAGAGGCATTGATTTTGATGAGACCTTTGCACCTACATATCGTATGACTACGGTTCGGAGCATCTGTGCACTTGGAGCCCATCATGGTTGGAATGTACATCAGTTGGACTTGGAATGTACATCAGTTGGACATTAAAACTCCATTTCTGAATGGTGACTTGCATGAAGAAGTGTATGTTTTTCAGCCCTGTGGCTTTGTGCAGAAAGGGCATGAAAACCAGGTGTGCAGGTTAAAGAAGGCATTATATGGTTTAAAGCAAGCACCACGTGCTTGGTATGAGAAGATACATGCCTACCTGACATGGTTTTGAGAATAGTCCAACTGAGAGCACCTTATGTGTTAAGCGTGCTAATGATGTGCTTCTGATCATTGTTGTCTATGTTGATGACATGCTGCTGACTAGTCCTATTGAGGAGCATATCGCTGATTTTAGGGCTGATTTGCATGCCTCATTTGAGATGTCTGATTTGGGGCATTTGCATCACTATTTGGGTATTCAGTTTATGCACGTTGATGGTGGAATGGCTTTGTGTCAAACGAAATATATTGACAAATTATTGCAGCGTTTTTGCCTTGAAGACTGTAAACCTATTACCACTCCTATGGAGACAGGTTTACGACTGAGTCTTCATGATGCTAGAGATGCATTTGATGTTGTTCTCTATCAGCAGGCTCTTGGATGCTTGATTTACTTATGCATTACACGGCCAGATATTCAGTTTGTTGTCTCATAGGTTAACAGGTTAATGCATTGCTCAGAAGTCAAGCATTGGCAGGCGGTTAAGAGAATCTTTCGCTACTTGAGTGGTACTCGGCTACTTGGGTTGTTTTATCCCAAGGGGGGATTCCTACCGCCAGATTTGCATGTTTTTTCTGACTCTGATTGGGCTGGTTACTATGGCACTCGTGTGTCCACTAGTGGCTTTTGCTTCATGCTTGGTAGCTCATGTATATCTTGATTGAGCAAGAAGCAGCCTACTGTGGCCAATTCCAGTTGTCAGGCTTAGCATAGGGAAGCTTTCACAGCGACTGTTGAGTGTGTGTGGTGTAGCTGGTTACTTTGATATACCCTTAAAATAACGTGTTTTATGTTTGCTTTTCAAGATGCAGAAGCCAAATACAAGACAAGTTACCTCAACTTCGAGCAAGAGGAGAAGCAGAAGAAGCGAAGAGAAAGAAAATGGAGAAGAGGGGATCGGGCTAGATTCCCAATTTCCTACCTCACTGTTTTCCCATTTCACCTATTTTCCCAAGTTGCCTAATTTCCCATTTCACCTATTTTCCCAAGTTGCATAATATCCCATTTCACCTATTTTCCCAAGTTGCCTAATTTCCCATTTCACCTATTTTCCCAAGTTGCCTATTTTCCCATTTCACCTATTTCCCCAAGTTGCCTAATTTCCCATTTTCTAAGTTGTCTAATTTCCCATTTCACCAATTTCTTGGTTAGTGTATCGTCGCTCTATGGTGCAGTATTGGCTGTTGGGGTTCACTTGGGGTTGAGCCATAATGGGCCATACATTCGCCATATGGTCACCTCCACAAGTAAAGCATCTTTTCACTGCGGCAAACCTTGGTATTTGTTTGCTTGAGACTCCTAACTTCTGAGCTACTTTCTCCGCAAGTTCCTCAATAGATGTGGATTGATTTGAATTGAGGCTAGTAGAGTTATCTGAATCTCTGTAGATTTTTGAAAGCTCTAATTCCTCCCCTAGGTTGTCCTCAATGTCTATGCACATGCGTACACACTCTTCTAGGTTCTAGGGTCCTTCAAGTACACATAAGATCTCAACTTGGTACTCAACAACCCATCTAAGAACAAAGCCACTTGTTTGGCTGGAGTGGGTAAATTTGGAACAGGACATCTCTCTAGGTACTGCCTAAACCTTCTGCCTACAAGTCTAACTGTCTCTTGAGGTGTCTGCTTGAAGCTATGAATCACTGAGGAAGTATTGTGTCGTATGCCACTCTTAGAAAATTCTGTGATGAAGGCTTCTAGAAGTTGGTCTATGTTCCTGAACTGACCTTGGTGAAGCAGTTGAAACCATGTAAGGGCTGTGTTCTTGAGAGTTAGACCAAATGCATTGTACTGCGTGAATAGGTCATCAACTTGCTCCGCTCTGAAGACTTGTTTAAATTCTTCCACATGATTGTACGGGTCTCCGGTGCCATCGAAGCAATTCTTCATGGATTTAACTAGCTGTGTAGGCCTCAAGGTCCTTGTGTGTTCCCTAGGCCTTGGCAAGGGAAAGTTGTCTGTATTTTTTTGGTTCCTTGGGTCTCTAGGTCTCACGGTTTCCATTCTATCAGCCTTTGTTCTCATTCTTTCTCTTCCCAATGGGTTAGCAAAGCTTACTTCTGGCCTGTCTCTACTCCTGTCCCTGTGAACTCCATGAGCTTGGGATGTTCCAGCTCCTTGGTGACCATAGGAAACATTAGATCTTGGTTGGGGAAAAATAAATTCACCCTTCCAAGTGTAGGCATGCCTACCATGCTCTGAGACCACAAAGATCCTCTCTGAAGTATTGTCCAGATAGTTCACTTTTCCTGGGCTATCAGCATCTTTAAACTCAATAGATTGTGAGCATTCCTTCTTCATTAGACTTTTCAGTCTTATACCTCCAAAAGGCCTCGTCCGTCTCTCGGTTTAAGAGTAGATCTATGCTCTTATTGTCCCGGGGAACCCACTCTGGAATGATGATTCTTGTCAGAATTGATTTGCCTCGGGGAGCTCTCGGCTCTCTTCTTAAGTTCCCTTGCTCTATGTCACCTATGTCTGTCTCTGGAATCACATTACCAAATTCATATGCTCTATCCGGTTGGTTGGTGACTACCTACATTGTTCCTTACTTATCTAGGTATGCACCATTTTCGAACTTGACCACTGGATGTTCTAGTCCAAAGGGTTGATCAGAGTTTTAATCTGCACAACAGACCTTGTTAGGCAGTCCTCAAAGATGCGAGCACCTAATCGATTGGTCCTAATGTATTCAAGTTGAGTTTTGTAAGGGCCTTCGGGTTTCTCTAAGTAAGCCAGACCTGAACTTCCTGTGGGTCTCTCCATACCATAAGACATCTCAGATTCGCTAGTTTCAGAGCTAGGGTAGTTCGGATAAGCGCTAAACTGCTAGGCCCAAGACCTAGCAATGTGATTGACGCTAGCCTCTGAAGACCTAAGGATTTGTCTATCTCTCCTTAGATGTCCTCCTCATCTAAGGTTCATATGCCTGATTGAAGGACCCCAATTTGCCCCAAGTACAACCTCGTTGCATATCAATTCGTATTAGTCACTTGATTCTTTTTTAGTTGATTATCGTGTTTATGCTCTTGTCTGATAATATGTCGTCAGGAATACTTGAGTGAATTTCCGCACTTTAAGTTGATCGTACCATGTTAAGTGCTTTTCCTTTTAAGTTATCGATCACAAAGAGATTATATTTCTGTTTGAACTTGAGTGATTAAGTAGTCTTCGATTGAATAGATGCCTTCGATTGACTAAGTTAGGAATTGATTGAGAGGTTTCAAGAGAATTTCCAACCTCAAGTCCCTTGCCTTTCGATTGCTAGTCGAGCCCAAGACGCACTCTCCCAAGCTCCGTGATCACCTTGCTATAGTTGCTTGAAATCTTTGCTTGCACACCATAGACCTGTGAAATTTTACGAGTAAAAAATGGACTTGACCACAATGTATTGACAGACAAAAGCACCCTTCAATATACACTGAAAATATAGACTCTTGCTTTCCTTTTTGCCCTAAAAAGTATTCTCACTCCCTAGTACCGGCTGATGGTCAACTTAGAAACACCTATACTAGAACCCCACAACCCCACATATTATTATTACAAAGACCAGTCAATGTCCACATAGGATTCTCAACGAGCTTTCCAACGGAACCAAAATTGTAGCAAACAGAGTTCGTATGAAGAAGTTATAGCCAATCAGGCACTTGGGAGTCAAAACAGGTGAAGGAAGCACTCAATAATAGCTCACAGTGTTTTCTAAGGTTTCTTTATGCTCTATTGACCCTTAATTTCCCTAATTTTGGCTAACAAATAAGCCTTCTTTAAAAAAAAAACCCCTTGAAAATGCCGAATTTGCTCGTCAATCGCAATTGATTGGTCTGTCTATCGCGATTGATGTGTCCGTCGCGATCGACGGGTCGGTCACGATTGACAGGTCCGTCGTGGTTGTCCGTGGCGATTGATAAGTCAATCGCGATTGACACGTGGCCCGGAAATTCAGTCGATCGTGGTCAAAGAATCGTTGACTCGGTCAGTCGTGATTGATGGGTCCGTCGCAATGGACTTGTCGGTCGCGATTGACACGTGGCATCGATAGAGCCCGTCAGTCGTGGGTCAAGGGGTCGTGGACTGTGTCCGTCGCGATGGACACGTTCTTCAGGGCTGTCGGTCGCGATTGATAAGTCAATCGCGATCGATGGGTCGGTCGCATTGACACGTGGCACGTGATGGCTCTGTCAATCGTGGTCAATCGGTCGTGGACCTTGTTGGTCGCTCGGTCGGGATCTGTCCGTCATCGTTTGTCTGTTGCGATTGACGTGTCAATCGCGATTGACAGAAAACAGAGGAATTTGAAAAACGTAATCACACATTTAGGATCTCCGAGGCCTAACCATCATGTTTATGTACTTTGTTTAGCAAAATGGTCAATTTTTTTATCGGTCGCAATTGAGAGAAGTCAACGCCTCAGAACCTGCAGAGTCAAAATATTTTGCCTGCTGGAGCTGGTACAGCTTCTGGAGATGCTGATTCTTGCAAGAATCTCAGAAAACACACAAAAACAATCACAAGCACAGAATCGCTCTCTCGCTCTCTCTCACAAGTGAAATGAGGGGAATGGGATGGGAAAGGTGATATGACCAAGAAATTGTTTGAAATATCTCCAATGATCCCCCTGTTTTGATGCTTGTATTCTCTCGGTTCGAGGATGTCATCTGGCTCGAAAATCCAAGCGGACACGGAGTTCTCAGAAATGTTTCACCGCCCAGCCGTGTACTACTCATTTTATCTCTCTTTCTCTCTCTTATTGATTGAGTCCAATGATCTACACATGAGTGCTACATGGCACTCGGGTGAATCCATCTAAATGGAGTTAAGAGGTGGTTCACATCTCCTCCATTTTATTGACTCCATATAACATTTCCTTCCCCTTAACTCCATTTTTGTCCTCAAAAATGGTATTGGAAGGTTTAATAAGAAAGAGATAATCAATGAAATAGTACTCCCACTAAATCCCCATGTATAAGAATACATGTTCCCGTCTCCGTGTTGTTTCCCCATATCCTTCCCCTTAAGAAAACTCTTGGGAAGATAATCTAAAACTGGGAAACCGTCTCTGAAGGGTGCTAACCCGCTCCCATGTGGCACTATCTTCTGAACTATCTTTCCACTTTACTAGGCACTCTTTATACAAGTGACTTCTCGTCCGTTTCTCTCGAGTGCGTAGTATGCTCTCAGGCTCGTGTGGAATAGATTGGACAGAAATAGGCTCTACTACCTCACTATCTGGAATGAGGTTGTCAGATTCACCCAGCAATACCTAGGAGATAGTTTTGGACAGGTCCCGTCTTCATGGTTTCAGACCTAGATGGAACTCTAAGATAGACTTGCTCTCCTACCTCAAAGTTGATCTCTCTCCTTTGAGGGTCAGCATAGGCTCTAGCTCTATCACGAGCTCTCCTAATGCTGTCCTTAGCAAGCCTAAGCATATCATTCATCTCTTCCAAGAAGTCCTTTGCAGCTTGAACTTTTTCATTCTACAAGCCTACTACATAAGGAGCTCTTGGCTGAAACCCATACATAAGCATAAATGGACTAAGCCTAGTGGAAGAGTGCTTGGCACTATTATATGCAAACTCTACTATAGGTAAGTACTCTTCCCAATTAGTTTGCCTTTCATTTACATATGCTCGAAGCATATCCTCTAGGATTTGGTTAACCCTTTCTGTTTGCCCATCCGACTGTGGATGCTCGGCCGTACTCATGCTAAGTTTCGTATCCAACCTTTTGAAGACCGCTCTCCAAAAGTGGCTAGTAAACGTCCTATCCCGATCGGAAACTGTGTGTAAAGAAAGACCATATAACCGGTATAGGTTCTCCATAAAAAGTCTAGCCAACTCTGGTGTCTTCACTGTAGTACGTGTCGGAATAAACCTAGCCAATTTGGCTAACCTATCCACAATTACCGAGACTGAGTCGTGCCCTCTCTGTGTCTTAGGTAATCCGACTATAAAGTCCATGGAGATACTCTCTCACTTCCCATTAGGAATATCCAATGGGTGGAGTAGTCCTCCAATCCTCAACCTCTCACCTTTGTTGACCTTGCATTTGTTGCACTTAAGCACATACTCTAGGACGTCCTTATGAAGTCCAGGCCAATAAAACTACCTCTTAACAAGATCATAAGTCTTGTTAACTCCTGGGTGTCCCGCACTAGGTGTGTCATGACACTGATACAAAATATGCCGTCTCATCTCAATATCTCTAGGGACACACACCTTACCTTTGTATAACAGATATCCATCATGGACACTGTAGTTCTTCCACTTGAATCCTTCTTGAGTACCCGTCGATACTCTATCCTCATTGGAAACCCGTATATCACGATCCCCATTCTCTATGGCTTCCCAAATCTCCGAATATGCAGGATCAAGCCTACATTTTCCTCTAATGGACTCAAGTAGCTCACTAGTGATCTGAGTAAAACTCAGTCCATTGAGCATAGGCATGCGGCTAAATGAATGAGCCACCACATTAAACTTTCCCTTCCTATACCTGAGCTCATAATCAAACTCCTGAAGGGTCTCTGCCCATCGGGCCTTACGACCTTTAAGGTCTGTTTGATTAGAGAGCCACTTAATGCTCTCTTGATCAAACACTATGGTAATTTTGGCACCATATAAATAATGACGCCACTTCTTCAAAGCATGGACAATTGCATACAACTATGAGGACGGAGGAATTTTTCTGAGCCGGTTCTAGTTTCTCGCTCTCAAAAGCTACTGCTCGACCATTCTGTACTAAAACCGCTCCTATAGCAAAATCACTCGTGTCAGTCTCAACCACAAATGGTTTGTTGGGATCTGCTATGTGTAAAAGTGGAGTTGTAGCAATTGCTACTTTCAACTTTTCCATACTTTGCTTTTGTTCGTCTCCCCAATGAAAGGCTTTCCCTTTCCCTTTAAGTTGTTCCGTCATCGGGACAGCAATCTTGGCATAGTTCTTAATGAATCTTCGATAGAAACCTGATAAACCTAAGAAGATCCGCAGCTCTTCCAGGTTCCTTGGATGTGGCCATTCCATAATAACCCTTACTTTTTCAGGATCCATGTGGATTCCATCCTGGGAGACTATATGCCCAAGGTATCTAACCTCTGTCTTGAAAAATTCACACTTTGACTCCTTAGCAAAGAGTGAATTTTCCCTTAGCACTTGAAATACCTTCCTCAAGTGTTCCAAGTGCTCCTCTTCTGATGCACTATAGATCAGAATGTCATCCAAAAAGTCTACCACAAAGTGTCCTAGATAAGGCCGTAAAACATTATTCATGAGTTTCATGAAAGTGGCAGGAGCATTGGTGAGACCAAAAGGCATCACCAAAAACTCATAGTGCCCATATCTAGTCCTACATGGAGTCTTAGGGACATCCTCTTCCCTAATCCTGATTTGATGATATCCCGATCTAAGGTCAAGCTTGGTAAAATACCTAGCTTGATGTAACTGATCAAATAGATCTTCCAACCTAGGCATTTTTTGATAGTTACCTTATTAAGTGCTCTATAGTCTATACATAGTCTCATAGAGCCATCTTTCTTTTTAACTAGGAGCATTGGCGATGCCCATGGTGAGTTACTAGGTTTAATGAAGCCCTTATCTAAATAGTCCTGCAATTGCCTCTCAACCTCTTCATGCTGAGAAACACTAATCCTATAAGGTGGCCTGCAAATAGGGTTAGTGTTAGTAACAACCTCTATGGCATGGTCAATGTCCCCTCTCTCAGGTGGTAGCCCTCTAGGTAAGTCACTGGGAAAAACATCTTTATACTCAAACATAAGATCCAAATTCGAAATATCTCCAATGATCCCCCTGTTTTGATGCTTGTATTCTCTCAGTTCGAGGATGTCGTCTCGCTCGAAAATCCAAGCGGACATGGAGTTCTCAGAAATGTCTCACCACCCAGCCGCGTACTACTCATTTTCTCTCTCTTTCTCTCTCTTATTGATTGAGTCCAATGATCTACACATGAGTGCCACATGGCACTCATGTGTGAATCCATCTAAATGGAGTTAAGAGGTGGTTCACACCTCCTCCATTTTATTGACTCCATATAACAAATTGAAAACTTTGCAAAGGTGGAGATAGAGGTGGGATATGGTGAGGATGATGACGGTGATGATGATGGTGAAGAAAATAAAAGAAAATAGAGAAAAGTGAAGAAATTACCTCTTAAAAATTAGGTTCCTATGCTATTTTGGAGGCTAAAACGAGCTCCAAAAATTTGGTATATAAATACCTTTAATACTCCTCAAGCTCGAGGACTCTTCGGCTTGAACAAAATGGAGTCGAATCTACCAAAAATGATATTTACAATGTTCATGTAGTGATGAAAATCACTGTTAAAAAGAGATTAGGTCGGAAAAATTGACTGGCCTACTTGCCGGATCTGCATTGACTGCCTTGTCTACTTGTTCCTTCTCTCTGCTCTGACTCCTTTCGTTGGCTTCCCTGTCTTGTAGATCCTTGAGTGCCTCGACTGCTACCAACATGGACGATGGAAGCTTTCCCAACTGGATGACACTTCTAAGTATTGATCCCATCTGCGGAAATTCGACATCGATCATTACATAAAATATCTTGAGTGCCCCATCGCTTGATATTTCATTTCATCAAATTCGCCCAAGCATCGTCCTCCCTCTCCTTTGTGTAGCTTAGTCCTCAACAATCTTCTCTGTATATCTTAGTCCTCTACATCAAACAGGACCTACTTAGAATCATTAGAAGTCGTCCTTGCCTAAAATCATCTCCCACTTTCAATCTCTCCCCATAAATGCCCTATCCTAGATATCCAAATCTTCCCTTCATGACACAGAATTTGCCCCAGCTTCATCAACCCTCATCCTTACACCAAACTTTCATCACAAATTCAACTCTCTAGGTCGCCTGCGACACATTGACCGCTGAATTCGAATATACAAAATCATCCCCGACTTCAATGAAATTCGTCCCTGCCGCATCAATATCGAACCTGCCTTCATCGAATCACAAATTCGTCTCTTCATAAAATTGGTTGTGTAGATTGCGAAATTGCCCTTCCCATTTATGGACTCATATCATCTCAAGCTATCCAAGTTGGCCCTGGATCTATAGGGGAGCACTCTATAAAGGATTTGGGTCTAATTCAGATATTGATATATTCATCTCACTCAATGACATGATTAGTTTCGTGGACAAGTTAATCTCAACCACAATCTCAGAAGTATTCAATAATTCATCCACGCACCTAATTCATCCCCCTCACATTCATTTCCTCCCCCTATGTAAAATCATTGTCGCATCCATCCCTTCTGCCACCTTAAAGACATGGGCTCTCCGCTCCGATGATGAAGAGCTGCAGCGCAAGAGAAAAGTCTATACACTTGGAAGCAAAACCTATGCAATCCGCCTCCCAATAATCCAACTCCAAGTCCTGATCTAATCACTACTTACTGCGTCTTTGATTAAATACCCCTACATAACCTCATGGCTAGGCTCACAAAGATCATCTTTTATCATCAATGATTACACATAGACCTCATCTAACTTGGAAGTGAAGGTTCCACAAATTTTCGGGTTCTCACAATGGCTTCTCCTCTGAATGGGGGCCTTACAACTTAGAGCATCATGGATCATTTGTGGTCACTTAAGGGTGGAGCATTGAGTATATCTAACACACATCCCCCCCTCCCCCAAATGTCCAACCTGCGGTGAACTACCTCCTTCATCCGATACCAAGCTTTGGAAAGTGTCCAGGAGCCTTAGATATGTCTGGATATAACTAGCGAGTGGGCTCGGATGTGGGCCATGGAGTTTGGGGTAGATAAATGTATGGCCACGATGTTTTTTGGGCAAAGATAGTGAGCTCCCTACTCGGGATACTTATGGCTTGCTGCTGAATGGAGAGTGGATTCTTGTAGGGGAGAACTATACATACTTTGGTGGAGGTTGACTCAAAGTTCTCTATCGGAGCGATCATTAAAGGTTGTGAAGAGAAGGGAAGGAAGAGCCTTTTTGCTTGCCAAAACTTGTTATGTAATCGTTCTTTTCCTACGTGGACGCAGTTGGTGGTGTTGAAGAGTTTGGTATTCCTTGTGATACCTTGTGGTGCAGAATTGATGGGGGCCCATAGACAAAACTTGTTTGGATCCCTCGAACGGATTTTCATGATCGATGATGATCTGTGGGAAGGGTGTGCAGTCAACTCTCATTGGTGTGGTTGTGATGCACAGGGAGTTCCATATTCCCTATAAGAATTATAATTTGGTGTTGTCACAGGGATACCTACATCAGAGCGCATAGAGTTACTTGCTTAGTCCAACTATTGAGCGCATGTCGATGTTAGCTAGAATAGGAGGGTTATACATGGCAGAGAGGATAGAGGGAAAAGCGAAAAGTAGGTTCCCCTTTTGTGATGAGGGAGAAAGGTTTGGATCCCTATCGCATTTCATGGTGGGTTGCATGGCAGTGGAAGCACTTAGGAGGAGGTGGTTGGATTCCCTTATCAGCTTGCTAACCCAACAGTTGGTGTTTGGCCCCGTGTTTCCCATGGACATGACCCACATACTCCTTGGAGGGGAGGCTTGCAGAGTTCGTTTGACCGATTGGGCTAAACCTAGTCTGCATTCCAGGGGGAAGTAGTTAAGATTGTCTTGGTTGCTTCCTTCCTAGGTGAAGCTATACCTAAGTATATGAAAGATTTGATTGGGAATTAACACCCTTGAGAGATCCTCTTTTATGAGGAAAGGATTTCATTCTCCCATCCGATCCCTTATGTTATTCGCGTGTAAGTTCTCGGGTTAAGGGAAATGACGATTCCAGAGGAATGTATGTTTTTGAGCTTTGGTTATAGTTATAGCTTCATCTGCTAGGACTCGGGAGATGGGAGATTTGAACCGGGTGCGGACTCCTTCTACGAGCTAACGCTTCATTGTGGGGTATGGCGTTCTCTTTATGGGAACACGTCGAGTACGTAGTTTAGGAGGTGCTTAGCTTTGCTCAAATTCCATACTCCATTGTCGTGTCCAAGACATTGGGTATCTCATCGGGTTCTTGGGATTGGTAGACCACTAGTCTTGTGTTTGAAGATCATGTATAAGTTATCTTTGGAAGATGAAGTAGGCTTATAGATTCTACCTTAGGAGTGGGATAGCCTCTTGGGGCCTCAATCCTAGACTCAGAAAATTATAAAAAATGATCCACCAAACCACGAATCGTAGTTAGTTTGGAACTCGTTCAAAACAACTTTTATGGTTGGACATGTACCGTTCCACATTGGCCTTCCAAACAAGGTATAGATTGTTGACTTAAAAAAGGCAATACCTTGATGGTTTTTCGATAGTAGCTTCCTCATGATTCCAATCCTTCATAGGCCCACTCCAAAGTTTATTTAGTACGTACTAACCCACACATACATATATACGTACATCACGATGTTGTATGCATATGTGATGTCACACAAAACATAGTGCTATGTCGCACATGTAAGTAGTACTATGATGTCACATAGAAGTTAGAACTTAGACCATACATGTATACATACGTACATATACATATGTACACACACACATATATCCATACATACAATCCCTATGGCTATGTTGCACATTTGATTCATGTTTGATATGTTTGGTATATGCTTTATATTGGATATGGAAAAAAAAAAATCATTTAGTGCTTCAAGATTATATGTATGTATGTATGTACTTATAGAATTAGTATAATAACACTCCATAACATTCCATATTCTAACGTTTGATACAATATGAGGTATTGTATGCGTTCCATACATACCGTACCGAATGTTCTATTCCACCTTGCTACGAATGCTGGTGCTTCATCCAAGTAGTGAGGAAGCAAATCAAGCAATGTATAGGTTAGACCACTTACAACACAAAATAAACCTACTTTTGGCGTCGAAAGAAAAAACAAAATCATCTAAAAATGAAGATCAGGTTATCACCATGAGGTCTACCAAGAAAATGGAAAAGCCACCGAAATGCAACCCTAAAAGGACAAAAATACCAAGATGGAGAGAGTCATCAATGTGTGAGTCCACCAAGGGGCTAGGAAAAATCCACCAATATGCCACTTGTAGCTGTCGTAGGAGTTCTTATAAACACTCCAAAGATAGGATGCACCACTAACTCCACCAAAGCAACTTTCAAAGTGGGAAAGAACTGCCACAAGCCATCAAGACAAGGGTGGGAGAGTGGAAAAATGAGATGGGAAAGAGGGTTGGGTGACTTTGAAAAGTGGAAAAGTAGCACTAAATGACGCATCATGAGCTCAAAGATGGTGTCCAAAAGCTTTTTCTTATTGATGAAGAAGCACCACCACCATGAGTAAGCCACCAACACGAACCATTAATATTGCTAAGCATGCTTCAATACCATGTAGAGAGTGCATATGCGGAAGCAAAATGAGATGCACACACAAAATGTAACTTTGAAGAGTGAATGGACCATGTAATGGGAAAACTCATATCAATTAGAATGAGCTTGCCAAAGATCATGAAGAGACCCTAAGCCTTCCTTTTAGAGATTTGAGAGTCTTGCACAAAGTACATCAAATTGGGGTTAAACGATCCTGGAAGGAGAGAGAATCCAAGATACGTCATGTGTGGGATGATGCTCTAGATGAACATGAAATACACAATGTAGCTACTACAAGGGAATGATAGAATGTAGAGTCAATCCTTCAACACCTTCTCTCTCCTTCCCCACCTTGCCCCCTCCTCCTCTCCCTCCCCTCTCCCAAAAACAACAGCAAAAGTGTAAGAGAGTGTGTGTGTGTGTGTGTGTGTTTAATAACGAGTGGTGACACTCCTCTGCCCCCTCCCTATTCTGCAAAAACAAGAATGCAATGAAAACATGTACATAGGCATCCTCAAAACTTCACTCAATAGTATTGTTCTTTTCACCTTTGTTTTGTCTTAAACAGGCATTGTAATAGATCTCTCAGATGTAGGATTTTTGCCTTCGAGCCATTTTGATCATTTGAAGACATCCACAAGTTGTCTTATTCCTTTCCCCAATATAAGAGAAGGTCCCTCATCTCTATTCTCCATACATCTCGTGGCTTGGAGAATGTGTGCTGGGACACCACTAGGAGAACTTCTGACTCATAAAAGGACCCTGTAAGAATATATAGTTCAATGGGAATTCATTTTGTAATAGTCCATTGAATGCTTGAATGTCAACATCAGTGCAGGAATATCTCCCTTTAAAACCACTATCTCTAACATTGGTCCCTTTATTTTCATCTGTTGATCTCTTAGATGTTTGTACAAATTCGTAAGAAAACATAGTTTAGTGTAAATTCCTTTACCCATAGTCAATTAGATGCTTGGATACGGATATCAATGCTGGGCAATCTTTGTGCTGGGCTAGGAGGAGACCTTGGAGGTATGCCAGTACACATCTTATTATATGCTGATGCTTTCAGAGTCAGAGGAGGGGCTGCAGTCATGCAGTCACATTTACAGGCGCTCAATACCTTCCCCATGGAGAGAGGACTCATAGTGAACTTTGGCAAGACCAAGGTCATGATCTTCCACACCTCCAGGACAGTACGCCATGGCACCTCTTTCATCGCAACTGGAGGACAGATAGGGGTAGTGGACTCCTACGTCTACTTAGATGTCACCTTCGGGCAGCACAGGGGTATTCTCCATGGCAAAGGCAGCGAGAGATAGATTGACGCGAGGCTATGCGGCGCTTGCTGGATTGGAGAGATGTTTCTTTCAGGCACATTTTCAGGAGCCCCGGACTAAGGGGTGGCTCTTTGATACTCTAGTGACACCCGCACTGATGTATGCAGCGGCAATATGGGCACCAGGCATCATGGAGGCGATGTGGACACGGATTGAGAGGCCCCAGGTCACTATGATCTCAAGCTTGCTCCCCAGCAAGCCCTCCGTTCCACATGACATTATACGAGCTGAGCTTGGCACACCGCCGATGCTGGTGGAGGCCCTCTTTGAGCTGGTGACCTTTATTCTGAGAGTCAGAGAGCTCCCCACCAGTGGACTCACCAGGATTGCATTTGAGAGCTAGATATATGGAAGAGACAGGGCATGAGAGAATATGGTATGCACAGACCTACTGATGGTTGGCAGACCATGGCATGAGCATTACCGACCTCCCCCCTTTTCAGTATGACCTCTCTTCCCCCTACATTACCCTCTCTCGTTCGGAGAGAAATAGGATCATCTGTCAGGACCTACTACAGATACACGTCAGGGAGACATGGATAGCACCAGGGGAGCCTCTTCCCACAAAGAGGCAACACTACAAAGAGCACTTCTTGACAGTTACAGCCGATGGTTTCATTCAGAGACCACGATACATGGATACATACATGGTACCAACAGAGAGAGTGGCCATTGGGTAGCTCGGAGTATCATCACACGAGCTCGAGATTGAGGTTGGGCGAGCAACACATACCCCCAGGACAAGAGATTATGCAGGATGTGCCGAGAGGAGGTGCAGGACGAGGAGCACTACACATGTAGATGCCAGGCATATGAGAATATCAGAGATCGCTACCCACAGCTCTTCAGGGGGCCCAGAGAGATCAGGGCTATATTGGAGACGGAGGAGCAGCACCCTCTGGGTCGTTTCCTAGTAGAGCTCCAGCGCCGCCGTGCCTCACTTCTCCAGCACATGGAGACATACCCGATCCCCCAGACTCATATTACAGATTTTTTCAGACCCACAGCCGCCCGGGGACCCAGTTCGACATGGGATGTCACATTACATAGAGCAGGGATATGACACCACCGAGCCTCCCCTCCCTATGCATATCATATTTGTATCTCACCTATTGAGCATATAGCACCCCACCCTCTCGACGCCAGCTATTATTGACTCCGTTTATACTCTGTTTTGTACTCACATTTGATTTTCCTTTTGGGATCACAATGGATTGGATCATACTGATGTATATGTTTTGTCTCATAGGCCGATTTTGGCCTCTAATAGATGTTAAAAGTCTCTCTCTCTCTCTCTCTCTCTCTCTCTCTATATATATATATATATATATATATATATATATATATAACATTGATTCCTTTATTTTTATCTATCGACCTCTCAGAAGTGTCTAACAGTTCCAAAGAAATTTTGGAGTGTGATCAATGCTTGGATAGTTTCTTTATCTTAGCTATTGATCTTGGGCTAGATTCAGACCAATCTAACTGATCTTTTCAAGGGGAATGTACCTTTCCTTGGTAGACATCGATCAAAGTCTATGACTAGAAACTTTTCAATCTGAGCGACATATTCATGAAGAAATTGCCTTTCTTATAGGATGGAGCCACTATCTATACAAAGAAATGTAAGGTCCCATATATGTCCTCCACTATCAAAATACTTCATGATATTCCTCTCGGAGAGATCTGGAAGGTGATTCACTTATTATTTAACTCCCTCATATTTCATGATTGTAGGAAGGGAGAGAAAGAAGTAAAGGCTCTTTTTGAGTCCAAAAGCTTTGAAGCTTTCCAATCTCAGGTGTACTTCGTCATGCAGTTCTACTTCAAGAAGTCTGTAGGCTCAAAAAAAGTTTTATTGCTGGTACAAGAATCTCTTGTGTGATCAAGGAATGGATCTAACATGAAGTAACCAACATTAGGTGTGTACATGGCTTTGCTTCACATACGGTGTCCAGATGGAGACACATGATCAGATAGTGTGAGCACTGGAATAAAGATGGAGCACCATCCAGTAGTTAATTTGTGATACTCGAGAAGTATATGCACAGACAACTTCACAGTATTTAGTTAGCAGTTATTTATGGCTTTGTAGTATTGTTGTGTGGGTCATTAGACAGCTGATAGTTTTTAATATTCTGATTTATAAGTATCTTAGAAGGTTATGAGTGTTTCTGGAATCATTTTCTACTTTCAAGTTTTAATATACAAGCTAAGTATAAAACTTATCACCAAGAGGAAGTGCAATAATCATTCTATCTAGGATAAATTTAGAACAATAATCCATGTTTTGTAGTCAAAATTGTCAAGAAACTTCAACAATATAAACAAATAGTGCTCTTCAAAGTCATGGTTAAGAGCCCAGAGGATTATGCTTCTCATGCCCCCTCTCTTTTTCCTGCATGGAAAACTCACTACAACAGATCGATGGTATACCGAGGTTTTTACCGAGGAAAATGAACGCGGCTTAATTTGCCGCGACGCCAGTGTAAAGGTCGGTTTGCACATCGGTACCAAAGCGTCGGTATATGTGTCGGTATAGGCGTCGGTATCGACGCAAATACCGAGGCTGCTGCTGGAGATACCGTCGCCTGCTGGGTGTACCGACGGTTATTCCGATGACACTACTCGCAGTACCGTCGCGTATACCGACGACCATACCTGCAAAATTTTTTTGGAGCAGAGTGTTTTGTCTTTTGCTACAGCAGCATTACCATGATGTTGCTTAACAAAAGACAATACACTCTGCCCAAAAAAAACCGAGTACATGTGATGTGTACTCTAATGACAACTGAAATATGATTTCATGAAACAGAGTATTATTGGACACAAAAGAGATAATCAAAATGAACTATGAACCATGTACAAATATTTCAATAATGAAGCATGTACAAGAGTGTGGCAAACCACTGTCATATATGACGCTTTTACAAAATGTGGCAAAGCAATGTATTGCCATATGAAAATCAAATACGAAATATTGGTCTTCCACTGCCATACACATGCAAAGAACGTTCCATATCAACAGTCCCGAAACAAAGAACATTAATGGAATGAGATAAATTCACATGAAAATTACAAACAACAAGTAAAAACTAAGTTTATAAATTAATTACCTCATCGCAAATGCTCCCATGAAACTACCGCACCGCGTCCCTCCAAGTCCTGCAATAGTGCAGTCAACCCATGACTATATCCGTAAGACTCCTCCGTTCGTGTTGGAGGACGACCCATTGCCCGCTCCTGAAACAAATATAAAAAGATTAGAGAAACATACATGAGAAATTTAACACAAATAAATTGAATAAATGAAATGGTACTTACAAACTCATGACGCATCGTATCATATCCGCCGCTGCCCAAATGTGACGGTCCAATCGTATCTAAACGTGTGGCTGCATCATTTCGCTGCTTGCGATATCGATGAGGAGTCTGCTGCTGCTCGTCACGAATCATGTCCCACTCCTCAGCATCTAACCATACAGGCTTTGGTAAGCCTTCTCTGAATGCATCACGTGCCTCGGATCGTCGATGGGACATGACCTCACGTGCGGTGTGCAGAATCCACTCTGAACTGATAATAGACTGTCCATCGACTGGTCGGAACTCCTGGTAAATCGTTTGTGTGATATAATTCTTCCAATCTTTATCTTGTTCACTCCATTTCAGCATGATGGAGTGTCCAAACTGGATGGAGCAAAGCTGTCGTATGCGTGCACTCGCACGTCTCGTCTTCTTATAGGTTGAAACATGTCACACACAGTAATCCCATCCCAGAAAATGCGCAGTTCTTCCACAAGTGGTGCAAGATATACATCCATGTTTTTTACCTTATACTTACGTGGTACAATAAGAGCTAATAATAAATGACCTTTCTTTGTGGCGAACCATGGTGGGATATTATAATTGACCAAACATACAGGCCATGTGCTCCATGAAGAACTGCGTAATCCAAATGGATTCACTCCATCCATAGCTAGGCCTAGACGTATGGACCGAGGCTCACTAGCAAACTCTGGCCACTTATTATCTATGTGCTTCCAAGCATCAGAGTCAGTTGGCACTCGCATTACATTATCTGTAGACCTACTCTTTGTATGCCATGACATTAACTCAGCTATAGATTTGCATCTAAACATGTTCTTAATTTGTGGAATGATAGGAAAGTGGCGAAGAACCTTTGCGGGGATTGCTTCGCCTACGTCTTCTCTAAATCTATTTGCTCCACACTTTGGACATACGTGGAGATGCTCATACTCATTCCGAAAGAGAATGCAATCATTCGGACAAGCATAAATTTTAGTATAATCCATTCCAATGGACTGTAAAAGTTTTTTCGCATCTCCACGTGTTGGAGGCATGTCATTGCCCTCTGGCAAAAATTGATCTTTAAGAAGCCTGCAATAAGCAATTAAAATGATATTAGTAAATGAAGTTATTGTGATACAACAATGAATGCCAATTTGTTCTCCACTTACCTGAACAATTCATCAACTTCTGATCGTGGAATTTCTGTTGTGTCCATCTCGACACCTTCTTCACCGTCATGATCTTCGTCCATCTCATAAAATGCTTCAAGCATCTCTTCCATATGTTCATTCTGTGTAATATTATTAGTGCTTGCTTGTACGTCTAAGTCCTTTTTTGCTCTCTTTTGTCCACGAGAGGTTACCGGTGCAATGTCGTTTTGGTTCATCTGCTCACCTCGGGACCATGCGAATGATAACGTAGGTTTTCCGGTCGACTCCTATCAAAGGATCCATGCTCTCTAACATGTACAGTACAAATCCGTCGTTTCCGATTAATTTGATACTTGCACTGTATGCAAGGACATTCCATTCTCTCTTCAGGATCCAAAGAAACCATCTGCTACGATATGTACATTTTAGAACATTTGTTTTTTAATTAAACCTAAAAATCTAACTCTTAAAGACTTAAATCTGAAATACTAAACCTAAATACTTAAATACCTAAAAAAACTTAAAACCCTAATTTTAAAACCCTAATCTATATAGTTATCCTATTTTATCTATATATTCGGATTTTTTCTTGATTGATCCTATTATATATATATATATATATATATATATATATATATATATATATATATATATATATATATATATATATATATATATATATATATATATATATATATATATATATATATATTTATTTATATATATATATATATATATTTATATTTATATATATATATATATATATATTTATATTTATATATATATACATATATATATATATATATATATATATATATATATTTATTTATTTATTTATTTAATTATTTATTTATTCAGATTTTTTTCCTCTTAATTGAGTTATATGTATGCCTAAACCCTAAAACCCTAATTTTAAAGATCTAGTCCTAAATTATGTATATTTCTATACACATGTGTATATACATGTATATATGTATTATATGTGTATGTGTATGTGTGTATATATGTTATGTAGGTATTAAAACCCTAAAACCCTAATCCAAATGACCTAGACCTAAAACATGTATGTATATATATACATATATATACACATATACATATATATACATATATATATATATATATATATATATATATATATATATATATATATATATATATATATATATATATATGTATATATATATATATATATATATATTTATTTATATATACATATATATAAATATATATTTATATATACATATATATAAATATATATATATATATATACATATATATAAATATATATATATATATATATATATATATATATATATATATATATATATATATATATATATATATATATATATATATATATATATATATATATATATATGTATATATGTGCATATAGATAGGTGTATATAAGTATGTGTGTTTGTGTATTGTATATATATTCACTCTATTTAAAATGATTAAATTTAAACCTATTTTTATATATTTAATCATATATATTTCATTTATTTATTTAAAATACTAGTTCTTATCATATTTTATTATCTATATAATTATCCTACCTTATATATATATATTATTTATATATTCAGATTTTTTCCTTACTTAATCCTATTTTTATATATTTAATTATAAATATTTAATTAAATTTTTTAAAACACTAGTTCTTTTTATATTTATTTATCTATATAATTATCCTATTTTATATATATATTTATTTATATATTCAGATTTTTCATTACGTAATCGTATTTTTATATATTTAATTTTATACATTTAATTATATATGTTTAATTAAATTATTTAAAACACTAGTTCTTTTTATATTTATTTATGTATATAATTATCTTATTTTATATATATATATTTATTTATATATTCAGATTTTTTCCTTACGTAATCGTATTTTTATATATTTAATTTTATATATTTAATTATATATATTTAATTAAATTATTTAAAACACTAGTTCTTTTTATATTTATTTATGTATATAATTATCTTATTATATATATATATATTTATTTATATATTCAGATTTTTTCCTTACGTAATCCTATTTTTATATATTTAATTTTATATATTTAATTATATATATTTAATTAAAACCCTAATCTTAAAATTCTAGATCTAAAATATGTATATTTTTGTATGCATGTGTATCTACATGTATATATGTATTATATGTGTATATGTATGTGTGTATATATGTTATGTAGGTGTTAAAGCCCTAAAACCCTAATTTTAAAGATTTAGACTTAAATCTGAAATACTAAAACCTAAATACTTAACCACCAATAAAAATCTAAACCCCTAATCTTAAAACCCTAACCATATTTTATATATATATTTATTTATATATTCAGATTTTTTTTCTTATTTTTCTCTATATTTTTCCTTAATATAAATATAATTGAGTTATATGTATGTCTAAACCCTAAAACCCTAATCTTAAAGATCTAGACCTAAAATATGTATATTTCTGTATACATATGTATATACATGTATATATGTATTATATGTGCATGTGTATGTGTGCATATATGTTATGTAGGTGTTAAAACCCTAAAACCCTAATCTTAAAGATTTAAATCTAAAATATGTATATTTTTGTATGCATGTGTATCTACATGTATGTATGTGTTATATGTATATGTGTGTTTGTGTATATATGTTATCTACAGATTAAAACCCTAAAACCCTAATCAGAAAGACTTAGACTTAAATCTGAAATACTAAAACCTAAATACTTAAACACCTATCAAAATCTAACCCCCTAATCCTAAAACCCTAATCATATTTTATATATATATTTATTTATATATTCAGATTTTTTTCTTATTTTTCTCTATATTTTTCTTTAATATAAATATAACTGAGTTATATGTATGTCTAAACCCTAAAACCCTAATCTTAAAGATCTAGACCTAAAATATGTATATTTTTGTATACATGTGTATATACATGTATATATGTATTATATGTGCATGTGTATGTGTGCATATATGTTATGTAGGTGTTAAAACCCTAAAACCCTAATCTTAAAGATTTAAATCTAAAATATGTATATTTTTGTATGCATGTGTATCTACATGTATGTATGTATTATATGTATATGTGTGTTTGTATATATATATTATCTACGTATTAAAACCCTAAAACCCTAATCAGAAAGACTTAGATTTAAATCTGAAATACTAAAAGCTAAATACTTAAACACCTATCAAAATCTAAACCCCTAATCCTAAAACCCTAATCATATTTTATATATATATTTATTTATATATTCAGATTTTTTTTCTTATTTTTCTCTATATTTTTTCTTAATATAAATATAATTGAGTGATATGTATGCCTAAACCCTAAAACCCTAATCTTAAATATCTAGACCTAAAATATGTATATTTCTGTATACATGTGTATATACATGTATATATATATATATTATGTGTATGTGTATGTGTGCATATATGTTATGTAGGTGTTAAAACCCTAAAACCCTAATCTTAAAGAATTAAATCTAAAATATGTATATTTTTGTATGCAGGTGTATCTACATGTATGTATGTATTATATGTAAATGTGTGTTTGTGTATATATGTTATCTACGTATTAAAACCCTAAAACCCTAATCAGAAAGACTTAGACTTAAATCTGAAATACTAAAACCTAAATACTTAAACACCTATCAAAATCTAAACCCCTAATATTTAAACCCTGATCATATTTTATATATATATTTATTTATATATTCAGATTTTTTTTCTTATTTTTCTCTATATTTTTTCTTAATATAAATATAATTGAGTGATATGTATGCCTAAACCCTAAAACCCTAATCTTAAATATCTAGACCTAAAATATGTATATTTCTGTATACATGTGTATATACATGTATATATATATTACATATGTGTATGTATGTGTAAATAGCGTAAAAACCCTAATCCTATTTTTATATATTTGATATAAAAAAAAAACTTCAAAATAAAAATAGGATTATATGTGTGTATGTATGCATGTGTGTATGTATGCATGTGTGTATATATGTGTGTGTATGTATGCATGTGTACATGTGTGCGTGTGTATGTATGCATGTGTATACATGTGTGTGTATGTGTATGTGTGTGTATGTAGGCATGCATGTGTGTGCATGTGTGTGTACGTGTGTATGTATGCATGCATGTGTGTGTATGTGTATGCATGTGTATACATGTGTGTGTATGTGTATGTGTGTGTATGTATACATGCATGTGTGTATATGTGTGTATGTATACATGCATGTGTGTATATGTGTGTGTGTGAATGTATATGTGTGTATATATGTATGTGTGTATATGTGTGTGTGTATGTGTATGTATGCATGTGTATATATGTGTGTGTATGTATGTGTGTATGCATGTGTGTGTATGTATGCATGTGTGTATATGTGTATATGTGTGTATGCATGCATGTGTGTATATGTGTGTGTATGTATGCATGTATGTATGTATATGTGTGTATATACGTGTGTGTATATGTATGTGTGTATATGTGTGTGTGTATGTGTATGTATGCATATGTGTATATATGTGTGTGTATGTATGTGTGTGTGCATGTGTGTATGTATGCATGTGTGTAAATTTGTGTGTGTGTGTATGCATGCATGTGTGTATATGTGTGTGTGTATGTAAGCATGCATGTGTGTATAGGTGTGTGTATGTAAGCATGCATGTGTGTACATGTATGTGTGCATGTATGCATGTGTGTACATGTATGTGTGTATGTATGCATGTGTGTACATGTATGTGTGTAAATGTGTGTGTGTATGTATGCTCTATTTTCTTATCTCTATCTTCCTTTCTTTCATTATTCTTTATCTCTCACTCTCTCTCTCTTCTCTCTCTCTCTTTCTCTCTCTCTCTCTCCTTCTCTCTCTCTCTCTCTCTCTCTCTCTCTCTCTCTCTCTCTCTCTCTCTCTCTCTCTCTCTCTCCCTCCTTTTCTCTCTCTATCAATAGAGAATAAAACAATCACTTACAAGTATGCCCCTCTTTTGGATCGTTGTCGTCGAAGCGTAATGTATGTCGTCTATCGTCCAATTCCAAACAATCAACGCCAAAGAACTTCTGCAAAATCGAAGAAAAGAGAAATTATAAAACCTAAAGCATAGAGAAACACAAATGCTAACAGTACGCGCAGCACTTACCAAGATGTGAGAACTGATGTGAGAACTAAGCCGAGAGAGAGTGTGTGTGTAGAGAGAGAGATCTGTGTGTGTGCACAAGACAATGCATGTCGCAATTCGGTTCGCGCGCGCAAGTTCGACAGAAGACCAACGGTATTCAAACACGCGCAAAAATGTGAAGTTTTGCTCTCGGGTTCGCGGTATGTTTAAAACTCTCTCTCTCTCTTTCTCTCTCTCCCCTTTTCTCTCTCTATCAATAGAGAATAAAACAATCACTTACAAGTATGCCCCTCTTTTGGATCGTTGTCGTCGAAGCGTAATGTATGTCGTCTATCGTCCAATTCCAAACAATCGACGCCAAAGAACTTCTGCAAAATCGAAGAAAAGAGAAATTATAAAACCTAAAGCATAGAGAAACACAAATGCTAACAGTACGTGCAGCACTTACCAAGATGTGAGATCTAAGCCGAAAGAGAGTGTGTGTAGAGAGAGAGATCTGTGTGTGTGTGCACAAGACAATGCAGGTCGCAATTCGGTTCGCGCGCGCAAGTTCGACAGAAGACCAACGGTATTCAAACACGCGCAAAAATGTGAAGTTTTGCTCTCGGGTTCGCGGTATGTTTAAAACTCGCCGCCGGTATGGGCGTCGGTATACGCGCCGATAGTTCCCAATAAATTACCGACGCTTATACCGACGCTCATACGGACGCTTATACCGACGCTTATACCGACGCACATACCGGCGGGTGCGGGCCACACTGACGATCCGTTTAAGACGGTCATACCGACGGTCACTTGACCGTCGGTATCTCTAAGTGACATTTTCCGAAGCCCATACCGACGCCGACTGTGACCGTCGGTATATGCAGCGTCGGTATGCCCCTCATATGTTGTAGTGACTCACTCTAACGATTGTAGAAGTGACCAGCATATAGTATTTCGAAAGACAGTAATATGATAGACCTGTGAAATCAAAACCACAGATTAGAAGATAGAAGCATGGGATATCAAGATTTCAGTTTGGATTATAATCAAGTATATATATGTCTTCACATGCAGAAATCTAATGGCTATCATCCTTTTTGCACTTCCATGTCTTCAGCTAAGGCCGTTGAGAACAGGCGACTTAAGCATGAATTCAGTTGCGCTAACCTATGCGATTTTTACCTCTGAAACAACTCTGCTGATCAACTTGTACTTGAAATGGTAGACAAACAAAAAGATATACTCCTGGGCAAGTTTACATCGTTTGCTGTCTGTGAGGTTCTTTTCTCATAATCGTCTTTTGAAAATGATGATAAAGTTTTTATTTCACTATGAGGTTTCAGGTCTGCTGGGAAAAGTTTGCTCGTTATTTTGAGGTAGAGCTGAAGGATGTGAAGCTGAGAGATGGTTATTACATCATGGACCCTGAGAAGGCAGTGGATCTTGTAGATGAAAACACAATCTGTGTATGTGCAATCCTAGGCTCAACTTATAATGGAGAATTCGAAGATGTTCAAAAGCTGAATGAATTACTCGAGGAAAAGAACAAAAAAACAGGGTGAGCAGATTTAACAGTTTGTCTGTCAATAAAGGTTGCTTCTCTAATTTCTGGGAAGTAGATGCCTCATGGAAAGGGGGATCCATATGTTCAAAATTGCATTTATTCGTAAATATATCTGTTGCTGTTGAGATTCCACATATTACTGCTACAGGTGGGATACTCCTATTCACGTCGATGCTGCAAGTGGTGGGTTTTTAGCACCCTTTCTGTACCCTGAGCTTGAATGGGATTTTAGGCTTTCTTGTGTGAGGAGCATTAACGTGAGTGGTCATAAGTATGGGCTTGTGTACCCGGGAATCGGATGGGTGATTTGGAAAAGCAAACAGGATTTACCGGAGGAGCTCATATTCCATGTTAATTATTTGGGTTCTGACCAGCCTACATTTACGCTTAATTTCTCAAAAGGTATTTTGTTTCCTGTTGTGTGCAGTGTGATGTTTCAGTTTTTCATTATCCAGTTCACTGGGGACAAAGCATTATCTATGCATTGCATCTTAGAATTTGTTGAATATTATATGGTCAGACTGAAATCACTAAGTTTTATCCTCTCAGGAGCCGGCCAAATTATAGCTCAATATTACCAGTTTATCCGGCTGGGTTTTGAGGTAAACAGTTCTCACTATTAAGCAGAAAAAACATTATTTTATCAAGTTCTGAATGTACATGTACAAAATGGTGTGTGTCTGTAATGTGTCAGGGTTACAAGAGTATCATGGAGAATTGTAGAGAAAATGCTAGAATTTTGCGTGACGAAATACTTAAGACAGGGAGGTTCGACATCCTGTCAAAAGACATGGGTGTCCCTTTGGTGGCGTTCTCGCTGAAAGATAAGAGCCAACACGATGAGTATGAGATAGCTGACCATCTTAGGAGGTGAGTTTGTGTTTGCTCTCGTTAGCTTCTAGACAATGCAAATCAAAGGCTACCGTATTATGATGCATACATGCAGATACGGATGGATAGTGCCTGCCTATACAATGGCTCCAGATGCACAGCATGTGAGCTTATTGAGAGTCGTGGTACGAGAAGATTTTAGCCGCACTTTGGCAGAGCGCTTGGTCAGGGACGTCCGTAAAGTATTGCTGTACTTAGATGCTCGACCCCCGAAGTCAATAGAGCATCCTCATACTGCTGTTGCTTCAGTGAACGAACAGCCCAAACCAAGTAGAAATTCTGATCGAGACCATTTAAGAGCTTTATCTGTGTTTGACAAGACACTGAACTCTGTCAGGGCCTTCAAGGTTTGGAAGAAGAATGCTTTGCATAAGACCAATGGTGTTTGTTAATGATTATTTATGAGCAGGAATGCAGACTGTGATGAAAGGATGTATATTTACAGGACTTGTATATGATGTCAAGGCATCGCTTATGGTTGATTTATGTCACCACTCCATATCGTTCTACATAATTACCCCTTTCGGCCAGTACATGGCTTCTGGAATGTTTAGGTTGCCTTCATTTCAAAATGAGAGCTGAGTTCCGTTCATTATTGCATTCGGTAAAGTTAGAAAAGAGAAGTGTATGGATATTTGTCTACATTGATTTTTACGTCAATATAATTAGACATCGGGTTACATTTTCATTTTGTTGTTCAATCGCGTGTTCAGGTACCTACATATCATGTACCTACATAATTCATGCTATGTTTGTAGTTTTGAATTATGGATGCTGCACAACTTGGTTACATTTCTTGAAGCAGAATGGAGTTAATGGCCAATGAAATCCGGTGTTGTTGACCACTCTTAAAATGATTCAGTCACGTGAATATTGGATGTACTTTCCCCAAGAAATGCCAATTAGGTTGCATTATTCGTTATTCGACAATTTGTTTATTCGTGAATAATTACGGAATTTTATAACAAGCCTTTATTATTCGTCCGAATTATTCGAGCTTATTCGGGCATGGCCGAATACTTTTTGCATGGTGATTCGGCATTCATCGACCGAAAGCGCTTTCGATCGAAACGAAAGCGCTTTCGATCGAAACGAGAGCGCTTTCGATCGAATAGTTTTTTGATCGAAAAGAATTCGTTCGAATATTGTATTATAAAAGAATACTCTTTGAATCATTTCTCATAAGAGTTACTTTGTTTTTTACGAAGTTACAGTGTCATACAAAGAACAAGGTATAAGCTCTTGTTAAAAATATTAAGTATTTAATATTAAGACTAGAGAAAAATATTTTTGTTTGAGTTAAAAACTATTGTGATTGTTTTACTCAACATTGATTCTTACTTTACAATAGTATATGTATGTGTGTGTATGATGTTGAGTAAAATTGTATTGTGATTGTTTGAATCAATATTGATTCTTACTTCACAATAGTATGTGTATGTGTATTGTGAGTGAAAATCTAATGTGATTGTGTATGCGCATGTGTATGATTGTGATAGGAAAACCAATGGATTTATTGGAAAAAGTTTATCTTCTTTTTTATAATTCAAGGTTTGAGAAGGTGTTAATAAGTGAACTAGAACTTTCTGGGTCTCTAGGGCTTTGTCTTGTAGATTTATTAACACCACCTCAAAACCTTGAATTGTAAAGGGATCCAACGAAGTTTCATTCGATAGGATGTATATGTGCATATGAGTGTATAATTGTGAATGAAAATCTATTGTGATTGTTTGATTCAACATTGGTTCTTACTTCATAACAGTATGTGTAAGTGTATGTGCATATGATTGAGAATTTAGAATTTATTGTGATTATGTGACTCAACATTGATTTTTATTTCATAATAGTATGTGTAAGTGTATGTGCATATGATTGAGAATTTAAAATCTATTGTGATTGCTTGACTCAACATTGATTCTTACTTCACAATAGTATATGTAAGTGTATGTGCATATGATTGAGAATTTAAAATCTATTGTGATTGTTTGACTTGACATTGATTCTTACTTCACAATAATGTGTGTAAATGTATGTGTGTGTATGATTGAGAATTAAACTATTGTGATTGTTTGACTCTAACATTGATTTTTACTTCACAATACTATGTGTAGATGTATATGTGTGTATGATTGAGAATTAAAGTTATGTGTAATCGTATGTGGTTGAATGATTGAGAATTAAAGTCTATTGTAATTTTTGAGTCAATATTGATTCGTATTTCACGACAGTACATGTAATTGTATGTGTGTATACAGTATGATTGGGAATTAAAATCTATTGTAAATATTTGACTCAACATTGATTCTTACTTCACAATAATATGTGTAATTGTATGTGTATGTATGATTGAGAATTAAAATCTATTATGATGTTTTGACTTGACATTGATTCTTACTTCACAATAGTATGCGTGTGTATGATTGAGAACTTTAATAGATAGAAAATGTAAATAGATAAATTAATAGATTTAAAAACTTTAAGAGAGATTTAGAGTAGTTTGTATATATTTTTTTAAGATATATATTTAATGGAATGTATATCTTATTTGATATTGATTTATGTTGTCTTTTTGTAGATATAAAGTCTTCATAAAGCAAGCACTATGCGAAAGGGAAAGGAATGGTCATATGTGATTATTCATCAAGAGGGTAAAATAGTCTCCACAATACAATGCAAATGTTGTGGACATCGTTATGTAGGAAATGCAACTCGGATAAAAGAGCATCTTTTTAGTACAAGCAATAATGTGGTAGGAATGCTCTAATCTAGACATTGATATATGGGTACACTTTGCAAGTCATGCAAATAAATGTAAATCTCAAGGTATCACATTAAAAAGATTCAAAAGCATGAGTAATTTGTAGCACTTTCGAAGTAGTACAAGTGTAGAGCAAGAACGAGTAGATGCATCAATGACAATAAAGGATCCTCATGATATTTCTACTCAATTATCTTAAACTATTTTGGAGAATAATCAAGATATATGTACTCCATTTTCTCTAGCTGCGTCAAAAAAGAGTGGACCCGATGAATGTAGTAAGAATGGTGGATCTAATAATGTGTCACCATGGTTTTTCATAGTAAATCACTGAATACAATACCTATAGCTTTTGAAAAGCAAGATTGTCTTGAGCTTCATCTTAAATGGACTTGTTAGCTCCGAAAATGGTTGGTTTTGTTGCACTAATGTGGTTCTATTTGGCAGGAAAATATTTTTGCTTTCAGTTTGCAGGAGCTTTCGGCATGCAATGTCGCATTAAAATTGGATACTTTGGAGCAGAACATGAGGCCTGGGAACTCTTTGGTAACATAAGAGGAGCTGGTGGTGATAACTAGGACAAGGGGTGGAGGACCTTTCTTTTGTAGGTGGATATTGAAGAGGACAGTTGATTTTGTGTGGCAGCTGGAGCAGAGGAATGGAAGATGGAAAATTATTAAACGAGTGTGCAATCCTCTTCCATTGAAAGCTTATCAAACAACTAGAGTCATGGATATGGGTACGAGAGCCTACGGTTGTTTTAATGGATACGACAACCTACTTATTGGACTGGCGAAGAACCCCCTGTTATGCTCTTCCTTGTTTTTTCCCTCAAGCTCACGAAATTGGTAGGATTCTTTGTGTGCTCATTCCAACCAGTGAGAAGGTACATTTGAAACTTTTGGGACAAACCACTAAGCAAATATGAAAGAGTTAGTTTGTGTCGCTGGGCAAGTGGCTTTATTGCTTCCTGGATGGTGAAACTCTTGCTTGAAAGGGGCTACCGTGTTCGTGGTGTAGTGAGATCTCCAGATAACAACGAGAAATGTGGGCATCTGGAAAGGCTTGAAGGTGCAAAGGAAGGGCTTACTCTTTTGAAGGGTGATCTTCTGGATCAATGTTGAGTCAAATATTTACAATAGATTATGTTGATACTGATAAATTTGTGATAGGAAAAGTTTATTGGATTATGTCAGAATCTATTCAAAAGTGAGTCTTAAATCAATTTTCATCACGAGAAAAAACACAGATTGTATCATTAGTAGAGAAAAGATGGACGTAAATGCATATTAATTTACATGGAACAACGTTCCTCTTGGATCCAGTATTTCAACTCAATAATCAAGAGTAAAACAAAGAATTCATAAAAATTTTCAAAATCACATGTCAGTTATTACTTCCAAGTGCAGATTGTTGGGAATCGAACTCACAACCTCTTGGTTAGGAGTGCGATGGGCTAACCACTTGCCCCAAAAGCCATGGTTGAGGATTACTTCCTAATTCTCTCTCTTAAGGTGTGGTTCAAGCATCCCCCACTAGGATTATGTGACACAAATGGTATGTTGGAGATGATGTCTGCGGAAGCACGCGAACAACAGAAGGAAGAAGAAGAAGCTTGGAGCACAACACACAATGCTGAATGTATTACTAGAGAATGTACAAAGATAAGTAGCCCATTAGGGCAATAGACATATACACAAGCCGAAGGTAAAAAAACTCCTAAAGAGGGAAAAAAACACACATCACTACCTAAATATATCAACAAATCTTCCCTGGGAGTGATGCGATGAACAAGGAGCTGGTACTCATGTATAAGGAAGTGCCAAGCTATGTGGAAATCACTCCACAAAAGGAAGTAAGCCCAAAGCTTTGCGGAAAGCTTCAAACTTCTCCCTAGGCAGAGCCTTCGTGAAAAGGTCTGCAATGTTCTTGTCAGGGGAGCACTAGATTGTGCTCTCTGACTAGAATACACAAGATTTCGGAAATACACTTCTGATTACAAGATCACCCACGAAGGGGAAATGATACAAGAATACGTGACTGATACAAGATGTCCCACAACTCGGGACTGATAGGTGTGGATAACTCAACTAGAGATGATACAGGAGATCCCACAACCCGGGATCGTAAGTATGAGACAAGATGTCTGGATTACAAGAACTCCCTTCTGGGAGATGAACTGGATACACGGAAGAACTTGACAGGATCTCGTACTACGAGATTACAAGGGGACAAGATAGTATGTCCAAGAACTAGACTAGAACAAGGAACAAGACAAGAACTAGAACTGGAACTTGAAGAGTACTTACTTGGCGGTCACGACTCCTTGAGCTCCCAAGATTGGTATTGGCAAGACTGATTATGAATGTGGCCAACCCCTCCTTATATAGATTTTCAAGGGCGGTTCCCAAAGGCGGTTGCGACTTGATGATGTCATCATGATATCATCGATTCGAAGTATGGTCTCTAGATATCAGAATCAAGCAAGAAGACAGTCAATCTTAGGGTTTTTGGACGTTCCGAACGCAATGGAAGCATTAGTTTCCCCAAATTCTGAACCAATCATGAGATATAGGATTCACATGGAATCTGAGATTCAAGATGGTTTCCTTCATCCATGACATTACCTCCCCCTCAAGCGACGAGTCCCACGAGGAGCGGTCATGTTCTCTGGTCTCAGCTTCATTGGATTTTTCTTATGGAATTCTCAAACCTTGATTGGTGCTCTCTGAAGGTTTTCTGCAAGTTCCCAAGTACGATCACTGATGTCATACCCTTTCCAATGAATAAGGTATTCCAATCTTCCTCAGGATATTCTCGAATCTAGGACATGCTCGACTTCAAATTCTTCATGATCATCAATCTTGATAGGTGGTGAAGGACTAGGTCTCTCCCCCCTCAATGGTGAAATATGATATGGTTCCAACATGGATACATGGAAAACTAGATGTATTCTCATGGTACTCGGTAATTGGAGCTTGAAGGTGAGTGGATTAATCTTGGCCAAGATGGTAAATGAACCAAACCTTTGATGATCTAACTTTGCACAAGGCCTTGAAGTTTGTAAATTGTTTCGGAGTAACCATACTTTATCCCCAATTTGATATGATGGATTCTGGACACGATGTTGATCTGCATAGTACTTATATTGTTGTTGAGCTTTATGGATCTCTTCCTTCAGTTCTTTGTGAATGCCCATCAGGTACTGGGCCTTATCTCTGGCAGCTGGGTTCTTGACATGATTTGAGAGTTGTATATCCATCCTTGGATGTTGTCCATAGTTTGCAAAGAAGGGAGTTTGCTTAGTAGATGCATGAACACTATTGTTATAGGCAAACTCTGCAAAGGGTAACAACTGAAACCAATCATTTTGGTGATAGTTGCTAGTGCAACGGAGATATTGCTCTAGGACTTGATTCACCCGTTCTGTTTGTCCATCAGTCTGTGGATGATTTGCTGTAGATAGTTTAACTTGAACACCAAGGAGCTTGCAAAGACTGTTCCAAAAGCTAGATATGAACTGTGGACCTCGATCACTGACAATATCATGAGGCAATCCATGAAGCCTAAAGATGTATCTGAGAAAGAGTCTAGCAGTGGCTGCACCTGTGATTGCCTTTGTAGTTGGAATGAAGTGTGCCATCTTTGTGAATCTATCCACAATAACAAGAATGGCATCATACTTATCTGACTTTGGTAGATCTATGATGAAATCCATAGATAATGAAGCCCATGGCCTTTCTGGAATAGGTAAAGGTTGCAAGAGGCCATGAGGCTTATGTCGTGGTGCCTTAGATCTATTGCAAGTGTCACAGGTTCGGATATATTCTTTGACTTCCTTCCACATTTGAGGCCACCAAAAATCCCTGGATATGAGTTCTATGGTTTTATTTACTCCAAAATGTCCTGCTGCAAGGTTGTCATGACATTGTTGAAGTACTTGGATCTTGGGCTTTCCTGGAGGGACATACAATAGGTTCTGATAAAATAGTAACCCGTCCTTTTCCTGGAATTCATTTACTTCTTGGATTTTCCCTTCTTGAGTTTTTTGCTTAACATTACAAAATAATTCATCTTGTGGTAGATTCTCACGAATCAAATGATTCAAGGCTGAATCTTCAGGATGGGTTGAAGAGATAGCTGCTAGTTGGAGATGCTCAGGCTTGAGTAATACACTCTCTTGTTGATCAAAGGCCTCTTCACCCTTCTTTGGTGCAAGGTAAGATCTTCTGGACAGGGCATCTGACTGACATTGATGACGTCCTGGACGGTATGTGATGACAAAGTCGAATCTGGATAAAAAGTTACTCCATCGAGATTGCCTTCTATTGAGAATCTGGGTGGTCATAAAATACTCTAGGTTCTTGTGATCTGAATACACAATGACTTTATGAGCTGCTCCTTCTAGATGGTGACGCCAGGTATCAAACACGTCTACTATGGTAAGAAGTTCTTTATCATGAATTTCATAATTAATTTCTGGGGGGGAAAACTTCCTTGAATGATATGCAACTGGATGTAGGTGTTCATCATCTCCATATTGGGAAAGAATGGCCCCTAGAGCAAAGTCCGATGCATCTATCTCAAGGAAGAAGGGCTTACTAGAATCAAGATGAACTAGAATTGGAGCGGTAGTGAATGCTGATTTCAAGGTCTGAAAGGCCTTCTCTGCTTCTTTGGGTTATGAGAATTTGGAGTTCCCTGTAAGCTTGGTAAGAGGTGTCACTATCTTGGAGTAATCTCTGATGAATATCCTATAAAAATTGGCAAACCCTAGAAAACATTGTACATCTCGAACACACGAAGGTGGTTGCCAATCAAGGATTGTCTCGATCTTCTTAGGGTCCATAAATATTCCTTTCTCTGATACAATGTACCCTAAAAACTCTACTTCTGTCTGATGGAAATAGCACTTCTCCAATTTTGCATATAACCCTTTTCTCTTAGTTTCTCTAGGACTATCTTCACATGACATTCATGATCTTCTGAAATTTTTGGAGAATATCAAGATATCATCAAGATATATTACCACAAAATCATCTAAATACTCTCGAAAGATATCATTCATCATATGTTGAAAGACTGCTGGAGCATTGGTGAGACCGAATGGCATAACTACATATTCAAAGTGTCCATACCTTGTTCGGAATGCTGTCTTCCATTCATCTCCTTCTCTGATCCTGACAAGACTGTATGCTCCTCGAAGGTCAATCTTAGTGAAGAACTTTGCTTTTCCGAGGCGTTCCAAGAGTTCTGATATAAGTGGTAGAGGATATCTGTTCTTTATTGTAACTTTATTCAGACCACGATAGTCCACACACATTCGAAGAGTTCCGTCCTTCTTCTTTACAAATAGGATAGGGGCTTTAGCAGGGGATTTCGAGTGTTTGATAAACCCCTTGGCTAGATTCTCATCAATATTCTTACATAATTCTTGAAGTTCCTCTGGGGAGTCTATAGATTGGCCCGAAGGGTGGTTGTGCTCCCTCTTGAAGTTCTATGGCACAATCATAAGATCTATGTTTCGGGAGCATATCTGCATTCTTTTTTTCAGGTAGCTTCATTGAATCGTCTTTCTTGGGCTCTTGAGTTGGTATGGCATAGATCATATATGTCGGTTCTTTCCTTACTGCATGTATGAAGGCTTTGGCTCCAACATATTTTGGGTTCTTCTGGATATCTCGACGGGTGATTTTATTATTCTCCCAATTAATTTCTGGATTATGTTTCTTTAACCACGACATTCCGATGATAACCATATTTACTGGACTCGATATTACATTGAAACATATGTGTGAATCATGGTCACCAAGGTGTACTCTTAGTGGTATGGTTTCCATGGTTATATTCCCTGATGCTAGAGGCCGTCCATCTACTACTTCAGCGACTACTGGTGTATTCTTCTGAAGTACTGGAATTCCATGTTTCTTAACGAGTCCTTCATCAATGAAACATGAGGACGCTCCTGAATCTACCAGAGCTATAAGGGAAAGGGTCTTCTTAGACATGATTAACTTGACAGGGGCAAGGCATGTTTTTACGGGTGTGGATGGAATGATGAGACCCTTTCTTATATCATGGTCCGGCTGTATGGTCTCTTTTACAACTGGACTTCCTCGTTTCCCTGCTCTACAAGGGTGGCTGCGACTTTGGAGTTCGTTCTCTTGTTGGGACAATTAATTGTAATGTGGCCAGGGTTTCCATAATACAGGCATAACTTGTTGTTCCTCCTTCTTTGTTTCTCTTGTGGTGTTAGAGGTTGGAACCGAGTTACATCTATCTGCATAGGTTCGGGCATAGACCCATCTCTAGGAGTGGGCTGGAAAGGTTCCATTGGCGAGGTCTTCCTTCTATTTTTTCTTGTTTCCTTTCAAAAAGGCGGTTATCACATTGAATAGCTTGGTTGATGTATTCATTCAATGCCTTCACCTCTGGCATCATGAGTAGAAGGTCCTTCACATCATCTCGTAAGCCCATCTAAATTGGCTTATAAAATAATCTTCGTGCCAAGTGAGGTTACATATCAACTGCCTAAATTTTGATGCATAGGTAGAGGCAGGGCGGTTACCTTGACGTAGCTTCCGAAGTTTTGTTTCCGCCACTCGACTTGTGTCTGCATCTCCAAATGTGGCGATGAGCTCTCTAAGAAACCCCTCATATCATGAAGAAGGGCCATATCCTTCTCGAAGATTGGGATGAACCATGATAAAGCTTGACCATAGAGCAAGGTTCCAATAAAACCGAACCTTGGATGCATCATCAAGGTATCTATCAGGCTGCATACGGATGTACAATTTGACTTGTTGCAAGAATCCTCGGAACTTTGTGTGATCACCATCGAACTTTTCTGGCATGCATATCTTGGGTTCCTTCATAAATGATGTACTAGGCCGTTGATTCACTTGAATACTCCCTTGATTTGCTTGAAGACTCCCGATTCGTTCTTGTAGTTCTTGGAGGAGTGCACCTACATGCACTGGATGTCCCATCTCGACTTGTGTCTGTCGATGAATTAGGTCCTCGACTTATTGTTGGAGACTCTGAAGTGATGCTACAATCTGTTCATAAGCGTTCTCCATGATGCCTGGTCTTGAATAGACGAGAGTCTTGCCAAAATGTCAAGGGAGCACTAGATTGTGCTCTCTGACTACAATAGACAAGATTTCAGAAATACACTTCTGATTACAAGATCACCCACGAAGGGGAAATGATACAAGAATGCGTGACTGATACAAGATGTCCTACAACCCGGGACTGATAGGTGTGGATAACTCAACTAGAGATGATATAGGAGATCCCACAACTCGGGATCGTAAGTATGAGACAAGATGTCTGGATTACAAAAACTCCCTTCTGGGAGATGAACTGGATACACGGAAGAACTCGACAGGATCTCGTACTACGAGATTACAAGGGGACAAGATAGTATGTCCAAGAACTAGACTAGAACAAGGAACAAGACAAGAACTAGAACTAGAACTTGAAGAGTACTTACTTGGCGGTCACGACTCCTTGAGCTCCCAAGATTGGTATTGGCAAGACTGATTATGAATGTGGCCAACCCCTCCTTATATAGGTTTTCAAGGGCGGTTTCCAAAGGCGGTTGCGACTTGATGATGTCATCATGATGTCATCAACTCGAAGCATGGTCTCTGGATATCAGAATCAAGCAAGAAGACAGTCGATCTTAGGGTTTTTGCACGTTCGGGACGCAATGGAAGCATTAGTTTCCCCAAATTCTGAACCAATCATGAGATATAGGATTCACATGGGATCTGAGATTCAAGATGGTTTCCTTCATCCATGACAGTTCTCCTGCGTGGGCACATATGCCAAGCTGATCTCCCCAGCAGAGAACCTCTCCCTGACATAGTGATAATGCACCTCAATGTGCTTAGTGCAAGCATGGCACACAGGGTTCCTTGCAACTGCCAATGCACTCTGACTATCAATGAAGATGGTGGTGGCAAAACTCTGACCAACACCCAAATCAGCCATAAGGCATCTGAGCCACACACACTCAACAATCGCTGTGAAAGCTTCCCTATACTCAGCCTCACAACTGGAAGTGGCCACAGTAGGCTGCTTCTTGCTCAACCAAGATATACATGAGCTACCAAGCATGAAGCAAAAGCCACTAGTGGACACACGAGTGTCATAGCAACCAGTTCAATCAGAGTCAGAAAAAGCATGCAAATCTGGCGGTAGTGATCCCCCCTTGGGATAAAACAACCCAAGTAGCATAAGTACCACTCAAATAGCGAAAGATGCGCTTAACTGCCTGCCAATGCTTGACTCTTGGGCAATGCATAAACCTGCTCATCTGTGAGACAGCAAATTGAATATCTGGTCGAGTAATGCATAAGTAAATCAAGCATCCAACAGCTTTGCTGATAGAGAACAACATCAAATGCATCTCCAGCATCATGAAGACTCAATCGTAAACGTGTCTCGATAGGAGTGGCAATAGGCTTACATATTCAAGGCCAAAACGCTATAATAATGTGTTAATATATTTCGTTTGACACGAAGCCATTCCACCATCAACTTGCATAAATTGAATGCCCAAATAGTGATGCAAATGCCCCAGATCAGACATCTCAAATGAGGCATGCAAATCAGCCTTAAAATCAGCAATATGCTTCTCAATAGGATCAGTGAGCAGCATGTCGTTAACATAGACAACAATGATCTGAAGCACATCATTAGCACGCTTAACATATAAGTTGGATTGTTCTCAAAACCATGTGCAATCAGGTAGGCATGTATCTTCTCATACCAAGCACGTGGTGCTTGTTTTAAACCATATAATGCCTTCTTTAACCTGCACACTTGGTTTTCATGCTTTTTGCACAAAGCCACGGGGCTGAAAAACATACACTTCTTCATGCAAGTCACCATTCAGAAATGTTGTTTTAATGTCCAACTGATGTACATTCAAACCATGATGAGCTGCAAGTGCACAAATGCTCCGAACAGTAGTCATATGGCATGTAGGTGCAAGGTCTCATCAAAATCAATGCCTCTTTCATGTGCATAACCCTTTGCAACAAGCCTAGCCTTATACCTATCAATTGTACCATCCGGTTTACGCTTAAGCTTGTATACCAACTTAGTGCCAATGGCCTTCCTGCCTGGAGGCAAGTCACATAAAGGCCAAGTTCCATTCTTCATTATAGCATCATATTCAGATTGCATAGCAGCCATCCAATTTTCTGAATTTTGTGCTTCATCAAACGAAACAGGCTCATTCTCATCACAGAGACTAGATGCAGCCATAGCATAGCAATCTAATGCAAAAGAGGCACCATGAGAGCCTGAACGAGTACGATATGATTGAGGTGCATCTAATTTGCTGTCACGCAAAGTCTGCACCAACCATTTTGGCATAGTTTTTCCGTGCTGAATATCAGCTCTCTCATCAACTAGTGCATCATGTAAATCTGCATCAAAAATGGAATGATTTGCATCATCACATGAAACCTGCAAAGGCTGAGAAGTTGCCTCATTGGGACTAGCACTAGACTGTTCACCTGTAAAAAGAGGTAGCAAAGTATCACACATATCTTTGGAGCTAACAGAAGTCTCCTTAGTATATGAAAGCAATGGTTGAATAGCATCTTCCACAAAAACAATATCACGGCTAACGAGAATGCGTTTAGTCTGTGGATGATACAGACGATAGCCTTTACTTTCAGAACTGTACCCAACAAAAATACATTTTACTGCTTTATCATCCAATTTTCTGCGATGTTGTTCAAGCACTAATGCATATGCCAAACAACCAAAAACATGCAGATGAGCAACAGATGTCTTGCGATCATGCCAAGCCTCATATGGAGTGATAGACTGTAGTGATTTAGTGGGACACCTATTCAGTACATATGCTGCACACATGACAGCCTCAAGACAGAAACTATGTGGTAAAGCCTGACTCTTAACCATACACCTTGCCATCTCCATGAGTGATCTGTTCTTTCGTTTAGTAACTCCATTCTGTTGAGGTGTATACAACACTGTACACTGGTGTTTTATCCCATGTTCGGCCAGAAATGCATTAAAATCAGAAGATATATATTCCCCCCTCGATCAGAATGGAGGGTGCCCATTTTACATGCTGACAGATTTTCAGCCAAAACCAAAAACTGTTTGAAGCACATGAACACTTCGGACTTGGCCTTCAATGGATATACCCTTGCATGCTTGGAAAAATCATCAATGAAAGTCACGAAGTAAAGATAATTCCCAAAAGAAGGTGTCTGCATAGGACCAAAAACATCACTATGTACAAGCTGCAATTTTTTAGTACCCCGAACTGAACCATCTTTTGGAATGGACGAACACGCCCAAAATACAGCCTTCACAAACATGTTTTCTAGGTGCCTCAAGTTTGGGCAAAGAGGACACCATTTCAGATTTCTGCAGGCATAGCAAACTAGCAAAAATGCCAGAAACAATAATCACATCGCCATTTCACAGATCATGAACTATACACCTGTCATCAACAAATTTCACAAGCAAGCCAGTCTTGGCTAATGCAAAAACTGATAACAGGTTCTTCTTGATCCTTGGCATAAAGAAAGCATCTGACAAAGTGAAAGAACTACCATCAGCAGTAGTCGAAATGATCTTATCAACTCCCATAAAAGGATAAGAGGAGTTGTTAGCACATGTAATAGTATTCCCTATAGGGGCAGGCTCGAGTGAAGAGAAGAAACTGCGCTACGAGGTAATATGTTTGGTCGCCCCACTATCAAAATACCAAACATCTGAGTCTACTACAGACATGCACTGCTCATGAGAAGATGGATCAAAACTGCAGACAGTAGTAAACGCCCATTCTTCTTCCTACACAAGATTAGCAGACTCTGTTTTTGGTGTAGAGGCCTCTGCAACAACCATTCTAGCCTCTTTCTTCTTTGCCTCTTTAGCAACCAGTTTTGGACAGTTCTTTATGATATGATCGTTCCCTTTACAGTACTTACAAAACAATTTCTACTTTTCTGATTTTTGCTTTTCTGATTTCTTCTCATCTTTATCTTCCTTCTTCGAATATGCAGAATTAACATATTTCTGCTTACTAGTTGAAGAGATCCATTTTGCTTTGCTCTTCTGACTAGCGAGGAAAGCTTGATCTGCAACTCGCATAATGGACTTGTTCTGCCTGGACTGATCTTCCTGCAACAGAACAGAGACTAACTCCTCAAATGATAAGGCATTTGGATTGCCTTTCATCATCAACCGAAGAGTAGAAGCAAAACTCTGATCTACACAAGTGAGCTATCTGGTATAACCTCATCAGTAGAAATCAACTATTCCTTCAAGTCTTTGATCTTCGTTAGGAAACTGTTCATAGAATCACCTTCATTCATGTGCTCACTTTCCAACTGTTTTTGAAGGTAAGCAACACAAGCCTCATTCCTAGCTTGGTACAATGTGGTAAGTGTATCCCAAACATCCTTAGCTGTTCTGCGAGAGCGAATGTGAGGAATAATGGCATGTTTGACAGACAAAGCTATCAATGCATGTGCTTGGGCATCTCTGCCATCCTCACGAATCTTCTCTACAGTAGGTGCAGCAAAAACCGCAGTACAAACAGGAATATGCAACAAATACATGTCGCATCATATAATCCCATAACGGGTAGTTGGTACCGTCCAACTTATCCTCAATGACCAACATACGGAATACATCACTGCTTTCCGTCGTGGCCGGTACCTTGATGCAGATAAGTGACTGTATCTCAAAAAGTTGAACATAACTGCCGAGAGGAATTTCGTTAGACCTATAGCAGACTTTGAGATGCTTATACTCGCGAACAAAAATTGGTATATACCTTTGGCACAAAAAGATGAAATAGCCTGCACAAGCGCTGCGATAGTGCGTTCGGAGGTCGAAATGAGCTCAAATCGCGATTTCAGCACCACACAGCAAATTTTGATCTCAGAAACATGCTGAGTATGCTCATCAAAATTCGTGCGATTCTGAGATTGGAAACAGAGGAGTGTCGACGGCACTCTAGATGAAGCAACGACCTGCTCTGATACGAATTGTTGGAGTTAGACGTCTGCGGAAGCACGCGAACAGCACAAGGAAGAAGAAGAAGCTTGGAGCACAACACACAATACTGAATGTATTACTAGAGAATGTACAAAGATAAGTAGCCCATTAGGGCAATAGGCGTATATACAAGCCGGGGGGAAAAAACTCCTAAAGAGGGAAAAAAGTGCCCCGACGGGCCTAGTGTGTTCACACACATCACTACCTAAATATATCAACATGGTCATGGCGAATTTCAAAACCACATGTTAGTTATTACTTCAAGGTACATATGGTCGAGATGCATTCCACCAAAGAGGAGCTTATGTAAATTGAGAAGGATGTTTTGGAGATCTATGGCACATTGGAGCGAGTACGGAGGTGAAAGAGTACGTAGGTGAAGCAGTGGAGTTGCAACATATAGCTACGAGAGTGCTTTCAGTAACAACTTCAAGTGGTAGTTGTGAATATAATTGGAGTGCATATGATTTTCTTCATTCAAAACGAAAAAATCACTTAAGCGTATCAAGTGCCAATGATTTGATATACGTGTTTTGTAATATGCATTTATTACATGCTCCAACCAAGATAGCTTCTATAGCAGCACAACAAACTTTTGGAAAATTTCAAACTCATGAGAGTTTAACAAATGATTTATGGGGTGATCATGATTTAGATGTAGATCACAACTATGGTTGAGACATGGAAGAAATAGATGACATGGTACGTGCCATAGATGATGATATTCAAAATGAAGAAAATGATGTACTTTGAATAGTTTGATTAGATTCAATTGCAAAATCGATGGGTTTATAATATAGTTATGTCTTTGGTTACAAAAAGAAGCTTATCTATTCAGTGTTTTGTTGATTAAATAATTCATTGGTAGTGAACCGATCAAAAGATGATGATGCCTCTAAGAGTCTTCCATATGTGCTCTCATATGCATCGATAAATATTTATAGATTTTTCACTTGATTTTCTAGATTATCAATCCTCTTCTGTTGATCATCAATCCTCTTTTGTTGATCATCAATTATTCTTTATAATCTATGAATTGTTAGTCCTTTATTGTATAATTCTGGTCCCTATGATGATGAATCACTGATAAGGTTATGTTTTTCAGGTAGCAGAATGTAGGGCCACTTTCAAGGAAGAGGGCCTTCGTTCCTTTGATTACAAAATTTTGTCGGATTTCGAGGATGACCCAAACCTATACCTGCATTCTTTGGGCGATCATCCCAATCTACATGTCGATGAAGAATATCTTGTACACAAACTTTTTGAATGAAATGTAGTGCTATTTAATGATTATTTGGTAGTGATCTCTCAACTTGTACAAAGCATGTAAGTAGACTTTTTGCTAATCCTTTATGTTGTAAGTCAAAAATCTTTAAGGGTGTTGTTTCTTTTGCCCTTCCTGTAACCCAAAAGAGAACATCACGAACAAAATGATTTGGACATAGATTTTTTACTTCTTTCATTGATAATGGTTCTCTTTCTAATACCTTTGGCTCTAAATCTTGGTGGAATAAAAATGCTAATCCCGATTGCGTAAATTGAGTATTCTGCTCAGACAAAATCCTTTGAGATTCAACATGGTCAAGGTCATTATTCACATCTGGTATTCTTGCCATGTTTTACTTTCAAATCTTTAAAACAAAAACACTAATTTTACCTCAGAAGAATCTACATAACTCAAAGGAATCCACATAACTCAAATGAATCCACATAACTCAAATGAATCCACATATCACTTCATCTAATCCACATACTTCAAATGATATCACCATTTAATCCACATAATTCAAATGATACCACTTCATTTAATCCATTTAAAAAAATGATATCACTTCATTTAATCCACATAGTTCAAATGAATCAACTTCATTTAATTCACATAATTTAAATGAATCCACTTAAATGATATCACTTTACTTAATCCACTTAACTCAAATGATACCACTTATTTAATCCACTTAACTCAAATGGTACCACTTAATTCAAATGAATCCACATCATTTAATCCAAATATTACAAATAAATCCACTTCATTTTATCCATATAATTCAAAAGATACCATTTCATTTGATCCACATTATTCAAATGATACCACTTCATTTAATCCACTTAACTTAAATGATAGAAATTCATTTAATCCACATAATTCAAATTAATCCACATATTACAAATGAATCCACTTCATTTCATCCACATAATTCAAAAGATACCACTTTATTTAATCCACATTATTCAAATGATACCACTTCATTTAATCCACTTAACTCAAATGATGCCACTTTATTTAATCCACATAATTCAAATAGATCCACAACATTTACTCCACTTAATGCAAATGAATTATATCATTTAATCCACATAGTTCAATTGAATACAGATTGTTTTCAATATGGTCTTAATCCACCCATCATGTATATCTTTAAACCATACTGAGTTAGATTCGAGAATACTCTAAGTGGTTCATGTGTGTCTAATCTTTTTGATACATCTATGTCAGAGGTTAGTTCTAAAGCTTATTTGAACTTGTAAATCTTATTTAAATCTATATATTTCAAGAGTTGCAATAGGAGTATCGAAATTATAAATGTCACCTAAGGTGGAGGGCTAGTGGATATACATTCATGTGCAATCTACCAATATTTTTTATTGCACTCATTTCCAATTGATATTTTTGAATCACGTAGCTTCAAAAAACATTATTTTGTTGGTAGATATGGCTCTCTACCAAAATCACATAATTCGATATAAGCATATTGAGCTTCAAAATGCAACAAAATGTTGTCTCGATAGAGATCCTTGTGGAATATATTACAACTATGTAAAAATTATATTGTTTGCAACAATCCGTTGATCAGCTTCCAAATGTTTGTCTTCATGGTTGTTATGTCTCCTTCTATGTCTTTAATACCTCTGCTTTGTGGTATGTTTAAGTACTCCTTCTTCATTTTATTCAGCCACATGTCTAATATACCACTATTCCATAATTTGAAAATAAGACACAAACTTTTGTTATGATGCCTAGCTAATCCAAGTGGACTAATAATTCCACTATGCGTAACAGATAAAACTGTGGCTTCATTCATGGCTTCGTTCTCTTGTATATGTATGTCAACACCATGTAATTTGAATAACTCGGTGGAAAATATTTCGTTGATGAATCTCGGGTGGGTTATTCTAATTTTATGGATCACTCTGTATTGTCCTTCCCCACGAGAATTGCATCTTCGAAATGAATAGATGAATATGGGAGCAAACAAAGATTACTCGATGTTTGATCTCCATATTCACATGTATCTCTTGTATTTGGATCTACTGATGGTCTCTCTCCTTGTTCAATCGTGTGCAGTCTCAGTCGCTTTCCTCTCTTCATTATCTGATAATATAAATTGAGAAATTTGATTTTGTCGATAAATCTAGGCATTGTGGTGGTATCCAATGCCGATGACTGCTACTTTGATTATTTGTCCAAAGATACGAGTAAGCTCTTTGGACATTTGCTCATCTAATATATGTGCTCCACCTGACACATTGCCAAATTTATCTTCAATGTTGATATATGCTCTTCTAGATAATTGCTCAATGAAATCTTTGTAATTAGATATGTCCATGGCTAGATTGATACCTACCATCTGTGCAAAAATTAAAAATAGACTATCAAACTACCAGAATTGATATTAAAACTTTAAACACTAATCTAATTTATAAAAACAATAATAAAAAATAAGTTTCACAAATAAAATGATAGATACTCAAATACATTTTAAGTACACATATAAATAGATACATAAGTAACTGTATGGATAGATAAATCAATAGTATATATAGAGAAATGATAGAAATATGGATAGGCAGTTAGATAAATAGATTTATAATTATATAGAGATTGTAATTATAATCTTGAAATGAATCTATGTAACTATTAAGAATGTAAGAGTCAAAGAATGAGACATTCATAATAGTTCATAGACACTCACTATATTATGCATGAGTCTTGTCACATGACTACATATAACTATTGTGATAGTAAGAGTCAAAGAATCAAACAATCACAATAGTTTTTATATACCTTGTGACCTACACTAATTATACTCATAGGAATCTAAGTGACTATTGTGAGAGTAAGAGTCAAAGAATCAGACAATCACAATAGTCCCTATACAATCCCTATACTATTGAGAGAGTATAAATGGAGGTTGCGATTCAAACAATCTCAATAGATCTATTGCTCAGTCCTATACTACTGTGAGACTAAGTGAAAAATATAGTGCAATGGTGGTAATGTGTAACACTCCCCCCTAAATCTTGTCATCCTTGACAAGAAAATTGGGAATTTTGTCTTTTCAACCTTCAATTTTGTAGTTTGCAATCTTCGGTCTAGTAGAGTGCTTGAAGTGCCTGAGTATACCATTGAATAGTGCCTCTGAACCATCTATGTTCTTGATGTTTATAATTATCTTAATTTTATTTTGCAAGTGATTCTGTACATGTTGCATATCTTTATTACCTACAAAGTTTGGTTGCAAAGACTTGAAAAATATGGAAGTAGCAAACGTTGTTCTCTCTTTTTGCTCTCTCTTTGCTATTACTTCACTTTTCTTTTCTCTCTCTATTTTTTTAATAAATAAAAAATATTTAAGACATACAAGTTCTATAATTGCATTACAAAAATATCAAAAATGAAAATACAAGATCTAGGAGATGAAAGAGGTGTGTTATCACCAATACGATTCTAACATATGCTATCTCCCCTCCTAATGTTCATCATATATATGACGATTTTACAAAGTTTCTAAATAGGGTGTCTTGGTAGCTTCTTGGTTCTTTTGTTGAGCCTTGTAGATGGTGATTGGTAGATCTTTAGGGGCAGTGAGTACTCTTCAAAGAGAATGTATAAATAGTAGAACTAACAATGTGCCCTTACAAAATCACTTAGTATAATGGAAGTACAATGGATAGGAAGAAACATGAATTCACTCTAAAATACAAGAAGAAAAAATGAATTTGCACTTAGGGGGTTGATACACTAGCTCCCAAGTTCCATTCTTCATGCTATTGCCATATTTCATTTGCATGGAATCCCTCCAATGCGGATCCTCTTCCACATTTGTTCGTTCCCTTGCTGTCTCTGAAGATTTGTTTTTTCAAGAATTCTCCCGACTGCTGCTTCGTCTGGAAGGGTTAAGAGATATGCACATTTTTTCTACCACCACTCCTACCAAAATTGATAAATAAACCATTACTGAATGGCCTTAGCAATGCCCCTTCACCTCCACGATAATCCAAGACATCTTCCTATGCTTCCGCAAGAAAACCAAATTGGCCATTCCATTCCCAATGGTGCTGTAAACATAAATATCCCTTGTTTAAGCTCCTTCACATTAGATGGAAGCACGTACTTCTTCGGTCTTATTCATGTCCCCATTCATGCCATTGGCTTTCAAGGCCATTACATAGGCCACAACATCTGGTGTCAACTATGTTCAACCACCTATCTTCACAACTACGTTCCATCAATTCTCCTCGTAAAACACCTACATTCAAACAAAAAACTCCGAAATGGAACATGTTTGTGCATAATCATTAACAAATTTTCCAGCTAACATACACCAAAGAGTATTTCTCACCCCCTTACCTCGGAGTTCCTCTATCTCTTATCATAGTTGTGATATGGTGTCTGCCTTAGCAAAAACTCCCCTTTGTTGCAATTTCTATCCTTTGAGCTTCCTCTAGAGTTGTGTTGCTAGATCTTCCTTGGCTAGTAGTGAGTGTGAGTGAGATGTTTCCCAAAGTGGGCCCTAGCCTTCTCAATGCATGTGGCGGTAATGATAAACTCATCCAAGGAAGCACGGGATGATAACAAGTCTCTAAGTTTATGTCTAGTAGTGATTGAAAGTGCCTTCTCCAACCACCTCTTTATTAAAAAATCATGAGGGGCCTCTAGTAGCTTGGCCACTAGTGCGCTTACACATGTCAATAGTTCAAGGAAATACTGACAAAGTTTTGGTGGAGTTTCCATGCCTAAAGGTGGTAGAGAAATTCTTTTGTTAAGACATCCCATGAGAGGAAGTGTTCATCCTCAAAGTGTCTAAACCATCTGTTGGCGATTCCATCTAGACTTCCTAGAAATGAAGCCAAAAATGCATCTTTTCTTCCATCTAGGCCTCTACTTTTGCATAAAATCTAGGAATCTCCATAGATTGTCATCCAAATCCTTTGTTTTTGCTCCCCTAAATGTGGGGAATTTTATGTTGATTCCTGATAATAGCCAAGCTAGACCCCCTTAGGTCATGGATGGTTCTATTGATGAGGCTCATGAGTTGTTGTATTCAAGAGGCAAGTAGTAGATTTTCTGCTTCTTGTGGCAATGTTTGTGGAAAGTTCAAATGGGACTAAGAGAGATATGATGTGATCATGTCGTGATTATAGAATGCACAAAAGTACAGAAGAAATGAATACACTTCAAGAAAAAAAGACATTTCAAGATAGAACACATTCACTATGATCTTATTGTCGCGTGCGACATGCCAAAATTTGTAGAAAGTGGTGGGTAGACCTTTAGGGGCAATGAGGACTGTTCAAAGAGTAGTTAGATAGAGTAGACACTAACAATGAAACCTTAGACAATCACTTAGTATAATGGAAGTAGAACGGAATAGGAAGGAATAGGGGTTCACTCCCAAATACAAGAAGGAAGACACTCGACAATGCACTCAAAAGTACGCTAGAAGTACACTAGAAAGCACAAAGTACACTCAAAAGTACACTAGAAAGCATAGAAAAGAGTTGAATAGGAAAAGTAAACTAGTCAAATTACATGAAACAGACAAGTAAAATGGTCACGACCCAAGAATGGGAAGGCACAAAAGATTACTCTTGAGAAGCTAGTGTGGTCATTAACCCACAAGAGCACCAACTCTTGAAGATTATCCATATACCGTTCCACATTTTCCTTATGTAAAGGAGAAGAAGATCATCTTTGTGAAGTCACTAATGGGCAAAACCAAGAGAGGCTTGCATGCTTGCTTTTGATGTTAGGAGGAAAGGAGTAACATAAGAAAGAATGTTTGTCACTCAATGCCTACTTTCAAATAGGCATGAGCCATTTACTCATCACCCGGGTTTGGGGGATATACTATAAGAGGTGGTGGGAATGTTGCAAATCCAAATGTGGAGGTGAAGTTGAGTGCATCAATCCATGCCCATGAAGGTGGATGTTATGAATTAAGTTCCCATTCTAGGTTTCCATTATTGTTGCTTGACAATTTTTTATAGTAATTCAACACTTGCTAGCCCCCAAAGACCCATGAAGTCTTCAAAAGGTTCTCACAAAATTTTGTAAAATTGAACATAGGGATGAAGAGGGAATCTTCAACTCTTGACAAGTCAATAAATGCCAACTTTCTTTATGGTTTGTCCTATACAACAAACCTGAATGCTAATATATTCAATCATTAAAGGCTAGAGAAACTTCAACTCTATATGGTTCAATAAATGCCATCTTCTCGTATAATTTGTCTCATAGAGTAACCTTGAAGGTATTCAAGTAATCAAAACCAAGCACCATGCTGAGCATCAACTTCTTATGAGTACAATTATATAATTCATGCTTCTACGTCAGATATCCCATTCCAATAGGGTCATGACTGACAATGTAAAGAATTTGCACTAGCATTGATGCAAGCTTTCACATGACACAAAACTCCATTCGGCCTTGTCTAATGCATCGGTGAAGAAAAAAATACAAAAAGTAAGCTCTTTGGCTCCACACACGCTCTTCCAATTTCTTCTCATGTTGCTTCATTCCATATTTGAACGAGACATCATATGTTTTTGTTAGACTCAAGAAATGACACGTAGGAGATGGTTGAACCACACCCTAAGAGAAAGGATTAGGAAGTAATCCTCAACCATGGCTTTTGGGGCAAGTGGTTAGCCCATCATACTCCTAGCCAATAGGTCATGAGTTCAATTCCCACAATTGGTATCATAGCCTAGGAAGTAGGCTTGGGCAAGGTGAATAGGAGGCATGCATGTCGCTTTCAAAGGTGACCCCAACAAAGATTTGGGTGTATCTCCCACTCCATAGGTTGGATTTAGCCATGTAAGATATCGTTGAAAAGTTCTTGGAATGAGCTATCCAATAAAAGCACTAGATTGGGGGTCCAAGATACCTAACATAGGTCAGAACCAGATTTAAGATACTGAGGTTGAGAACAAGAGGCTCAAGAGACCAAGGTTGTGAACAAGGAAAGTCCGTAGGCAAGTGGCTAAGAAGCAAAAAGGCAAGGTTCAAGAGACCAAGGTTGAGAGCAAGGGTTCAAGAGACCAATACTGAGAACAAGAAGGTTCAAGAGACTATGCAAGGGTGAGGACATCAATTCAAGGAGAGATCAAGGATTGATCATTGAGGACAATGATCTCTAGAAGCGGAAGAGTGTTAGACTCAAGAAATTATAGGCAAGAGATGGTTGAACCACACCCTAAGAGGGAGGATTAGGAAGTAATCCTCAACCATGGCTTTTGGGGCAAGTGGTTAGCCCATCATACTCCTAGCCAATAGGTCATGAGTTCAATTCCCATTGTTTTGGTATAGCCACCAAGTGGATGTATGATTAAAATAGGAGTCTTATAACCCATCTTAGAAAGAAAACATTATATCATCATGCTTCTCTTTAAATATTGTTCAAATTTATGTAGAAGAAAGCTGATACTTATCAAAGCCATTGTGGTAACCTTGCACTCACGATCCTTGGGACATATCAAGGGTACTTGATTTTGTGAGAAACTTTAGGCCATTGATCAAATTGAATTTTGCATGATTACTTATGTGGAGCGGATGAAGACAAGGGGAGACGATTATTTTCCAATGTTTTTAGATGAAGGATTGAGAAAGAACTCATTGACATAGGGAGAGGTTATAGTGTGCCACACAGAGAGGGTGATGCAAAGAGAGACAACCCAACAACAGAGAGAGAGAGGGAGAGAGAGAGAGAGAGAGAGAGAGAGAGAGAGAGAGAGAGAGAGAGAGAATGTTGATTCTAATCGAGTAGAGAGAGAGAGGGAATCAATGCATAAGTACATAGCATAGAGTTGGCATTAGATCTTTGCTCACATTGGAGGTGGAGAAGCTACTTATGCAATAGGCAGAGGGAGGGAGGGAAGGAAGGAGAGAGAGACAGAGGGAGAGAGAGAGAGAGAGAGAGAGAGAGAGAGAGAGAGAGAGAGAGAGAGAGAGAGAGAGAGAGAGAGAGAGAGAGAGAGAGTTAGAGAGAGATAGAGAGAGATAAGGGGAGAGAGAGAGAGAGAGATGATGTTGAGTAGGGATGAAGGAACAAGGAAGAGAGACAGGTGGTGTTGGAGATGGGGGAGCTACTTGCATAGTAGGTAGAGAGAGAGAGAGGGTGAGATAGAGAGATTCCTTGATGGTGGTAAGTTCAATTGTGCAATGCAATTCATTTAAAGTTTTGATGTTAATGCAATGGGTTTCAAGTTTCAACATGACAATATGTTTTGGTTTTAAGTCTTGATGTCTAATGTTTTCTGAAAGTTTTCAAATCTATTGAAGTTTTCTTAATGTTTTTAATTTTTTATGTTTCAATGTATTTAATGTTCTAATTTTAATGGTTTTGATGTTATCATCTTCGATCTTTTAATAGGATAATGAAATGGAATGTAGTAGAGATGGAAAAATGCAATTGATAATTGAGACGTGCAATGGATAATTGGAAGAATTCTAATGATATTTGAATGATTAAAAATGCAATTGATAATTGTGAAATGCAATGGATAATTTGGGAAATGTAATGGAGATTCAAAGGATAGCAATGGATAAATGAAATGAGATTATTATGAAATGTGGGGAGTGGTGAAGTAACCATGGGATAATCTTGGTTTAATATGGAGTAATTGTGGTGTAATGTGGTATAATGTGGTGTAATGTGGTATAATGTGGTGTAATCACGATGTAATCACGGTGTAATCATGGTGTAATGTGGTGTAATATAGTGTAATCATCGTGTAATGTGGTATAACTTTGGTGTAATATGATGTAATACAATGTAGTCATGATATATTGTGGTGTAGTAATGCGATGTAATCATGGTGTAATGTGGTGTAATCATGGTGTGATGTTGTGCAATGTGGTGCAATCACAATGTAATCATGGTGTAATGTGGTGTAATCATGGTGTAATCACAATGTAATCATGCTGTAATCATGGCGTAATTGAGATTACACCATGTAATCATGGATTACAACAAGTGTAGTCACAATTACACCAAGTGTAATCAAAGATTTCATCAAGTGTAGTCGAAGATAACATCAAGTGTAATCAAAGATTACATCAAGTGTAATCAAAGTGCAAGATGGATCTCCATGAAATGTGAGACTCGATGAAATGTGCATAGAAAGGGCTTCTAGTTTAAGATTGAGGTGATCTAGGAGTCATTTCTTGAGTTTTCACAGGTTTCAAAAATGTTGATGCACTCAAAATTTCCAAGTTTTACACCATGGGGAAAGTACGAGGGAAGAGATACATGAGGCTAGATGGGTTGGAGAGGTTATATATAGGAATGGGATGAAGTGAATTAACTAGTCAACTGTTCTCCAGGTCAAGAGTTTGAAGACAAAATGAATTCATGGGCCATTATTACAACAAAATGAGAAGCTTCTAGGGGTTTTGGATTCTTGGTAGGCAAAATGAACTCCTTGTACCATGCAATCGATCACTTATCCATGATGGTAAAAGTGAATGCCCTTCTCTTTCACCATGCATCTTGCACCGTGGTCCACACTAAAGTATTTGCTTGCCCATGAAAGAGTGTTGGAGAAAGTCTTTATGTACTCCCACGCCTTCTCCATGAGTATAGGATCTTGCCTTTCCCAAAGATTCATGATGGTGGATAACTATCATACTTTCCTTATCATATATGTTACATTCCTCTTGTGTTGGATCTTCCTTTCCAAGTTGGGTTGAAACTAAAAAGCACACTAACGAGTCCATTCCTATCCAATGCAACATGTCAGTCTCTTGAGATAGGAATTTCACCTTCTTCTTCTTGTTGCTTCTTTACCATGAAAATGTGCAAAGCTTCCAAGCCACAATCTAGGCCTGCTTCTAAGTGAACTTGCCTCATGGATTTTTTTTTTCATCTTCTACCCATTATGTGTCCTTCCCCCAATCATTGAGCCCTTGAATTTTTGAGCCATGGACTCCCTATAAGCAATGGAAACCCACCCAGAACTTGAGACAGTTGGATTACTACAAAGTCTAGGGTGAAAGTAAGACACTTGAACTTCATATTTACTCCTTCCATGATTGCTATTTTTTTACCTTACTCTAGTTTGCTAGAGTTGAAGTATTTCGATGACGATGCACCACAGTGCACTCTCCTTCTTGAGAGCTCCACCATGATATCCTCGGAGTAGAAAACCAAGCTCCTAGGGCCGCACATAGTACTCCGCATTGAGGCTGTAGAATACGTAGAAAAACACAGTACACAGGGAGCACAAACACAAATTTCTTAGGTGTTACAAATGCGATCAAACTTACAGTCTCTGAGTGACTAGGCCACTATATGTTTTATTAAAGAACATATACAAAGAAGTGTCCGGTGGCCATTTGGCCTTTCACATGGACACTAACGGTAACAATCTCCCACTAAAGGCCAATATGGCCAAAGTAACTATGGGACAAAAATAAATAATGATAAAGAATACCTGAGTGTAAGTATACAAACTATACCTCCCACCTGATGGGCATGCTACATAGTATACAAGTGCCTATGTAAGATCATGAATCAAGTAACCCCCATCAAGTGACAACAATGTCAAAAGCTATCCTATGGTAGAGCTTTAGTCAAAGCATTTGCAGCATTATCTCATGTGTGAACCTTCTCAAGAATAATGTGCTCAATGGCTAAGCAATCTCTAATGAAGTGATAACTCACCACAATGTGCTTGGTCTTTGCATGATAGGATGGATTCTTAGCCAAAGCAATGGCACTCTGTCTATCACTGAGAAAATGAGGCACATGTTGAGGTAAACCCATGTCACAAGCAAGATGAGAAAGCCACAATGCTTCCTTACATGCCTCGCTTGCTGCAATATACTCTACTTCTGTGATGGAAACAGCTATACATTCTTGAAGACAAGATCTCCAAGAGATAGCACCTCCAGCAAAATGAAAAATGTGCCATGATGTAGACTTACAATTGTCTACACAACCAGAATAGTCAGAATTTGTGTAATCAAGAATGGATGCTTTCCCTCTACCTAAGCATATACACTTGTCCTTAGTGCCACTCAGATATCTTAAAATCATCTTGACCGCTTCCCATGTTTCTTGCCAAGATTAGACATATATCTACTCACAATTCCCATTGCAAACGCAATGTCTAGTCTCGTAGCTACCATAGCCTATAGAGACTATCAATAGCAAACTGATAGGGAATTTTGGTCATGAATTCCTTTTCCTTATCTAATTTGGGGCAATCATCCTTGCTCAATTTCACATATGTGGGTAAAGGTGTACTCAATGCCTTTCCACCCTACACATTGAACTTGTGAAGTACTTTGGATATGTACTCACTTTGAGATAAGTTTATGCATCTTTTACACCTATCACGAGTAATGCGCATGCCAAGAATATGTTTGGCATCCCCCAAATCCTATATATCAAATGTCTGACTCAGCTTCTTTTTGAGAATTGATAAGTTATAAGAGGACTTCCCAGCAATCAACAAATCATCGACATAAAGTATCAAGCATATCAAGCTTCCATCTAAGCATCTCTTTCTGTAGAGACAATGATCCTGATTGCTTCGAGAATAGCCTTGATACTTCATAAAAGCATCAAGCTTTTGGTACCATTATATAGGGGACTGTTTAAGTCCATATACACTCTTCTTGAGCTTACAAACTAGACTTTCATTGCTAGGAACTACATAACCCTCTGGTTGTTCCATATAGATATCATTTGTAAGATCTCCATGCAAGAAAGCAATTTTCACATCCATTTGGACTAGCTCTAAATCCTCCATTGCAACGAATCCAAGCAACATGTGCAGGGTAGTCATCTTGACCATTGGAGACAAGATTTCCTCGAAATCAACACCATGTTGTTGCTTAAAAACCTTTGCAACAAGTCATGCTTTATACTTTGGAGAAGCACTATCTAATGTGAATTTCAGCTTATATACCCATTTACATGGTAAAGCTTTCCTGCCCTTGGAAAAGGTACTAAATCCCAAGAACCGATCTTGTGAATAGAATCCAACTCACTTTCCATGGCGTGCTCCAACTTGACATGATCCTCTATCTGCATAGCCTCTTTGTAGCAAGAAGGCTCACCGGCATTTGTTAGCAAACCTGGAACATATCTATCAGGTGGATATGAGACACGTGTAGAGCATCTCAATGGTTGTTGAACAAGAACATGTGCAGACTGATCAGATCAGACTCCTCTTGAACGTTCCCTATGTGCAACATTTTTGTGCATGCTAACTAGAGGACTAGTATCCTCAAACACCCACTCTTCTAACTTCAACCGCCTTAATGGGTTGTTTATACATCTTAGAATCATTGAAAATGACATCACTACTTCTGATCACTGACTGTGTTTGAGGATCCCATAAGCGATATCCAAATTGTCCTTCTTGACCATATCCGAGAAAAATGCATTTCTTTGACTTATGGTCCAACTTTTGTCTAAGATTCTTGGGTATATGAACATATGCTTCACAACCAAAAACTTGAAGATGATCATAATATGGTGGCTTCCCTGTCCATAAATCTTGTGCCACTTTTAGACTTTTGACAGTACTAGGTGAAAGGTTAATCACATGAACAATACTACTTCTGCCCAAAAGCCTTGTGAGAGGTTTGCATGATGCAAATAGAAACTACTCTATCTTGAATAGCTCTATTCATCCTTTCAGATACACCATTCTATACAAGGATATAAGGAGCTATAAACTCTCTACGAATCCCTCTAGACTGATAGAAAAGGATGAATTCATGTGAGGTATATTGACTCCCATTATCTGAACATAAAGCCTTAAGCTTAGTTCCTTTTTTAGTCTCAATTGAAGCAAGCCATTTTTTCAAAGTAGGGAATACCTCATCCTTTGATTTGATAGGATATACCCAAACTTTTCTAGTAGCATCATCTATGAAAGTGACAAAGTAAAGAGAATAATTGAAGGACCTAGTGGGCATAGGACCACACACATCTGTATGAACAAGATCTAAAGGCTGAATTGAAGAGTCAATGTGCATTCTATGCACATTTCTGGTTTGCTTTCCATATTGACAATGCTCGTAAATGCAAAATCAGAGAACGATAACTCAGGTAAGTAGCTAGAACGAGAAGGATTTTCCATTCCACTACGAGATATATGGCCCAAACAACCATGCCAAATACAAGCCATAGGTTGTTCAGTAACAAATAACAAGTGTTCTTTCTGTGATACAAATAAAGGATAAAGTGAGCCAAATTTTCTTCCTTTTCCAATAACCATATTGCCCTTTGATATATGAAAAGACTAAGCATAAAAGACCACCTTGTAACCAAGGTCATCAAGTTGACCAATTGACATCAAACTACGTGATAACTGAGGTGCATGGCATACATTATGCATAGTAAATTTTGAACCATCAATGAACTGCACAACCACATCTCCAATCCCCACAACATCACACTGGTAAGAGTCACCAAGTCTCATGGTACCAAGAGACTTTGCTGCATAATTAGAGAACCATTCCTTGTGTGGTGTCACATGGAAAGAAGCACCAAAATCTAGCAGCCACATGTGGGAAAGGGAATTAGCCATAAGAGATTTAGTTGGCACAGTACTAGCAAGTGTCAACACATCAACATCATCAAAAATAACATTAATTTCTTCAATCTTCAGAGTCGGAGTAGATGGTGCATGTAATTGTTTAACATTCCCATCAACATTTTGTCCTTTACCTTTAGCATTATTTAATGCATAATAGTCTTTCTTCATGTGTCCTTTCTTATGACAATAATGGCATTCGATATCCCTCTTCCTTGATTTACTTCTACTCTTATTCCATTGACCATTCTTTTCCTTGTTCTTGCTCTTGCCACATTGCTGATTCTTTTCTTGGTAAGAATCACGAACATTATATACATCTCCACTCTGAGTGCCAACCATAGATTTTCTACAAATCTCCTCACTCAAGAGTGCTCCACATATGTCATCATAGACCAATTTACCACCATGTGCACTATTGCTAATAGATATGCAAAATGTATCCATGATGATGGCAAGGTGCATAATAGCAATACTAATTTCATTTCATTATCCATATCCATTTTTTGATCTTGTAACTGGGAGAATATAGCATCAAACTCATTTAGATTAGCAACAACACTATTTGTGTCCTTCATACAAAGGTCATATAATTTTCTCATCAGGTACACTTTATTTGATGCCGTCTCTTTTTCATATGTATTGCATAACTTCTTCCAAAGCTCCTCTGCACTTTCATAGTCTAATACTATAAAGTAGACATTATCCGCCAGGTGCAAGTGAATGATAGAACTGGCCTTTTCATCTAACTCATCCTAATCATCTTCATCCATGTCAGCAGGCTTCTTTGAAATTCCATTTATTGGCTTCCATTGCCTCCTTTGAATCAGCACATCTTTAATCTGATTCTTCCATAGGGCAAACTTTGTGCCATCAAATATTCGGATCTCAGAATGTTCTTTGCCTTGCAAGTTATAATTCCTCCTTGGAACACTAGCACTAGACCTTGATCCACCAGATGTGCCTAAGACCTCTAATGCCATGATGGTAGAGAACTGAATAGAATGATAATGGAGCTAAAAGAGTCCAAAGACCAATGAATAAGAGTATCAAGGAGTAAATCGACCACTGTATAGTTGACAAAACCAAAAATCTAGAAAAATTTTGCCAGAGTATCCTCTACAAAATGAGCATATGACCAGTGTCAAAATATCATAAAACTACAAGTATTGACATGTTTACCTGCATAGCGAATCACTGACTTCACTACATATAATCAGTTACCCAATAGAAGCCAACTAGGCTTATCGAGCACCTATGAACAACTATTATACATCTCCTATGGCGAGGCTCGGTAAGCCTTCCACCTGCATCATCGAAGAGGCCCCAACATCTAGGTGTCTCCCAGTTAAGAAAACCTCACCATGACCCTCTTTATCAAATGTAAAAGGTGTTATGCAAAAAACGTAACCGCTATATCAATGATCACATGGACGTACATAAGCGATATCCACATAAGCGTACATGGTGTGTATGTGCTCAATATATACAGTAAAATGACATTAAAAGGCTGAATGCACAACCCAAAAACTAGCCAACAACACCTGCAAGTGTTTGTCAACTCTAACATTTTAGGCTCAAAAAACCTTAATAAATTTGTAGCGGCTGTTCCCACCAAAACGGAAAACCTTTCGAGAAACTTGTAGTTTTACGAGTGTGGCTAAAAAGACAGCCCCAAAGGTTGATATTTATTGTTGGAGAAGTACAAGGAACACTCTTCTTGATGTTCTTGGACCTGTGTGAAGAGAATTATGTGTGAAAGTACTCCAAAATGGCTCCAAAAGACACCCCAAAATGCTTCAAAAATAAGCTTCGAAAGCAAAGAATGAAGCTTTACGGGACCAAAACATGTCCAAGGTAATGTTAACCTTAGTCTTTCCCCTTCTTTAGAACCACAAGAGTGTAGCTTAGTGGCAAGATATTGCCACGATTAAGCGAGCTCCAGGGGGAACAATACTAGGATGGGTGACCTCCTGGGAAGTACCGAGAACCTCTATCTTCCTTGATCATTGAGGTCCTCCCTTGCGTGTAGCCAATGGTGCCAATGATGACTTCGGTGACTCGGATGACAAGGTATGCCAAGGTCTATGCCTTGGTCAACAATAACTTCAGTGAAAGGCTTCCCACGGATGTCAATTATCAGCTTAGGATTGCTAGGCATGATTGGGTATGTTGAGACAAAACATGGGTGCCTACCACAAGAGTGTTGCATATCCTTAGACAAATCCTTAAGTATGTGTATGATATCCCTCCTAAATCTAATATCCACTTGTAAGAGATCATAGAGACTCATTTGATGGAAAGAATTTCAAAGGACCTCCTCAACACTTATAGTTGCCTTATTGTAGGGTAGGGGTAGATTGTATAACTTGGCCTTCATTTCTACCTTAGCTTCCAAGAAGGCTTCATCGATTGGATTATTCCCCTTGGTTAAATTTTCCATCTAGCTTTCTTTTCCTTTTTTGAGGGTCACCTATCACTCATGAATTTTCTTTTCCTTTCTTTTCGTTTTTCCATCCACCTTTCTTTTCCTTTTTTGGGGGTTCACCTATCACTCATGCATACCCTCACTTTTCCATACTTCGATTTTCTTTTTAGCACTGAATATTATTTTCTCTTTTTAGAGTACACAAGAAGATAGTAAAAGAATACTAAAATAGTCTTCAAGAAGTTGCATCTATTTTTTTATAGTTTACAAGTGCCAAAGATTCCATCAATAACACTTAATCTATGCACCTTATACTTATGCATCAGTGCCCATTCTCAACCCATGCTTATAAAAACATTTATCAGGGATGATAGAAAGTAGGGAGGAAGGAGTGTTGGAGGAAACTCAGAACAAGTTTCCAAGTGCAAAACAAAGAGATCAAAATCAAAGTCAAAGTGCCAAGATGGAGTCCACAGGGACCAAGAGCAAGGAAGTGAAGAAAGAGGAGGTCCACTAAATTTTTCCAGCTTAAAACCCACTCCACAACATGATTTTTCCCAATTTGTACTCAAATACAAGCAAAATGGCCTATTTTGGCCTTAAATCCTCTTTGTTGTGCAAATCAAACTCATGATGTAAAGGTGTAGTAGTTGAACCTCATAGGCAATAGGATAACAATCTTGAAGTTTTTTATAATTTTTTAACACCATTTCAACCCAAAATGAGCCCTAAAATATATATTTTAATTAGGATTGATACTTTAGTATGGGCAAGACATTTAGAAGCTCTAAAAAAATGAATGGGCTCTGATTTATTAGGTGAGCTATTTGAAAATAATATCACATCGAGGTGTTTAGGCCGAAATTCTAGAAAATCCTAATTTTCAAAAATGGTCAAAATGGTTAAAAAATATTATTGCACATTATTATAGTACTCATCAAGAGTATATATTGATATATAACATGTGACCTCATTTACTAGAGCATCTCAAGAAAATCAAGAAAAGCTTTTTTTTTTCACAAAATTAGGTCAATAAAACCTCTAAATTAGCTATCATTATTCTTTTAATACTAAAAGCTATTTTTTACGAATTCAACTCACTTGAATTACTTTTTTGGATTTTGCATGATATTTATACTAAATTGGCCTTGGGCTCATAAAACTACATGAGGAGACCCTATGGGGTACACATACACTCCAAGTATGGAACTAGGTGGAGATGCTGCCATAGGTGATTTGGAGCTAATATTGGGCAATTTGTTGCTATCCTCTTCTTCTTCACACACTCCCAATAATGTGTGTGTGCCGATTTTGTAAGTGGTTACTATATTCTTGTTATTCTTCAAATCTTGTTACTATACCAAGTTTTTCTACCTAGTACCTCAAGAGGAGAAGTCTTTATGGCTTCTTATATTAAAGAAGAAACTCTAAATTGTGCTAGGTGTTAATATATTTTGGTAATGATCTGTGTGAACACATATAGTGCCATCGAGGCACTTTTTTCCATCTTTAGGATGTGTTTTCCCTTGACTTGTATATGCCTATAACCATAACAGATCACTAATCTTTGTACATTCACTTGATAATACATCTTATATTGTGTCATTCTCCAAGCTTCTTATTCTTCCTTGTATTTTTTGTGTGAGTCCATGGATCTTGAACTCCAATAGCTGGTATCAAAATAGGTCACCGCTTTAACCCCAGTTAGAACAGGTCAATTATGTGAGTCGCAGGTCAAGATTTCTTAGCTAGTCATAAGGGAAACAATAAATGGAGCTCATATACTAGTAAGAAAATATCTATGAATGTTGCATAGTCAAAGAAGGAATACAAAGATGTTGGAGAAACACTCACTAATTGGACATATATTTGAAGGTCAAAGCTTTAGAAGAAAGTCACATGCCTATGTGAAGGGACAAATTCACAAGTGTATTATATTTGTAAAGTTAGTTCACTTTAGTTCTAGAAGTTTTTAAAATCACGAGAATGAGAAAATCTATATAAGTTAGTTTGTGTCAACTGACGTGATGAGAGAAGAAGTGGAAGAGAGTGATAGAATATGAGAAGGAGTTCATTTTTGTATGATTGAGTATAATCGGGCTTCTCTGAGTGAGAAGCATCTGTAAAGTTTCTGAGTTTTTCATAGCTATGAGAAGAACTAAGTAAAGTTTTGTGTATGAGACTCTCTCCATCATTTCCATGCTTGCCTACTGTGTGATGAATTCAAAAGTTCAAGTTTTCTAAGCAACTCGATGCCTGGCATCAAGTTTGTGCTGATAAGTCATTGTTTTCTTTCTCTGAGTATTACCTATTGTTGAATCTTCGAAAAACATGAAGTTTGTGGAGCAACTCGATGCTTGGCATCGAGTTTCAGCATAAAGTCGATGCCTGGCATCAACTTCCCACATAAAAGTGGTCTTGTTTATACCTGTGGTTTACACGCCTATTTTAGGAACAAAAAGTGGTTGAAAAAAGCACAAAGTCGATGCCTGGCATCGACTTTTGGTTGCAAGTCGATGCTAGGCATCGAATTTTCATTTTTAGACACTGAGATTTACTAAAACAGGCAAAATTTCCACTTTTGGAAGTCATACAAGATCATCTTGTGAAGGCTATATCTTGAGTTCTAGAGATCCGTTTCTTGCAAATAATAGCTTGTTGGAAAGCCCTTCTCTTCTAATTTCATCCACCAAAATCTCTTGGAGAAATAATATTTGTGATAAGAGAAATCAGCAAAATAATGAAGGTATGTCATTTTAGTGACTGGAAAGTTATGAAGAAGTAAAGTTCTTGATTTTGGCTATCATTTCTCAAAGTTTGGAGTGGCAATGAGTTAATGGTGACCATAGAGGTTGTCTAGTGTCACATTAATTCATTTATTGTGATGTTTCACACATCAACAAGTGGTATCAGAGCAGAAAGGTCCTAAAGAGCAGAAGGCGGCAAAGGTACGAGAAGTTTTGAAAAGTTTTTCATTAAAGGTTGAAAGGTGAAGCATTTGAAGACACAAGGCATCAAAAGGTTACTTCAAAAGTATCCTCATACACAAAGAACTCCAAAGGGTATTATTCTTTAGCAGAAGGAAAGGAGTATGGCATATCATATCTCCATTGACAAACTAGACAGAGATAATTACCCCGCATGGGTAATGAGAATGGAAGCCTTACTTATGAGTAAGGATCTCATGATATATGTAACAGGTGAAGAAGAGAAGCCAGTATTTGAAGATGAAAGTCGACCAAAGAAAGAGGAAATTGATGCTTTAAAGCATTGGCAGAAGAAGGATGCAAGTGCAAAAGCCTACATTTACAATACAATCTCTGATCATTTGCTACCACACATCAGAGGATTGGAATCATCTAAAGATATATGGAATGCATTGGAGTATCATTTCCAAATGGGAAAGTTCTGAAGAAGTAAAGTTCTTGATTTTGGCTATCATTTCTCAAAGTTTGGAGTGGCAATGAGTTAATGGTGACCATACAGGTTGTCTAGTGTCACATTAATTCATTTCTTGTGATGTTTCACACATCAACAAAAGAGGACAAGAAAACTAAAAAGAAAAAATAGTTTTACAATACTGTAAGGAAAATCATTACGTCGAAAAGAGTTATCCTTTGAAATCTATTTTTTTGGGTATAGTTTCGAAACCCAAGGCTATCATCTATATCATCCATAGATTAAAATCATTTTGGTTATCCCTGATGTTACTTTTGTGGAAGATGAAATTCATCCATTACTTGCATGTACTAAGGAGACATCAGTTAGCTCAAAAGATGTGTATGACACTTTGTTGCCTCTTTTTATAGGTGTATAGTCAAATGTTGGTCCAAATCGGACCATTTTTATGGCTTTCTAAGTTCCACATGATGATGTGGATCATTCCATTTCTGATGCACATTTACGTGATGCATTTATTGGTGAGAGGGCTCATATAGAAGGGGCAAAAACTATGCCTATATAGCTGGTGCAAACTTTGCAAGATAGAAAATTAGATTCAGCTATGTCATTTTGTACTCGTTTAGGATCTTATAGTGCTTCTTTCGCCTCAAATTGCTATGCAATGGATTCCTCTTGTCTCTTTGATGACAATGAGCTTATTTGTTTTGATTAAGCACAAAACTCAAAAAATTGTATGATTGCTATGAAATCAAAATATGATGTTATTATGAAGGATGGTACTTGGCCTTTTATGTGATTTGCCTCCAAGTAAAAAGGCCATTGGCACTAAATGGGTATACAAGTTGAAGCATAAACCTGCTTGAATAATTGACAGGCATAAAGCTAGGCTTGTTGAAAAAGGTTATGCTCAAGAGAGATGCATTGATTTTGATGAGACCTTTGCACCCACATGTCGAATGACCAACCTTCATAGCATCTGCTCACTTGCAGCTCATTATGGTTGGAATGTACATCAATTGGAATTTAGAAATGCATTTTTGAATGGTGACTTACATGGACAAGTGTAGGTATTTTAGCCCCATGGTCTTGCATAGAAAGGGCATGAAAACAAAGTGTGCAGGTTGAAAAAGGCATTATATTTTTTGAATCAAGCACCACGTACTTGGTATGAAAAGATACATACCTACTTGATTCCACATGGTTTTGAGAACAATCCAACTAAGATCATCTTATATGTTAAGTGTGGATATGATGTACTTCTAATCATTGTTGTGTATGTTGATGACATACTGCTCACTCATCTTAATGAGAAGCACGTTGTTAAATTTAAGGATGATTTGCATGCCCCTTTTGTGATGCCAGATTTGGGGCATGTGCATCATTGTTTGGGGATTCAACTGATGCAAGTTGATGGAGAATAACTTTGAGTCAAATAAAATATATTGAAACTTTATTGTAGTGTTTTGGCCTTGAATATTGCAAACCTATTGCCACTCTTATGGAAATAGGTTTACTATTGAGTATTCATAATGCTGGAGATGCATTTGATGTTGTTCTCTATCATCAGGGTGTTGGATGCTTGATTTACTTATGCATAACTCAGCTTGATGTTCGGTTTTCTATCTCCTAGATGAGCATGTTTATGCGTTGCCCATTTTGAGTGGTGCCCAGCTACTTGGATTATTTTATCCCAAGAGGGGATCACTACCACCAAATTTACATGATTTTTCTAACTCAGACTCGGTCGTTGCTATGACACTAATGGTTTTTGCTTCATGCTTGGTAGCTCGTGCATATCTTGTGTTACCGTTAGTGTCCATGTGAAAGGCCAAAAGGACATTGGACACTTTTGTATATGTTCTTTAATAAAACATATAGTGGCTTGGTCAGCCACAAACTCTAAGTTGTAACACTTAAGAAGTTTGTGTTCATGCTCCCTGTGTATTGTGTTTTTCTGCATATTGAGTAGCCTCTTTGCATAGTACTATGTGTTGGAGTTAGACATCTGCGGAAGCACGCAAATAACACAAGGAAGAAGAAGAAGCTTGGAGCACAACACACAATACTCAATGTATTACTAGAGAATGTACAAAGATAAGTAGCCCATTAGGGCAATAGGCATATATACAAGCCGAGGGAAAAAAACCTCCTAAAGAGGGAAAAAAGTGCCCCGACGATCCTAGAGTGTTCACACACATCACTACCTAAATATATCAATAAATCCCCCCTGGAGTGATGCGGTGAACAAGTAGCTGGCACTCATGTATAAGGAAGTGCCAAGCTATGTGGAAATCACTCCACAAAAGGAAGTAAGCCTAAAGCTTTGCGGAAAGCTTCAAACTTCTCCCTAGGCAGAACCTTTGTGAAAAGGTCTGCAATGTTCTCCTGCATGGGCACATATGCCAAGCTGATCTCCCCAGCAGAGAACCTCTCCCTGAAATAATGATAATGCACCTCAATGTGTTTAGTGCGAGCATGGAACATAGGGTTCCTCGCAACTGCCAATGCGCTCTGACTATTAGTGAAGATGGTGGTGGCAGAAGACTCACCAACACCGAAATCAGCCATAAGGCGTCTGAGCCACACACACTCAACAATAGCTATGAAAGCTGCCCTATACTCAGCCTCACAACTAGAAGTGGCCACAATAGGCTGCTTCTTGCTCAACCAAGATATACATGAGCTACCAAGCATGAAGCAAAAGCCACTAGTGGACACACAAGTGTCATAACAACCAACCCAATCAGAGTAAGAAAAAGCATGCAAATCTAGCGGTAGTGATCCCCCCTTGGATAAAACAACCCAAGTAGTCGAGTACCACTCAAGTAGCGAAAGATGCGCTTAGCCGCCTGCCAATGCTTGACTCCTGGGCAATGCATAAACCTGCTCATCTGTTAGACAACAAACTAAATATCTGGCCGAGTAATGCATAAGTAAATCAAGCATCCAACAGCCTACTGTTGGAGAACAACATCAAATGCATCTCCAGCATCATGAAGACTCAATCGTAAACCTGTCTCCATAGGAGTGGCAATAGGCTTACAATATTCAAGGCCAAAACGTTGCAATAATGTGTCAACATATTTCGTTTGACACAAAGCCATTCCGCCATCAACTTGCATAAAATGAATACCCAAATAGTGATGCAAATGCCCCAAATCAGACATCTCAAATGAGGCATGCAAATCAGCCTTAAAATCAGCAATATGCTTCTCAATAGGACCAGTGAGCAACATGTCATCAACATAGACAACAATGATTAGAAGCACATCATTAGCACGCTTAACATATAAGGTGCTTTCAGTTGGACTGTTCTCAAAACCATGTGCAATCAGATAGGCATGTATCTTCTCATACCAAGCACGTGGTGCTTGCTTTAAACCATATTATGCCTTCTTTAACCTGCACACCTGGTTTTCATGCCCTTTCTGCACAAAACCACTGGGCTGAAAAACATACACTTCTTCATGCAAGTCACCATTCAAAAATACTATTTTAATGTCCAATTGATGTACATTCCAACCATGATGGGCTGCAAGTGCACAAATGCTCCGAACAGTATTCATACGGCATGTAGGTGCAAAGGTCTCATCAAAATCAATGCCTCTTTCCTACGCATAACCCTTTGCAACAAGCCTAGCCTTATACCTGTCAATTGTACCATCAGGTTTATGCTTCAGCTTGTATACCCACTTAGTGCCAATGGCCTTCTTTCCAGAAGGCAAGTCACATAAAGACCAAGTACCATTCTTCATTATTGCATCATATTCAGATTGCATAGCAGCCATCCAATTTTCTGAATTTTGTGCTTCATCAAACGAAACAGGTTCATTCTCATCATAGAGACTCGATGCAGCCATAGCATAGCAATCTGATGCAAAACAGGCACTATGCGAGCCTGATCGAGTATGATATGATAGAGATGCATCTAATTTACTATCACACAAGGTCTGCACTAGCCATTTTGGCATAGTTCTTGTCTGCTCAATATCAGCTCTCTCATCAATAAGTGCATCATGTACATCTTCATCAGAAATGGAATTATCTCCATCATCACATGAAACCTGCAAAGGCTGAGAAGTTGCCCCATTGGGACCAGCACTAGGTTGTCCATCTATAAAAAGAGGCAGCAAAGTATCATACATGTCTTTGGAGCTAACATATGTCTCCTTAGTACATGAAAGCAATGGTTGAATATCATCTTCCACAAAAACAACATCACGGCTAACCAGAATGCTTTTAGTCTGTGGATGATATAGACGATAGCCTTTACTTTCAGAACTGTACCCAACCAAAATACATTTTACTGGTTTATTATCCAATTTTCTGCGATGTTATTCAGGCACTAATGCATATGCCAGACAACCAAAAATACGCAGATGAGCAATAGATGGCTTGTGGTCATGCAAAATCTCTGCCATCCCAACAAATCTTCTCTACAGTAGATGCAGCAAAAATTGAAGCACGAACAGGAATATGCAGAATACCATCATCTTCGACACCTTCTGCATCAGCTTCAATACCTGCAGTTGTAACATTTGCAGGTGTGATAGGACATTTTTCGACACCCTGCATAATGTTCCACAATCCTTTTGCAACCAACACATGTCGCATCATATAAGCCCATAACGGATAGTTGGTACTATCTAACTTATCCTCAACAGCCAATATACGGAATACATCACTGCTTTCAGCCATGGTCGATGACTAAGATACTTTGATGTAGAAAATTGACTGTATCTCAAACAGTTGAACATAACTGCCGAGACGAATTCTGCTAAACCTGTAGCAGTCTTCGAGATGCTTATACGGGCGAACAAAAATTGGTATATACCTTTAGCACAAAAAGACAAAATAGCCTACACAAGCGCTATGATAGTGCGTTCGGAGGCCGAAACGAGCTCAGATCGTGATTTCGGCACTACAGAACGAAGCTGTTTTGATCTCTGAAACACCCTAAATATGCTCACCAAATTTCGTGCAAATCTGAGACTGCAAACGGAGGAGTGTCGACGGCGCCCTAGATGAAGCGACGACCTGCTCTGATACCGATTGTTGGAGTTAGACGTCTGCGGAAGCACGCGAATAGCACAAGGAAGAAGAAGAAGCTTGGAGCACAACACACAATACTCAATGTATTACTAGAGAATGTACAAAGATAAGTAGCCCATTAGGGCAATAGGCGTATATACAAGCCGGGGGAAAAAACCTCCTAAAGAGGGGAAAAAGTGCCCCGGTGATCCTAGAGTGTTCACACACATCACTACGTAAATATATCAACACTATGTGCGGTGCTTAGAGCTCGGTTTTTCTACTCCGAGGATATTCTCGTGGAGCTCTCAAGAAGGAGAGCACACTGTGGTGCAATGATTATCATTGAATGACTGATACAACTCTAACAATGTGATATTACGCTACAATGCAGGTGAGGAAAAATGATCGAGCTAGATCAGCCTTCTTGACTACAGTGCGAAAAAAGCCGACCAGTTTACTTCACTTCAAAATCTTCAGGTAATTTCTCTATACTCACTTTACTCCAATTGCTTCTCTTCAAATCATGAGAATCTGAAAAATTCTTTGGCAAAAAAATCATCACTAGTACATTTGAAAAAAAATAATATACTCATTAAAAGAACACATTCTTTATTTCTCTTATAACTTTTTCTACTTTCATTACTATTAAATAAACAACAACAAAAGGCATAAAATCAATTCCCCGAAATTGCCACCTTCTCTAGTTCTTTTTTTTGCCCTCTTGCTCTCTCTCCGAATGCAGCTTTGCCCTCTCTATCTGCCCCTTTGGTTTTGAAAGAGGTCCATCTCCAAGCTTTTTGCTGACAAGATTGGTAAGGTACCCCTCATTGCTTCCATCGTGAGACAGAAAGTTATTGAAACCTTCTATCAAATCAGGAAGCTTGCCCAACAGTCCAACCAAGCCATGGAGTTTTATGCGTGTTATAATCTCCTCGCCGTAAAGATTGAAGCATTTCAAGAATTCTTGATAGGTCTCTTGACTTTGTAACTTGCTCTTCACATTTTCAAAAATGCAAGCTTTATTTCTGAAGGCCCTTAGGAACCTTCTTTTCATGAAGTGAGGAAAGAGGAGCAGTAGATGTTCCAACCAGATTAATTTGTGATGCATTCTTAGCAACTTCTCCGAAGTCCCATCCCTCTTCATGAAGATAGATTTTAGAACCATCTTGATGGGCACTCAATTGATGAAGTGTCTTCTTTGTACGAATCATTGTGCTCTTCATCAAATGACTCATAAGATCGAATCTGAATCCGTTCACCTTAAGGTCTACAGCTCAATGCCATAGATCCTCGACAATAAGTCGATCGACCATGTAGTGTTTGTGTTAATCATGCACGCGCTGTTCTCATTCTCTGCTTGTGTGTGTACACGAAGATAATACCTTATCATTTCTCCTTGTGTATTTAGACGAAGATAATACCCTGGTATAATCTTCTCTCTCTCTCTCTCTCTCTCTCTCTCTCTCTCTCTCTCTCTCTCTCTCTCTCTCTCTCTCTCGTCTTCTGCACCTCTTATCACCGACTCTCCATTTCTTGCCTGGTCTTCTACAGTTTGGGCCACCAGAATATATAGGTTGCTCAAAAAAATAGCAGGATTCAGACACAGATTAGCACAGCAAGATAAACATTGCAGGCAATGCCATTGATGCAATGCTTCCATAGTTGTGGACTGATCAGTTATATGAAGAAAGAGGCTACACAAAAATGCACTGACATGGCCTCACATGTAATCTGCTCCTCACTTTCTGGAATTTGATTAAATCATATTGATTGTATATTTCCATGGTTGTGCAGCCTGAAATGCTGACATAGAGTTTGCAAAGCACTGCACTCCTTTTACTGCTTGATATCTACTTTTAACTCTAAAATCCACTGGCAAATTTCTATTCATGCTTGTGAAAAATGTAAACTTTTAAGTGTTGCAAGGAATTACATCCTTATGTATCTCTCTGCACTCTAATCACCGAACCCAATTAACATTTGGCAGAAAATCAGCAAGCCATTCATGTACAGGTAACTCTGTAGGAATGTGCTTTCTCATGTCAGGCCATTATGCACTACACAAAGAAGCTTCCAATATTTTTCACATCTGACCCACAAGAATTCAAGGAAATCTTCAGAGCTAAGTGAAGACATCCCTGAAGAACATGAATCAAGCAGAGGGTTAAAACAAAAAGCAGAAACAAATTCATACATGAGGGACACTACGGATGCTGGCTCTGATTTAAAACTAAGAAAATGGACAACGTTACCAGTGCCTCTAAAAGTGAAATTTTAGCTCCAAACCCTCTAACTTAGAATACAATAATGCATATTCCTTCTTTGTATATCATAGAAAGGACTAGCTAATCAGCGTAAGACTTGGGGTATTGAGCTCCTATTGTTGACGGCCATATCAGTAGATGCCTTCTGATTAGCTAGCAACCTTTCTCAAGCCACGAGAAGTACTATTTGACCGAATCCTCTTCATCTTTTGATACAAAATAAGTCCTGCATATATATATTTAACCACATATCCAGCAAGACCACCTCCAGAAACTAAAATAACCAATGCGAAAATGTCTGAATAAACCTGTGCAAGAGTTGAAGGATTAATATAATTATCCCCAGTCCCAATCCAGATAGAGACAACAAAGGATGCCATCAAGAGGAACATCAGCAAAACCACCCCAATCACAAGTTTTTGTCTACTACGTTTGCGAGGAAACCGACACCAAGAACAACACCTCCATTTCTATATTTGTATTTCTCTGCTTACCTTCTCTTTGATTGAATGGTGGGAGAGTAACATAATCAATCTCTTCTTCATCCCTCTCTTTGTCAGTGGCTCGATGGAAAATACATAACCTTCTGCAACAGGAGCTAAGGATTGCTAGAATTTATCCATCCAAGGAAATCATAGAAGCTTTGTAACAACACCTCTCTCTCTCTCTCTAAACACACACATAAGTTCAGAATAGAAAACAAAAGGAGACGCAGAAACAAAAAACAACTACACAAGCACGTAGAAAAGTCAGAGAAAGTAGTTGTTGAGAAAGTGAATGATCGAATTCTGAAATTCTCCTCAAACGCAGCCGAAGCTATATTGCGAGAGAAAAAAGATGAAAGTTCAACGAAGGCTCCTGGAGCTCTCTCTTTCTCTCTCTCATATACAGAGAATCATTAATGGAAAAGAAACAAGTGCATTGAAAAGAGAGATGAAGGGAGGGAAGAGAGATGGAGTTCTCTTTCTCTCCCTTTTTCTCTCATTCATTCTAAGCTCTCGCAAAAAATACAAGGAAAAAGTAATATGAATTACCTTAAAAAATTCATTGGAAAACCAAAAGATTCATCAAGTCTATTTTTATAGAGCTCTTAGATTCATCTTCCAAAAATAGAAGTTCTCCAGATACTCAACCACATGGATTTCTTCTTTTTCTCTTCCATTCTAATCTTTCTAGATCTTTAGAATCTTCCATTTTCCATCCTATTTTCAAAAAATCTTCTTTTTGTTCTTGTCTATATTAAAAAAATCCAATCTTTTCTTTCTATTTTTCTTTTTCTTTTTCTTTTTATTTCTCTTTTTATTTTCTATTTTTCTTTCTCTTTTTTATTAATTCTACTTCTTTTTTATTAAAATTTTATTATCATTTCATAATTATGTAAAAAGGAATTTAACTAAACTAAGGGTTAGAGTAAGGAAAATTTATGATTCCAAGGTTCCAAACTAGGGTTTTTATCAAGGGAAAATTAGGGTTTCTTATGGTTAGGGTTTCCAACTCCAAACAATGACTAAATATATACATTACGAGTTTAAAACCTAGGGTTTCTAAGGGTTAGAGCTAGGGTTTCAAAGGTTTGGAATAGGTTTTCAAGGGTGAATTTAACATGGTTTTTCAAGGGTTAAATAAATTCATGAGTTTCAGGGCTTCATTTGAGTAAATACATGGTAGTTTTAATGGGTTTACAACAAAATAAAACTATGATTAGGGATTTTTAAAGTGTTAATGGACTTTTTAAAAGAAAATATACAATTTTCTAGGATCAAACTAGGTCAAAAGCACACATAAAAGTAAAAATGAAAGCTTCTTGTTACATACTCAATCCAGTCAGTCAAACACTTGAAAAAATTTTCAACTTTATTCATCTTCTTGTAGTCAAAACATCAAATCTCAATCAGAAAAGCAAAGAAAAAATAATTTTTTGAAAATATTTTTCACATTATCTCGAAGGGATTTCATCCCGATAGTGTGAGGGAGGACCTCAATGATCAAGGAAGACAAAGGTTCCTAGTACTTCTCGAGAGGTCACCCATCTGAGTACTGTTCCCCCTGGAGCTCGCTTAACCGTGGCAATCTCTTGCCACTAAGCTACACTCTTGTGGTGCTTGAAGAAGGGAAAAGAATAAGGTTCAAATTATCTTCAACAAGTTTTGGGCCCTCAAAGCTTCATTCTTTGCTTTCAAAGCCTATTTTTGAAGCATTTTTGGGGTGATTTTTGGAGCCATTTTGGAGTACTTTTGTGCATAGTTCTCTTCATAGAGGTCCATGAACATCAAGAAGAGTGTTCTTTGTACCTTTTCGACAATGAATGTTCATCTTTTGGGGCTCTGTTTTTAGCCACTCTAGTTAATCTACAGGTTTCTTGAAAGTTTTTAGTTGTGCTGGGAGCAGCCACCGCAAGTCTATGCAGGTTTTTGAGCCTAAAGAATAGAGTTAGATGAAATGGAAAGGTCTACCATTTGATTGCACCCGACTGATAATGTTTACTTTACAATATTAGAATGTGAAAGTGCAAAGGAGCTTTGGAAGAAGTTATATGATACATATGAAAAGAGACAACATCAAATAAAGTGTATCTGATGAGAATGTTATATGACCTTCGCATGAAGGACACAGATAGTGTTGTTGCTCATCTAAATGTGTTTGATGCTATATTCTCTTAGTTATGGGCTGAGAAAATGGATATGGATACTAAAATGAAAGCAGCCTTGTTGTTATGCACCTTGTCATCATCATGGGATACATTCTTCATCGCTATTAGCAATAGTGCACCTGGTAATAAGCTAGTCTATGATGATGTATGTGGAGCACTCTTGATTGAGGAGATTTATAGACAATATATGGTTGGCACTTAGAGTGGAGATGCATATAATGTTCATGATTCTTACCAAGAAAAGAATCAGAAACATGGCAAGAGCAAGAACAAGAAAAAGAATGGTCAATGGAATAAGAGTAGAAGTAAATCAAGGAAGAGGGATATCGAATGCCATTATTGTCATAAGAGAGGACACATGAAGAAAGACCGTTATGCATTAAAGAATGCTAAAGGTAAAGGACAAAATGGTGAAGGCATGTTAGACAACTACCTGCACCATCTACTTCGACTGTGAAGATTGAAGAAATTAATGCTATTTCTGATGATGCTGATGTGTTGACACTTGATAGCACTATGCCAACGGAGGCTCTTATGTTTGGTCTCTTTCCCACACATGGCTACTAGATTCTAGTGCTTTTTTCCATGTGACACCACACAGAGAACGGTTCTCTAATTATGCAGCAAAGTCTCTTGGTACCATGAAACTTGGTGACTCTTACCAGTGTGACGTTGTGGGGATTGGAGATGTGGTTGTGTACTTCATTGATGGTTCAAAATTTACTATGCATAATGTACGCCATGTACCTTAGTTATCACACAATTTGATCTTAGTTGGTCAACTTGATGACCTTGGTTACAAGGTGGTCTTCTATGCTTAGACCTTTCACATATCAAAGGGCAATATGGTTATTGCAAAAGGAAGCAATGTTGGCTCACTTTTGTTGGAGTTAGACGTCTATGGAAGCACGCGAACAGCACAAGGAAGAAGAAAAAGAAGCTTGGAGCACAACACACAATATTGAAGGTATTACTAGAGAATGTACAAAGATAAGGAGCCCATTAGGGCAATAGGCGTATATACAAGCCAGGGGGAAAAAACCTCCTAAAGAGGGAAAAAAGTCCCCCGGCGGTCCTGGTGTGTTCACACACATCACTACCTAAATATATCAACAAATCCCCCCTGGGAGTGATGCGGTGAACAAGGAGCTGGCACTCATGTATAAGGAAGTGCCAAGCTATGTGGAAATCACTCCACAAAAGGAAGTAAGCCCAAAGCTTTGCGGAAAGCTTCAAACTTCTCCCTAGGCAGAGCCTTCGTGAAAAGGTATGCAATGTTCTCCTGCGTGGGCACATATGCCAAGCTGATCTCCCCAGCAGAGAACCTCTCCCTGACATAGTGATAATGCACCTCAATGTGCTTAGTGCGAGCATCGAACACAGGGTTCCTTGCAACTGCCAATGCGCTCTGACTATCAGTGAAGATGGTGGTGGCAAAAGACTAACCAACACCCAAATCAGCCATAAGGCGTCTGAGCCACACACACTCAACAATAGCTGTGAAAACTGCCCTATACTTAGCCTCATAACTGGAAGTGGCCACAATAGGCTGCTTCTTGCTCAACCAAGATATACATGAGCTACCAAGCATGAAACAAAAGCCACTAGTGGACACATGAGTTTCATAGTAACCAGCCCAATCGGAGTCAGAAAAAGCATGCAAATCTGGCGGTAGTGATCCCCCCTTGGGATAAAACAACCCAAGTAGCTGAGTACCACTCAACTAGCGAAAGATGCGCTTAACCGCCTACCAACGCTTGACTCCTAGGCAATGCATAAACCTGCTCATCTGTGAGACAGCAAATTGAATATCTGGCCGAGTAATGCATAAGTAAATCAAGCATCCAACAGCGTGCTGATAGAGAACAACATCAAATGCATCTCCAGCATCATGAAGACTCAATCCTAAACCTATCTCCATAGGAGTAGCGATAGGCTTACAGTCTTCAAGGCCAAAACGTTGCAATAATGTGTCAATATATTTTGTTTGACACAAAGCCATTCCACCATCAACATGCATAAATTGAATGCCCAAATAGTGATGCAAATGCCCCAAATCAGAGATCTCAAATGAGGCATGCAAATCAGCCTTAAAATCAGCAATATGCTTCTCAATAGGACCAGTGAGCAACATGTCGTCAACATAGACAACCATGATCAGAAGCAAATTATTAGCATGCTTAACATATAAGGTGATTTCAATTGGACTGTTCTCAAAACCATGTGCAATCAGATAGGCATGTATCTTCTCATACCAAGCATGTGGATCTTACTTTAAACCATATAATGCCTTCTTTAACCTGCACACTTGGTTTTCATTCCCTTTCTGCACAAAGCCACGGGGCTGAAAACATACACTTCTTCATGCAAGTCACCATTCAGAAATGTTGTTCTAATGTCCAACTGATGTACATTCCAATGATCGGCTGCAAGTGCACAGATGCTCCGAACAGTAGTCATACGGCATTTAGGTGCAAAGTTCTCATCAAAATCAATGCCTCTTTCCTATGCATAACCCTTTGCAACAAGCCTAGCCTTATACCTGTCAACTGTACCATCAGGTTTACGCTTCAGCTTGTATACCCACTTAGTGCCAATGGCCTTCTTGCCAGGAGGCAAGTCACATAAAGACCAAGTACCATTCTTCATTATTGCATCATATTCAGACTGCATAGTAGCCATCCAATTTTCTGAATTTTGTGCTTCATCAAACGAAACAGGCTCATTCTCATCACAGAGACTGGATGCAGCCATAGCATAGCAATCTGATGCAAAAGAGGCACTATGAGAGCCTAAACGAGTACGATATGATAGAGGTGCATCTAATTTGCTGTCATGCAAAGTCTGCACCAGCCATTTCAACATAGTCTTTGCCTGCTCAATATCAGCTCTCTCATCAACAAGTGCATCATGTAAATCTACATCAGAAATGGAATGATCTGCATCATCACATGAAACCTGCAAAGGCTGAGAAGTTGCCTCATTAGGACCAGCACTAGACTGTCCACCTGTAAAAAGAGGCAGCAAAGTATCATACATGTCGTTGGAGCTAACAGATGTCCTCTAGTACATGAAAGCAATGGCTGAATAGCATCCTCCACAAAAACAACATCACGGCTAACCAGAATGCGTTTAGTCTGTGGATGATACAGACGATAGCCTTTACTTTCAGAACTATACCCAACAAAAATACATTTTACTGCTTTATCATCCAATTTTTTGCGATGTTGTTCAGGCACTAATGCATATGTCAAACAACCAAAAACACACAGATGAGCAACAGATGGCTTGTGGTCATGCCAAACCTCATATGGAGTGATAGACTGCAGCGGTTTAGTGGGACACCTGTTCAGTACATATGCTGCACATATGACAGCCTCCAGAAACTATGTGGTAAAGCCTGACTCTTGACCATAAACCTCGCCATCTCCATGAGTGACCTATTCTTTCCTTCAGCAACTCCATTTTGTTGAGGTGTATACGGCACTGTACTTTGGTGTTTTATCCCACATTCAGCCAAAAATGCATTAAAATCAGAAGACATATATTCCCACAGCCTTCACAAACATGTTTTCCAGGTGCCTCAAGTTTGGGCAAAGAGGACACCATTTCAGATTTTTGCAGGCGTAGCAAACTAGCAAAATTCAGATGACCAAAGCGTGCATGCCAAAGCTTTGCATCTGACATAGCCTAAGAATCATTTACTGCACATGCCAAATCATTTAAAGATCTTTCATAGTCTATGAGCTTATATAGCCCAGGACATAAAATGCCAGAAGCAATAATCACATCGCCATTTGAGAGATCATGAACTATACACCTCTCATCAATAAATTTACAACCAAGCCAATCTTCGCTAATGCAGAAACTGATAATAGGTTCTTTTTGATCCCTGGCACAAATAAAGCATCTGACAAAGTGAAAGAACTACCATCAGCAGTAGTCAAAATGATCTTACCAACTCCCATAACAGGATAGGAGGAGTTGTTGGCGCATGTAACAGTATTCCCTGTAGGGGCAAGCTTGAGTGAAGAGAAGAAACTGCGCTGCGAGGTAATATGTTTGGTCGCCCCACTGTCAAAATACCAAACATCTGAGTCTACTCCAAACATGCACTGCTCATGAGAAGATGGGTCAAAACTGCAGACAGTAGTAAACGCCCATTCTTCTTCCTGCACAAGATTAGCAAACTCTGTTTTTGGTGTAGAGGCCTCTGCAACAACCATTCCAGCCTCTTTCTTCTTTGCCTCTTTAGCAACCAGTTTTGGACAGTTCTTTATGATATGATCATTCCCTTTACAGTACTTACAAAACAATTTCTACTTTTCTGATTTCTTCTCATCTTTATCTTCCTTCTTTGAATATGCAGAATTAGCTGATTTCTGCTTACTAGTTGAAGAGCTCCATTTTCCTTTGCCCTTCTGACTAGCCAGGAAAGCTTGATCTGCAACTCGCATAATGGACATGTTCTGCCTGGACTAATCTTCTTGCAACAGAACAGAGACTAACTCCTCAAATGATAAGGCATTCAGATTGCCTTTCATCATCAACCGAAGAGTAGAAGCAAAACTCTGATATGAATCAGGAAGACCATTCAGAACGGTCTGCACAAGTGAGCTATCTGGTATAACCTCATCAGCAGAAATCAACTGTTCCTTCAAGTCTTTGATCTTCGTTAGGAAACTATCCATAGAATCACCTTCATTCATGTGCTCACTCTCCAACTATTTTCAGAGGTAAGCAACACGAGCCTCATTCCTAGCTTGGTACAATGTGGTAAGTGTATCCCAAGCATCCTTAGCTGTTCTGCAAGAGTGAATGTGAGGAATAATGGCACGTTTGATAGACAAAGCTATCAATGCATGTGCTTGGGCATCTCTGCCATCCCAACAAATCTGCTCTACAATAGGTGCAGTAGAAACTGCAGCACGAACAGGAATATGCAGAATATCATCATCTTCGACACCTTCTGCATCAGCTTCAGTACCTGCACTTGTAACAATTGCAGGTGTGATAGGACGTTTTTCGACACCCTGCACAATGTTCCACAGTCCTTTTGCAACCAACACATGTCACATCGTATAAGCCCATAACGGGTAGCTGGTACCATCCAACTTATCCTCAACAGCCAACTTACGGAATACATCACTGCTTTCAACGATGGCCGGTGACTAAAATACCTTGATGCAGAAAATTGACTGTATCTCAAAAATTTGAACAAAACTACCCAGACGAATTCTGCTAGACCTGTAACAGACTTCGAGACGCTTATAAATGGCGAACAGAAATTGGTATATACCTTTGGCACAAAAGGACGAAATAGCCTGCACAAGCGTTGCGATAGTGCGTTCGGAGGCCGAAACAAGCTCAGATCGCAATTTCAGCACCACAGAGTGAAGCAATTTTGATCTCGGAAACACCTTGAGTATGCTCACCAAAATTCATGTGATTCTGAGACCGCAAACGGAGGAGTGTCGACGGAGCCCTAGATGAAGTGACGACCTGCTCTGATACCGATTGTTGGAGTTAGACATCTACGGAAGCACGCGAACAGCACAAGGAAGAAGAAGAAGCTTGGAGCACAACACACAATACTGAATGTATTACTAGAGAATGTACAAAGATAAGTAGTCCATTAGGGCAATAGGCGTATATACAAGCCGGGGGAAAAAAACCTCTTAAAGAGGGAAAAAAGTGCCTTGGCAGTCCTAGTGCGTTCACACACATCACTACCTAAATATATCAACAACTTTATCCTTTATTTGTATCATAGAAAGAGCTTGTTAGCTATTATTGAACAGCATATGGATTGTATTTGGCATGACCGTTTGGGCCATATATCACGTAGTGGAATGGAAAATCTTTCTTGTTCTGGCTACTTACCTATGTTATCTTTCTCTAATTTTTCATTTTGTGAGCATTGTCAATATGGAAAGCAAACTAGGAATGTGCACAAGACACACATTGACTCTCCAATTCAACCATTAGATCTTGTTCATACAAATGTGTGTGTTCCTATGCGCACAAGGTCATTAGTTGGTTCTTTTTACTTTGTCACTTCCATAGATGATGCTACTAGAGAAGTCTGGGTATATCCTATCAAAGCAAAGGATGAGGTATTCCCTACTTTCATAAAATGGCTTGCTTCCATTGAGACTGAAAAAGGAACTAAGCTCAAGGCTTTACATTTAGATAATGGGGGTGAGTATACCTCACATGAATTCAACCTTTTCTATCAGTCTAGAGGAATTTGTAGAGAGTTTAGAGCTCCTTATACCCTAGTAGAGAATGGTGTAGCCAAAAGGATGAATAGAACTATTCAGGATAGAGTAGTTTCTATGTTGCATCATGCAAACATTTCACAAGGCTTTTGGGTAGAAGCAATATTGACTGCAATTCATGTGATTAACCTCTCACCTATTATTGTCAAAGGTCTGAAAGTGGCACAAGAGTTATGGACAAGGAAGCCACCATATTATGATCATCTTCGAGTTTCTGGGTGTGAAGCATATGTTCATATACCCAAGAATCTTAGATAAAAGTTGGACCATAAGTCAAAGAAATGTATTTTTCTTGGATATGGTTCAGAAGGACAATTTGGATATCGCTTATGGGATCCTCAAACATGATCAATGATCAAAAGTAGTGATGCCATTTTCAATGAGTGAACAACCCATTAAGGAGGTTGAAGTGAGAAGAGTGGTGTTTGAGGATACTAGTCCTCTAGCTAGCATCTTGCAGATAGGGATGTTCAAGAGAATGTATGATCAAATCAGTCTGCAAATGTTCCTATTCAGCAACCATTGAGACGCTCTACATGTGCCTCCATAGATATGTCCTAGGTTTAGATTTTTTTATGCTAATAGATGTTGCTGAGCCTTCTTGCTACAAACAGGCTATGTAGACAACAGATCATGTCAAGTGGGAGTGTGCCATAAAGAGTGAGTTGGATTCTATTCACAAGAATGATACTTGGGATTTAGTACCTTTTCATAAGGGCAAGAAAGCTTTACCATGTAAATGGGTATATAAGCTAAAATTCACATCAAATAGTGCTTCTCCAAAGTATAAAGCATGAATTTTTGCAAAGGGTTTTAAGCAACAACATGGTGTTGATTTTGAGGAGATCTTCTCTCTAGTGGTCAAGATGACTACTCTATGCATGTTGCTTGGATTCGTTGCAATGGAGGAATTAGAGTTAGTCCAAATGAATGTGAAAACTACTTTCTTGCATGGAGATCTTACATATGAGATCTATATGTAACAACCAGAGGGTTATGTAGTCCTTGGCAAAGAAATTCTAGTTTATAACCTCAAGAAGAGCTTATATGGACTTAAATAGTCCCGTAGACAATGGTACCAAAAACATGATGCTTTTATGAAGTCTCAAGGCTATTCCGGAAGCAATGAGGATCATTGTCTCTACAGAGAGATGCTCAGATGGTAGCTTGATATGCTTGATACTTTATATCCATGATAAGTTGATTGCTGGGAAGTCCTCCTATGACTTGTCAATTCTCAAAAAGAAGTTGAGTCAGACATTTGATATGAAGGATTTGGCGGATGCCAAACATATTCTTGGCATGCACATTACTCATGATATGAGTAAAAGACGCATATACTTGTCTCCAAGTGAGTACATATCCAACGTACTTCACAGGTTCAATATGCAGGGTGGAAAGGGATTGAGTACACCTTTATTCACATATGTGAAATTGACCAAGGATGATTGCCCAAGTCAGATGAGGAAAAGGAATTCATGACCAAAGTTCCTTATCAATCTGCTATTGGTAGTCTCATGTATGTTATGCTAGCTATGCGACCAGACATTGCTTAGGTAGAGGGAAAGCATCCATTATTGGTTACACAAATTTTTACTATGTTGGTTGTGTAGACAATCGTAAGTCTACATCAGGGTACATTTTTCATTTTATTGGAGGTGCTATCTCTTGGAGGTCTCGTCTTCAAGAATGTACAACTATTTCCACCACAGATGCAGAGTATGTTGAAGCAACTGAGGCATCTAAGGAAGCATTGTGGCTTTCTCATCTTGCTTGTGATACGAGTCTACCTCAACTTGTACCTTTTTTGCTCAGTGATAGTATGAGTGCCATTGCTTTGGCTACGAATCTAGTCTATCATGCAAAGAGTAGGCACATTGAGGTGAGGTATCACTTCATTAGAGATTGCATAGCCACTAAGTGCATTATTCTTGAGAAGGTTCATACTCGAGATAATGTTGCAGATGCTTTGACTAAAGCTCTACCATTGGATAGCTTTCCATTGACTAAAGCTCTACCATTGGATAGCTTTCCACACTATCGTCACTTGATGGGGGTTTACTTGATTCATGATCTTATACAATCACTTGTATACTGTGTAACATGCCCATTAGCTGGGAGCTATAGTTTGTATACTTACACACGTATTCTTTATCATTCTTCATTTTTCTCCCATATTTACTTTGGCCATATTGGCCTTTTGCGGGAGATTATTATCATTAGTTTCCATGTGAAAGGTCAAATGGCCACCGAACACTTTTTTATAGGTTCTTTAATAAAACATATAGTGGCCCGATCAGCCACACAGTGTAAGTTCAACCGCATTTGTAACACCTAAGAAGTCTGTGTTCATGCTCCCTGTGTACTGTGTTTTTCTGTATATTCTCTAGCCTTTGTGCAGAGTATGGTGTGTGGTGCTTAGAGCTTGGTTTTTCTACCTGGAGGATATTATCATGGAGCTCTCGAGAAGGAGAGCGTACTGGATAGCATTGCAAACCTTTTCACAAAGGCTCTGGCTAGGGAGAAGTTTGAAGCTTTGCATAAAGCTTTGGGCTTACTTCCTTTTGTGGATTGATCTCCTTCCACATAGGATTGCACTTCCTTACACATGAGTGCCAACACCTTGTTCACCACATCACTCCCAGGGGGAATTTGTTGATATATTTCCATAGTGATGTTTGTGAACAAACTTAGGACCATCGTGACACTTTTTTCCCTCTTTAGGATGTTATTTTCCCTCGGCTTGTATATATGCATATAACCCTAAGGGGACACTTATCTTCGTACATTCACTCGGTAATTTATTCACTACTGTGTTGCCGCTTGAACCTTCTTCTTCTTCCTTGTGATGTTCATGTGCTTCGATAGACCTCAAACTCCAACATGACATACCTATTGAGAGAGCCCTTACCTAGTCAAGGTTTCACGTGCTCAAAAGTAGGAAGACGTCAGTGGCAGAACCAAAAGGGATGAGAGGCACACTTCCTTCTGCACAACCGCAATGTGCAGTTATGATGCAAGGTATCTCACCTATAGGGAAAAAGACAATGCCACCTTTCAATCCATATTCCTACGTCAAGTAAAAAAGGGACCTCCACAACAAAACCTCTGGCCCCATCCCGTCCATGTGAGCTTAGACGATTAATGCAAACCATGGACAACATTCAACCCTGTGATTGCCTTTCTATGGGATGAAATCATGTGCTCATGGAACATCTACTAGGAGAAGAGGAAGTCAACCAGCAATTCATAAACTCCTTGCAAGTATTACCCGAGACTCTTGGTTTCATAGAGGCCATCAATCACATGATATAGAGACCAATAATATAGTATGATGAACAATGTATGCACACAAGGAAAAGTCTGCATAGGTTGTGGTACGATTTCTTGAGATGTAGATGGAATTGGTTCTCGAGAGATTGGATTTGGTGTAGGGAAGACTGGCTACTCTTGCATTTCCCATTTGTGTGCTCTTTGCACCATACACATCTGTTCTTTTAATCCTGGTTCATAAATGGATACCGTAGGTTGCAAAATTTTTCCAAATCTAGTCTCAGCTGAAGTTGCCTATGGTTCTTTTTCAGTGATGATTACTAGGTTTATCATTGGTGCAGCTCTATCTTTTTGGTGTTTGTTGTATTCATGTGCTTCTTTGCAATTACAATATATGTGGCCTAGCTTGCCATAAAGGCAAGATCGGATAGGTTCTCTTGGTACAAAGTTTGAGGTTCCGGCCTATGGCCATGTTGGTTGTTGTAACAGACCTTGTTGCATCCTTGGTTGATTATACCTTGAATATTGTGTATTGTGTAAGTGTGGTGGCACATAGGTATTGGATGATGCTTGTTCTTGGACTACTGCATTTACAGTTACTCGATTCTGGGCTTTAGCATTGTACATGCAATATGTTGTATCATGACTGTTACCCACGCTTTTCGGTTGATCTTTTCTTGCAAAATTTCCACCGAATTCTGAAATGGATACAGGGACTCGTACGAGTGTTTTATCTTGTTGATATTGCAAATATTCCACATTGGAGTGTAGAATTGGCATAAATTAACCATCTTATTGTCACTTTACGGTCTCCAGTCCTTAGAGTCTCCACTCCTTTTGGCCTCCATCCCTAGCTTAAGTGCACTGTATCTACCTATAATTTATGGCCTGAAAATAGGGATTTTAGAAAAGGGTTCTTGGGTGGCAGTAATACAAACACCTGCAAACTGATTTTTTTCCAACAACAAAACATAAACTAATACTGAACACAGTATCAAGGAAATACTCATGGAATTCTCACATAATTAACTTAATACCTCCATGAAATTGCTCACTTTTATAACATTACTGACAATATAATCACTTACAAAACCACAATGCATACAAAATCACTCACAAATAAACTTAACCACACCATTAACTTATCTCACAAAGATTACATTAACAATTAACACCAAAGAAACAGTACATGCATGGAAAAAAATGAAAAGAAGAGTGTGCTTGCAAAATGAAAGAGTGTGAGACTCAAAAGTGAGTAGACCATGAAATGGGAAAACTGACATGGATTATAGTGAGCTTGCCAAGAGCATGGAGTAGGCTCCTCAAGCTTCTTACCAAGCACAAATGGGGGGAGGGGCCTTCCTTATATAGAGTTGGAGGGGGCTCTTCAAAGTACCTCAAATGTGGGATAATTCCCTATGAAGGAGAATGAACACACTGGTGGAACCAAATGGCCAAATACCCAAATACAAAAGAGATACAATATACAATGGGAATAAAATGGAAATGGAGTACCTCCTTGATACAAAATGGAGATGCACTCGTGCAGATACAAATGGAAATGATGTTGGGAAAAATCATGTCGTCAACACCCCCTCTGTAGCTCCATTTTGGAGCCATTGAATGCTACACAGGTCCACCAAGTGGTGGAGTAGAACTGGAGATAGAGTTGTCATGAAGATGTCTACCAGGTTATGCCTAGAGCTACACTGCTCTAGAGTAATCTCCTGAGCTACAAAAAAGGCTAACTGGCTTACTGTGCAAATGCATGTCAAAGTAACCTACAAACACCAATGTCAGATAATAAACATGGAATCCAGATGACCTCACATGTTGCAGAGCTTAATGCTCAATACTCGGCCTCGATGCATGATAGACCAAGTGTAGGTTGCTTCTTACTTGTTGAATAGATAGGTCCTGAGCCAAGCAAGAATATGTATCTAGAAGTAGATAATTGAGAATCAAGATCACAAGCCCAATCTGAATCTTAATATCCAGTGAGTTCGATCCCCCTGTTGTACCAAAGACCATGATCTCGGTGAGGGCAAGATATCGAAGTAGTCTCTGAGCAGCATCTTAACGTGTCTGACAAGGGTGATGTGCAAATTGACTAAGTATCCCAAGTACATATGCAATATCTGGTCTAGTGTTGGTTAGGTAAAGTAACGAGCCAACAAGATGTTGATAAGTATGCACATCCACAAGTGATGACAAATCCTCGAGTGTGAGCCTGATGTTTGGATCAAGAGGTGTAGATATTTTGAGTGACATTGGTCCATCTTATATGTGGAAAGTTGATCAAAGCATTACTTCTTTTGGGAGAGGAAGATTCCTTCTTTTGTTTGCCAAACTTCCATACCTAGGAAGTAATGAAGTAGACCAAGATATGTCATAGAGTACTCAAGGTGAAGCTGTGTGATAATGAATTGGGTGGGTTCTTGATCTAAACTTGTCAAGATCAAGTCATCTCCATAGAGGATGATTATGGAAACTAAAGAATCTTTATGATAGATGTATAAATTGTTGGAGAATTCCTCTCCTAATCGCAGCGGAAAGTGTAGAAGACCTTCTCAGGATCAAGACTCTTGCCAACAGCTAAACCTTAAAATGAAAACTGGTACCAACTGAAAAATCCAATGAACTTGAAACTTTATTCACTCAAACTAGACACCTAGAGCTTTCAAATGAGCTATCAAACACTCAATTTGGAGTAGATTTGGGTTGGCAACTCTTTGATTCAAAACAGACTACCTGTCCACTCAGCAAGTTGATGTCGTCCTTGAACCTCTTGAGCTTAGAAGTATCTAGGGACTTTGTAAGCATGTCTGCAACCTGGTCATTAGTTCCAATGAACTTTATATCCACATCCTTGCTCAAAACCTTTTCTCGAACATAATGATAATGCACTTCTATGTGCTTGCTTCGTGCATGAAACATTGGATTGTTTGTCAAGTGAATGCTTGACATGTTGTCACCATAAATTGGAATGGTCTCCACCTGCACATCAAGATCAGCCAAGAGCTTCTTAATCCACATAGCTTCACAAGTTGCAAAGGCTAAACCTCTATATTCAGCTTCTGTAGATGATAGTGCAACAGTAGGTTGCTTCTTTGAGCTCCATGTGATAGGTTTGCTACCTATCATGAACACATAACCTAAAGTGGATCTTCTGTCTTCCTTCGAACCAGCCCAATTAGCATCAGTGAAGCCTTTTACCTGCAATTCTTCATCATATCCATAAAACAGAGCATGATTGACTGTGTGCTTCACATATCTTAGCAATCGTTTGGCTGAATTTAAATGTTCACTTGTTGGAGCTTGCATAAATTGAGAAAGAACTCCAACAATATAACACAAATCTGGTCTTGTGATCGTAGCATAGATCAATGAACCTATAATACTCCTGTATGTAGTTACATCATGTAACTTCTCTCTATCATCTGAGCATAGCTTCACATTTGTGTCCATAGGTTGAGTGAGTGGTTTGCATTCACTCATTCCAAATCTGAAAAGAACATCCAATAGGTACTTTCTTTGCATTAAGTAAATGCCATCTTTCCCATAGACTATCTCAATGCCTAAAAAGTATTTCAGCTCACCAAGATCTGAAATTTTAAACTCCTTACCGAGTCTCCTTTTGATCTCTTGTATTCCTGTAACATTACTTCCTGTTATGATGAGATCATCAACGTATATGCAAATATATACCTGCTTGCCTTCTTCTTTCTTCATGTAGAGAGAGGGATCTGCATTACTTGGACTATACCCACACCTTGTGAGGTACTCGACCAATCTTTGATTCCAAGCACGTGGTGCTTGCTTCAACCCATACAAAGCTTTCTTCAATCTACAAACAAAATTTGGATGCTTTTTGTCTTCAAATCCAATCGGTTGACTCATGTATACCTCTTCTTGAAGTTCACCATTGAGAAAAGCATTTTTTATGTCAAGTTGGTACAATGGCCATCTCCTTGCTGCACTCACTGCAATCAAGGTTCTAATTGTTCCCATCTTTGCAACCGGGTTGAAAGTTTCTTCATAATCGATGCCGTGAGGTTGCTTGAATCCTTTTGCTACTAGTCTAGCTTTATGCCTTGCTAGAGAACCATCAACATTTCTCTTTATTTTAAACACCCATTTATTTGGAACAATCTTCATACCTTCAGCCTTTGGAACTAGCTCCCATGTGTGATTGTCCTTGAGAGCTTTCATCTCTTCTTGCATAGCTTCTTGCCATTCTTTTTGTGTACATGCTTCTTCATATGCATCCGGTTCTTTGTCTTTGACCACCTGTGTCATATATGCAAAATGCTTTGCAATAAAACTATCATAGCTCAGCCTTTCAATTGGATACCTTGCTCTTGAAGACCTCCTTTCATTTCCTTTTGAACATTGCTTCTTCAACCGGTTCAACTTTACCTTTGGTGTGATCACCTCTTCATACTCTTCTTCACTTGCATTTGAATCACTATTTTGGGCAGCACTTTCAGCTTTACATCTTTCATAAGCTGATGTTGGTGATGAGGAATGACTCCTTAGCTTCCCCTTCCATGTTGAGCTTTCTCCAAGTGATGTAGAAGCTTCTGGACCTGACATTTGAGTGCTTGTTTGTTGAAATTCTTCTTGGACAGCACCTCCATCATCTTCGCAATCTTCTTCAAGAATCTTCTCTTTCCCTTTGTCTCCAAACCATGGCCTTAGCTCATCAAATACCACATCTCATGAGACTCGTAGCTCCTTTGTCACCGGATTGTAGCACCTATATCCCTTTTGCTCCGATGAATATCCAATGAAAATACATTTTTCTAACTTTGCCTCCATCTTTGTCCTTAGTTCTTGAGGGATATGAACATAACACACACATCCAAAAACTTTGAGATGTGTAAGGTCAGGTTTCTTACCGGAGTAAACCTCCTCGGGAGTTAGATTATGCACTCCAGCCGTTGTGCACTTATTTATCAAATAAATGGCCGTACTAGTTGCTTCAGTCCAATAGTTTAGTGGCATCTTCATCTCGTTGAGCATGCATCTTGCAACTTCTGTGATATGTCGATTTTTCCTTTCAGCTATTCCATTTTGTTGAGGTGTGTACCTACATGTAAATTGTCTCTTGATGCCATTTTCATAAAGAAAATCTGAAAATTCTTTGGAGAAATATTCTCCTCCTCCATCGGACCTCAAGGTCTTTATGTAGCGTCTTGTTTCCTTTTCTACCTGTGCTTTAAATCTCTTGAACATGGAGAACACATCTGATTTTTGTTTTATGCAAAACATCCATACTTTCCTTGAATGATCATCAATAAAAGTGACAAAATATCTATTATCAGCCACTGATGGTTGTTGTGATGGTGCCCATACATCCGTGTGTATCAAGTCGAGGACATTCCTTGCCACATAGTTGCTTTTCTTGAATGGTTGTTGAGTTTGCTTTCGTAGTTGGCATGCTTCACAAAACTCATGTAGTCCGGCATCATTGAATCTTGGAAGACCTCTTACCACTTCATGGTTGCTCATGTCCTTGAGCTTGGGAATGTTGATATGTCCAAACCTTTTGTGCCACAAATCGATTTCAGCAATCCTCTTGTTTCCAAAACTGAATATACATCACCTTTCCATGTGGTTGTTGAATGTCCAAAGTGAACATCCTTCCTTCTTTCCTTCCTTGAGCAATGAGCTTGAATCCTTCTTTTGGATTCTTTATAAAGCAGCCTTTTTCATTGAAGATAACATGATATCCTTTCTCTACCATTTGTCCTACTGAAATCAAATTCTTTGCAATAGTAGGAACATGAAGAACATCAACCAATACCTTCTTGTCTCCAAGCTTGATATCTCCAACATGCTCAATTGCGTGTTGAGTTTCATCGCTGGTCTCTACACATCCTTTTCCACTTGGAGCTTGTAGCTTTGTGAACAAATCTCCTTGGCATGTCATATGGTTGCTGCAACCTGAATCTATGAACCATTTTTGGTCATCACTTCTCGAGTTGTTGTAGTCATGCTTCATGGCAAGCATGGTTTGCTTGTCTCCTTCACTTGATGTACTCGCATAGTTATTTTGGCTCCTTTGGTTGCCTCCATTCAGCCTTCCATTCTTTTGCCAACAATCATTTGCATAATGTCTTAGTTTACCACAATGATAACATGTTATACCTTTATGAGGATTCTATGAACCTCGACCTCTTCCTCTATTTCTTCCTCGACCTCTTCCATGTGTGTTTTCATTTGAGTTGTCCTTGTTGTCCTCCGAGTTGTGTTGGCTGAAATTTGTGTTGTTGTAGCTTCTTCCTCTTCCTCTCGAGCCTCCTCTTGAGTTCCTTCCTCTACCTCTTCCTGCATATAACATTTGACTATGGCTATCCTTACCTTTGTTGCCTTCTCCTTGTTGAGCAACCTCTTCAGCCACAAGATTTGGTATAATCTCGTCGAATGTTGGTAGAGGATCTCTATAAAGGATGTTTGTGATGAGGGGCTTCCACTTTTCTTCACTTCTCAAGCCATTGAGGGCTGTTTGGACGATGTCTTCCTCTTCTATCTTGCATCCAATTGATGCTAGCTGATCTCGAAGCTCTTTGATCCTCAATGCATACTCACTAATGCTTTGGTTTGAGCTTTTCCTCATGTTGTTGAGCTCGTTCTTGAGTTGCATCCTTCGAGACCTTGTTGAGGTAGCATACACCTTCTCAATGCTTCCCAAACTTCCTTGGCTGTTTCTAAGCTTTGCACATGACCAATCATAGTGTTAGAAATAACTTGTGAGATGAGGAAAATCACCCTTCGATTCCTCTCTTCCCAATCAGCAAATTGTCTCCTTTGTGCCGGAGTAATGTTGGGATCTTCAATGTCCACCGGTTGTGGATCGTCTCCACTAACTAGACTCCATAAACCTTTACCTTTAAGGTAATTTATCATTCTATACGTCCAAGATTGAAAATTATCTTTTTCTAACTTCTCAACTTGTTGTCCTAAATCAACCATTGAAAGCTTCCAAGATTGAAGTTTACCTCAAGTAAGTTGTGGCGCTCTTTCTTGACTTCACGAAGCTCCCCCTTGATTTGTAGCTTCTCCTTTGCTTCAATTCAGTTCCAAGCTTTGAATCTTCAACCTCCAATGCTCTGATACCAATTGTTGGAGAATTCCTCTCCTAATCGCAGCGGAAAGTGTAGAAGACATTCTCAGGATCAAGACTCTTGCCAACAGCTGAACCTTCAAATGAAAACTGGTACCAAGTAAAAAATGCAATGAACTTGAAACTTTGGTCACTCAAACTAGACACCTAGAGCTTTCGAATGAACTATCAAACACTCAATTTGGAGTAGATTTGGGTTGGCAACTCTTTGATTCAAAACAGACTACCTGTCCACTCCGTTAGGCTAAAAACTGGACTTCACTAAAACCTGAATAACTCATAGACCATAATGAATTTTATAAAACTATTCTAGAAAGAGGAGATAAGCTTTCCAACGAATGTTTAAACACTAAAATTGGATACATATGTTGAGAGATATGACTCTCACAAGTAGACTACCCAGAAATGGGTGTGCGGCTAGACATACTCTATGAGAGTGAACTGAACGAAATGACTCAAAACAAATGAAGTAGCTACAAGGGGGCTTCCACGCCTTCTTCCTCTATACTTGAGTGTCCTCCCTTGGCTCTTTTATAGCCAAGTGACCAAAAACTCTCATGATGAGTTTGAGAGCTCTTATCCATCATTTCTCCACTACTTTGGACAGCCACTCCTCTTACAGTTCAGTTTTTGGATTTGATTCTCTTTTGAATGATTCTCTTTTGGTCTCCACTACTTGCTGAAGTAAATGCTTCTATTTTTCATTTTTGTATTTTTCTTCTACTTGAAGAAAATCTTTTTTGCAAAAATATATACGAGCTTACTTCTTTATTTTTAACATAAATGAGCATCAGAAATGCTCCATTGAAATGCTTTATCTTCAAAGAACTTGTGGATCTTTTCATACCAAGCCATGGGAGCTTGCTTAAGTCCATAAAGTGCTTTGTGAAGCTTGTATGCTTGATCTTCCTTTTCTTTGATCTTGATACCTTCAGGTTGTTCAACATATACTTCGTCTTGAAGATCTCCATTGAAGAAGGCACTTTTAACATCAAGTTGGTAAATGGGCCATTTGAAGTGTGCGTTAGTGCAAGAATGATTCTTATAGTTGTAAACCTTGCAAAAGGGGTCAAAATTGGCACAAACAATTGAGATGGGGTTGGGGGGGCTTAGAGTAGCCCTACACTTGATGATAGTGTTGGAAATTAGGTAGGCCCATAACTAATACCATAGGTCCATAGTTCCATAGGTCCAGGATCTACAACACATATTCTAGCAATCTTCCAATATTGACGAAACATGAACATACCACACTTAATCATACAAATGATGAGACAAAGATAGAGAAAGATTAGAGAACATGTGTAAAGTGTTACGTAAGCCACTGCTTACTCACACTATCATATATACAAATGTCAATTTACAATGTGGGAGTCAAAATCTCAACCACTCTATGTGAACAGAAATAGATGGATGTGTGAATGTACAAATGTAACAAACATATTCAGATGTATGGACAGAAATCTGAATATATATGAGATGTGTGACCTAATAGGTTGTAGAAGAGTGAATATGAGTGACAGAAAGAGGAAGGATCAATCTAAAGCTGATATTTAACAAACCCTCACCTGAACTTAGGCTATGGAAGACCCTAAATCAGATACGTGTGTGAAAGATCACATACTTACAAAAGTAGCAAAGAATGCTAACAAGTTTGCTGCCAGAAATCCTCAAACTCATATGAACATACCTTCTCGAACACCTCATCCAAATATGCATAACGCATACATGTACTAATTCTCTTGTACCTATGCCGAATAGGACTCCTCCTGATATGGATGCCACTACCTCCATAAACTCCAAGTAGTACCAGTGTGCATAAAGAGAATATGTACCAGAATTCTTAACATAAGATGCAAATCTTATGTTAAGCTCCATCCAATGTCTTTGAAGTACACCGAAATCTTCATGTAGAAGACAATCTTCAAATACATTATGTAGATGGCTGATCCACACCACCAAGCTGCTGATGGGAAAGTCCTCTCCATAAGCAAGAGTGTGAGCACACTCTTCTCCAAGAAGTACTCCATAGCTTCTCCTCAATGTGCTCCTAGAGTGCACCATGGTTGCCCCATGTGTGCTAGAGCACCACCTCTACTGAGCAACCAAGAACTGGTGTTGCCAATTGGTGTGTGATGTCTAACAAAGTGATCCAAGGCTCTCTTATATAAGTTTTAAAGCTCCATGTGAAAAACTCAGAAAAAAGCGCTTTATTTAATCACATCGCTTTTTCAATTGCTTTTGCTCTATTTTAAGTGAGTTTGCTTTATTTTTAAAATTGCTTTTAGCTAACTTTAAAAATAACTTCTTGACCTGCTTTTTCACACTTCTAACTACCTGATGAATGATCTGACAACATTTTTATGATCCTTATGCTGAGAGCTATATGATCCTTATGCTGAGAGCTATATGATCCTTATGCTGAGAGCTATCATATGAGATCAAAACCCTAAATCAGTAGAAAAGTAGGATTAGGGTTTTCTCCCAAATCTGATCTCTGATGATTGAATGTCATATACCATTGGAAAGCTCTCTTCAAGCTCTACAAGATAGGCTCATAAAAGTTTTACCCATTTTTGTGCCAAAAATGACTAAGTATCAAAATTAGGGTTTATGCTCTAAATGGATTTTGGACTAATTTGACATTGTTTTCCAACAGATAGATACGCCTTGGAGAGTAGGGGCTTAGCAAACCCCAAATTCACCGAGATGGAAACATTTTGTTAGCTTACAAAGCAAACACACAAAGTTTTGCTTATATTTCTTGAAGGTAGAAGAAGGTCACTTAGTGCCTAGTAGTGCCAAAGCAGGGATGTGGAAAACCCCTCACAGGATACAAATTGAACCTTGATAAAGTGTGAGAAATAAGATTGATGGCAAGAAAGGTGGAGAAATTGATACAAGAGATGACTACAAGGATATGCTTTTGTTGAGGGGTTACAACAGAGTCCCTATTGAAAGAGGTGGAAATTTCTTGAAGGTAGAAGAAGGTCACTTAATGCCTAGTAGTGCCAAAGTAGGGATGTGGAAAACCCCTCATGGAATAAAAATTGAACCTTGATAAAGTTTGATAAATAAGATTGATGGCAAGAGAGGTGGAGAAATGGATACAAGAGATGACTACAAGGATATGCTTCTATTGAGGGGTTACAACAGAGTCCCTACTGCTTTATCATCCAATTCCTGCATTGTTGCTTAGACACTAAAACTTATGCCAGACAACCAAAGACACGCGGATGAGCAACAGATGGCTTGAGACCATGCCAAGTTTCATATAGAGAAATAGATTGCAGTGCTTTGGTGGGACACCTTTTAAGTACATATGTTGCACGCATAACAACCTCAAGCGTAAAGCTATGTGGTAAAGCCTCATGTTTGACCATACTCCTCACCATGTCCATGAGAGACTTGTTCTTTCTTTCTACAACTACATTTTTTTTGAGGTTTGTATGGCACTATACCTTGATGTTTTATCCCACTCTCAGCCAAAAATGTATTAAAATCAAAAGACGTGTATCCCCCCTTTGACGAGAATGAAGGGTGCCCAATTTACATGCTCACAAATTTTCAACCATAACCAGAAAACATTTGAAGCACATAAACACTTCAAAATTTTGTTTCCATGGATACACCCATGCATGCCTAGAAAATTCATCAATAAAAGTCATGATGTAAAGGTAGTTCCCAAAATAATATGTTTGCATAGGGCCACAGACATCACTATGAGCATGCTAAAATTTATGAGCAGCTCAAACTAAACCATGTTTAGGGAGGAAAGAATGCTGCATCTTGCCCAAAATATAGCCTTCACAGACATGTTTACAAGGTGCCTCAAGTTTCAGCAGAGAGGAGACCGTTTAAGATTTCGATAGTCCTCAATAGCCAACATATGGAATACATCATTGCTTTCAGCCATGGCCATTGACTAAATACCCTAATGTAGAAAAATGATTGTAGCTCAAAAACAGAACCACCATATCTAGCTCTCCTAAACTTGTAGTAGACTTTGAGGTGCTTGTGTTGGTGAACCAAAAGTTGTATGCTGCATCTTGCCCAAAATATAGCCTTCACAGACATGTTTACAAGGTGCCTCAAGTTTCAGCAGAGAGGAGACCGTTTAAGATTTCGATAGTCCTCAATAGCCAACATATGGAATACATCATTGCTTTCAGCCATGGCCATTGACTAAATACCCTGATGTAGAAAAATGATTGTATCTCAAAAACAGAACCACCATATCTAGCTCTCCTAAACCTGTAGTAGACTTTGAGGTGCTTGTATTGGCGAACCAAAATTTGTATATATGTTTGGCACAAAAGGACAAAATTGCTTGCATAAGCACTATGATAATGCGTTCAAAGGCCAAAAAGAGTTTAGATCAAAATTTTGATGTCAAAGAGAAAAGCTATTTTGAACTCCTAATCGTCCTAAGTATGCTCACAAATTTGTGTGTGATTATGAGACTATGATTTGAGGGGTGTTGAGGATGCCCTAGAAGAAGTGACAACCTTTTCTGATACCAATTGTTGGATTTTAAGGTCAACAGAAGCATACAAACAACACATGGAAGAAGAAGGATCTTGGAGCACAACACAACATTGAATAAATTACCAAGTGAATGTACAAAGATAAGTGACCCATTAGGATCATAGGTGTACATACAATCCAGGGGGAAAAACTCCAAAAGATGGAAAAAAGTGCCCCAATAGTCCTAAGTGTGTGAACACACATCACTAGCAAAATATATCAACATGTTGTATGACAAGAATGTGTAAATAATATGGGTGATTGCACAACATCCATTCAATTATCCATCTGGTAGTAGCCGCATAAATTTGATCAATGATTCAATGATGGAGGTTAATGGTTAGCCATCAAAGTCTCTGCTAAGTATAGACTGAACTAGATCTTCTTGTGAGGTTGGGTGAATTGATCCTAACCCAGAAAAGAAAAATGTTTCACACACATCCAGAGTGCCACTGAGACATTTAGAGCCATGTCTACCATATCCTTAAGCTTCACCAAATTCCTATTCTTCATATTCCTTGGTATTAATGTTTCCTTGTCCAATGGAATATGCATTCCTTGCATGTTGAGGGTCTCAAAACAAATTCAAGGTGAACTTTTAATGCTTCATCTCTTGATTATGTAATAGACACAAGATCACAAAAGTTCCAAGTGCTTCTTTAATTGTGTCTAGCTGCAAACTGTGAATCAAGTAATAGCACCTCATGAAGTATGGCTTTGGCAATGGCTCACTAAAATATTATGTTAATCTTGCTTGCTGCCAAATGGTTTGTAGCTTTGACATGTTCAAGAGCTTCTCAAACTATCTAGAGAAGAACTAGAACTTACCCCATATGTTATTGAACTCACACTTGGATTCCCAAATATATGCAGTGTCTCCAAGTGTTCTAGGTAGCTCATTGAACTAGCTGACTGTAAGTTCGTCCATTCTCTTTGTCATGTAAGGGGAACTTGAATCGGTATATGGCTCAAGTATCTAAATTGTGTTGGCCTTGATGGGATAATCCTCAATGGGTAAGCTATTGATGTTTGCGGTTTGTGAATTTGTTCCTAATTCGGCCATTGCTTATTGTAAAGTGTAGATAGATCTTCTATAATAAGAAGAACACATTAGTATTGTCTAAGAAACCTAGTGAGACCTTGTTCCCTTTACAATACCAACATGTCTCCCTATAGCCTTGTGTGGTGTGTATGTGATGTGGAAGTGAACAGTGTGTGGTGAAGTGAGAAGGTGAGTTAATAGAAAGTCTGGATGCATACTTGGGTAAATGCATTGGCTCTGCATGCTCCTAGTACTATACATGTATGTTACAAGCTTGGTTCAGGTGGTGGATTACAAGGTTTGATTCTCCAAAAGTTCCTTTATGGGATTACAAGATTGTTGTTTGGGTTTGTACATAGTGTTTGATGATGACTAAACTTGGTTATGGGACTTTTTTAGGAACCCATTTCCAAGTTGGTGTACGAAGAACTTTAAATGGTGAATCTATTACAAATGCTTTTTGTGTATGTTTCTGGGGTTTTGGGATATATTTTGAAAGACTGGAACCTAAGAGTTTATTTGAAGAAAATTGAGCTCTCAAGCAGATATTAGGCACCCAAACTTGTACATTTTTGTGGGTAGCCTTCATCAACTGCTTTGGTACCCATATTTGGAGTATTCTTTGAGATGGATTTCATTGTTGTTCTATTTCTTGTATCCTTGGCCTTCTCATCAACTTCTCAGGTAGTGGCTTGGATGATAGTGGAGGGATTAGTTGCTCACCCTTTTGTACCTTGATGTTCTTCCTTTCGAGAATCGCTTTTCTCCATGGATCTATTTCTCTTATGAGTCTACGAGTCTACTACTACTTCTTTGCATGCTTCTTTGTTTGAGCTAATGTACAACACTCGGCTTTGGAATAGAAGGGAGTTCCAGCTTTGGAATAGAAGGGAGTTCCAGCCACTCTAGTCTTAGAAGAACTAAGAACCTCTGTGGGACCTAGACTAGTGACCATGCAACTCTCTAATTCTATAGTGAGACATTGTTCACGTACCCAAACCTGAAGAAGTTGACATATTAGGTTTAAGTTGACCACATGATCATAGATCCAATCTTGGCCCAAGATACGAGCCTCAGTGAGATCTTCATCTTGGCATGTTAGCACTTTAATTTTCATGTGGATATTTTGAATTGAGATGGGAAGTTCCACTGCTCATGCAAGGGGTTTCCACACCTCCTAATCCTATGACATCTGGTTTCATATTTGGCCAATATATGCCTAATCTTTTCATAGTCTATAGGGTTTTGTGTTTTGAATTGTGTTGCCCTAGTGCACCTACATGCGCTAATTGCAACCACTTATCGTGATTGTCCTCTTCCACACAACAAGCCAAGATGCCTTGATCTGTTTTCTTGTAAATACTTCCTTCGAGTATATGGTATCTCTATGACTTGACAATTTCTTCGTGATTATCATAAGTTTCTTAGGTCCAAATATGAGAATAAGCACGTGTTTTAGCCAAGTTTGGGACTACTTCCAAGTTGAACAAATAAGCATCAAGAAGTTCATCTGACACTCCTTGTCGTGATTCTCATGAAGTAAGTCTAGAAAGGTGATTCACCCTAAGGTGAGTCTTACCCTTCCTCATGGCTACTTCAGAATCGTACTCTATTAGTAGGAGAAATCATCTCATTAATCTACCAATATTACAAGGTTTCTTCACCCAATAAAGGAGTTCTTGATGGTTTATAAAATAATTTAGACTTATCTGCAAGAAAATAGTGTCTAAATTTCTTAACTATGCATACCAAGCCTAATCCTTACCTTTTAGTGGTAGTATAATTTCTTTTTTCCGCATTCAATTGCCTACTTGCATATGAAATGGGAAGGCCAATGTTCCCTTTGTTACCGTTAGTGTCCATGTGAAAGGACAAATGGCCACTGGACACTTCTTTGTATATGTTCTTTAATAAAACATATAGTGGCCTGGTCAGTCACAGATTGTAAGTTTGACCGCATTTGTAAAACCTAAATAGTCTGTCTTCGTGCTCCCTCTGTACTGTGTTTTTCTGCATATTCAACTAAGGTGGCGATCAAGGCATAGACCTTGGCATACCTTGTCATCCGAGTCACCGAAGTCACCGTTGGCGCCGTTGGCGCCGTGCGAGGGAGGACCTCAACGATCAAGGAATATAGAGGTTCCCAGTACTTCCCGGGAGGTCACCCATCCCAGTACTGTTCCCCCCAGAGCTCGCTTAACTGTGGCAATCTCTTGCCACTAAGTTACACTCTTGTGGTGTTTGAAAAAGGGGAAAGACTAAGGTTGAAATTACCTTGAACAAGTTTTGGTCCCTCAAAGCTTCATTTTTTGCTTTCAAAGCCTATTTCTGAAGCAATTTTGGGGTGTTTTTGGAGCCATTTTCGAGCAGTTTCGCACATAGTTCTCTTCACGCATGTCCAAGAACATCAAGAAGAGTGTTCCTTGTACTTCTGAGACAATAAATATCAACCTTTGGGGCTGTATTTTCAGCCACACTCGTAAAACTACAGGTTTCTCGAGGGGTTTTCAGTTTTGGTGGGAGCAATCGCTGCAAATTTATGCAGGTTTTTTTAAAGCCTACAACATCAGAGTTGACAGACACTTGCAAGTGTTATTGGCTAGTTTTTGGGCTGTGTATTCAGCCTATTAGTGTCATTTTACTGCATATATTGAGCACATACACACCATGTACGCTTCTGTGGATACCGCTTATGTACGTCCATGTGGTCATTGATATAGCGGTTATGTTCTTTGCATAAAGCCTTTTACGTTTGATAAAGAGGGTCGTGGTGAGGTTTTCTTAACTGGGAGACACCCAGATGTCGGGGTCTCTTCCGTGATGCAGGTGGAACACTTACCGAGCCTCTCCATAGGAGATGTATGATAGTTGTTCATAGGTGCTCGATAAGCCTAGTTGGCTTCTATTGGGTAACTGATTATATGCAGTGGAGTCAATGATTCACTATGCAGGTAGACATGCCAGTACTTGCAGTTTTATGATACTTTGACACTGGTCATATGCTAATTTTGCAGAGGATACTCTGGCAAAATGCTTCTTGATTTTTGGTTTAGTCAACTATACAATGGTCGATTTACTCCTTGATACACTTATTTGTTGGTGTTTGGACTCTTCTAGCTCCATTATCATTCTATTCAGTTCTCTACCATCATGGCATCAGAGGTCTCAGGCACATCCGGTGGATCAGGGTCTAGTGCTAGTGTTTCGAGGAGGAGCTATAACTTGCAGGGCAAAGAACATTTTGAGATCCAAAAATTTGATGGCACAAACTTTTCTCTATGGAAGAATCAGATTAAAGATGTGCTGATTCAAAGGAGGCAATGGAAGCCAGTAAATGGGATTTCAAAGAAGCCTGCTGACATGGATGAAGATGATTGGGATGAGTTAGATGAAATGGCCAGGTCTACCATTCGCTTGCACCTGGCAAATAATGTTTACTTTATAGTATTAGACTGTGAAAGTGCAGAGGAGCTTTGGAAGAAGTTATGCAATACATATGAAAAAGAGACGGCATCAAATAAAGTGTATCTGATGAGAAAATTATATGACCTTCGTATGAAGGACATAGATAGTGTTGTTGCTCATCTAAATGAGTTTGATGCTATATTCTCCTAGTTACAGGCTCAGAAAATGGATATGGATAATGAAATGAGAACAGTATTGCTGTTATGCACCCTGCCATCATCATGGGATACGTTTTGCACAGCTATTAGCAACAATGCACCTGGTGGTAAACTCGTCTATGATGACATATGTGGAGCACTCTTGAGTGAGGAGATTCGTAGAAAATCTATGGTTGGCACTCAGAGTGGAGATGCATATAATGTTCGTGATTCTTACCAAGGAAAGAATCAGCAACGTGGCAGGAGCAAGAACAAGGAAAAGAATGGTCAACGGAATAAGAGTAGAAGTACGAAGAGGGATATAGAATGCCATTATTGTCATAACAAAGGACACATGAAGAAAGATTGTTATGCATTAAAGAATGCTAAAGGTAAAGGACAGAATGTTGATGGGCATGTTAAACAGTTACCTGCACCATCTACTTCGACTGTGAAGATTGAAGAAATTAATGCTATTTCTGATGATGCTGATGTGTTGACACTTGATAGTACTGTGCCATCTGAGGCACTTATGACTGATTCTCTTTCCCACACCTGGCTGCTAGATTCTGGTGCTTCTTTCCATGTGACACCACATAGAGAATGGTTCTCTAATTATGCAGCAAAGTCTCTTGGTACCGTGAGACTTGTTGACTCTTACTAGTGTAATGTTGTGGGGATTGGAGATGTCGTTTTGCACTTCATTGATGGTTCAAAATTTACTATGCATAATGTACGCCATGTACCTCAGTCATCACGCAGTTTGATGTCAGTTGGTCAACTTGATGACCTTGGTTACAAGGTGGTCTTCTATGCTCAGTCCTTTCGTATATCAAAGGGCAATATGGTTATTGCGAAAGGAAGCAAAGTTGGCTCACTTTATCCTTTATTTTTATCACAGAAAGGACACTTGTTAGCTGTTACTGAACAGCCTATGGCTTGTATTTGGCATGGTCGTTTGGGCCATATATCTCGTAGTGGAATGGAAAATCTTTCTCGTTCTAGCTACTTACCTGTGTTATCTTTCTCTCATTTTTCATTTTGTGAGCATTGTCAATATGGAAAGCAAACCAGAAATGTGCATAGAACGCACATTGACTCTTCAATTCAGCCTTTAGATCTCATTCATACAGATGTGTGTGGTCCTATGCCCACTAGGTCCTTAGGTGGTTCTCTTTACTTTGTCACTTTCATAGATGATGCTACTAGAAAAGTTTGGAAATATCCTATCAAATCAGAGGATGATGTATTCCCTACTTTCAAAAAATGGCTTGCTTCAGTTGAGACTGAAAAAGGAACTAAGCTTAAGGCTTTACGTTCAGATAATGGTGGTGAGTATACCTCACATGAATTCAGCCTTTTCTGTCAGTCTAGAGGGATCCGTAGAGAGTTTACAGCTCCTTATACCCCAGTACAGAATGGTGTAGCTGAGAGGATGAATAGAACTATTCAAGAGAGAGTAGTCTCTATGATGCATCATGCAAACCTCTCACAAGGTTTTTGGGCAGAAGCAGTATTGACTGCAGTTCATGTGATTAACCTTTCACCTAGTACTGCCAAAGGTCTGAAAGTGGCACAAGAGTTATGGACAGGGAAACCACCATATTATGATCATCTTCGAGTTTTTGGGTGTGAAGCATATGTTCATATACCTAAGAATCTTAGACAAAAGTTGGACCATAAGTCAAAGAAATGCATTTTTCTTGGATATGGTCGAGAAGGACAATTTGGATATCGCTTATGGGATCCTGAAACATGGTCAGTGATCAGAAGTAGTGATGTCATTTTTAATGAGTCTAAGATGCATAAACAACCCATTAAGGAGGTTGAAGTGAGAAGAGTGGTGTTTGAGGATACTAGTCCTCCAGTTAGCATGCATAAAAATGCTGCACATAGGGATGTTCAAGAGAATGTCCATTCAGATCAGTCTGCAAATGTTCATGTTCAGCAACCATTGAGACGTTCTGCACGTGTCTCATATCCACCTAATAGATATGTTCCAGGTTTAGATTTTGTTATGCTAACAGATGCCGGTGAGCCTTCTTGCTACAAAGAGGCTATGCAGACAGAGGATCATGTCAAGTGGGAGCGTGCCATGAAGAGTGAGTTGGATTCTATTCACAAGAATGGTACTTGGGACTTAGTACCTTTGCCAAAGGGCAGGAAAGCTTTACCATGTAAATGGGTATATAAGCTGAAATTCACATCAGATAGTGCTTCTCCAAAATATAAAGCATGACTTGTTGCAAAGGGTTTTAAGCAACAACATGGTGTTGATTTTGAGGAAATCTTCTCTCCAGTGGTCAAGATGACTACTTTGCGCATGTTTCTTGGATTCGTTGCAATGGAGGACTTAGAGCTAGTCCAAATGGATGTGAAAACAGCTTTCTTGCATGGAGATCTTACAGATGAGATCTATATGGAACAACCAGAGGGTTATGTAGTTCCTGGCAAGGAAAGTCTAGTTTGTAAGCTTAAGAAGAGCTTGTATGGACTTAAACAGTCTCCTAGACAATAGTACCAAAAGTTTGATGCTTTTATGAAGTCCCAAGGCTATTCTCGGAGCAATGAGGATCATTGTCTCTACACAAAGAGATGCTCTGATGGCAGCTTGATATGCTTGATACTTTACGTCGATGATATGTTGATTGCTGGGAAGTCCTCTTATGATTTGTCAATTCTCAAAAAGAAGTTGAGTCAGACATTTGATATGAAGGATTTGGGGGATGCCAAACATATTCTCGGCATGTGCATTGCGTGATAGGAGTAAAAGATGCATATACTTGTCTCAAAGTGAGTACATATCCAAAGTACTTCACCGGTTCAATATGCAGGGTGGATAGGCATTGAGTACACCTTTACCCACATATGTCAAAATTGAGCAAGGATGACTGCCCCAAATCAGATGAGGAAAAGGAATTCATGACCAAAATTCCCTATCAGTCTGTTGTTGGTAGTCTCATGTATGCTATGGTAGCTACGAGACTGACATTGCATTTGCAGTGGGAGTTGTGAGCAGATATATGTCTAATCCTGGCAAGAAACATTGGGAAGCGGTCAAAATGATTTTGAGATATCTGAGTGGCAGTAAGGACAAGTGTCTATGCTTAGGTAGAGGGAAAGCATCCATTATTGGTTACACAGATTCTGACTATGCTCGTTGTGTAGACAATCGTAAGTCTACATCACGATACATTTTTCATTTTGCTGGAGGTGCTATCTCTTGGAGATCTCGTCTTCAAGAATGTACAGCTGTTTCCACCATAGAAGCAGAGTATGTTGCAGCAGGTGAGGCATGTAAGGAAGCATTGTGGCTTTCTCGTCTTGCTTGTGATATGGGTTTACCTCAGCATGTACCTCACTTGCTCAGTGATAGTCAGAGTGCCATTGCTTTGGCTAAGAATCCGGTCTATCATGCAAAGACCAAGCACATTGAGGTGAGGTATCACTTCATTAGAGATTGCTTAGCCACTGAGAGCATTATTCTTGAGAAGGTTCACACTCGAGATAATGCTACAGATGATTTGACTAAAGCTCTACCATAGGATAGCTTTCGACACTGTTGTCACTTGATGGGGGTTACTTGATTCTTGATCTTACGCAGTCACTTGTATACTGTGTAACATGCCCATCAGGTGGGAGGTATAGTTTGTATACTTACACTCAGGTATTCTTTATCATTCTTTATTTTTCTCCCATAGTTACTCTAGCCATATTGGCCTTCAGTGGGAGATTGTTACCATTAGTGTCCATGTGAAAGGCCAAATGGCCATATTGGATATGAGACACGTGCAGAACGTCTCAATGGTTGCTGAATAGGAACATGTGCAGACTGATCTGAATGGACATTCTCTTGAACATCCCTATGAGCATCATTTTCAGTTGCAGTTGGGACAGCTTATGCTTGTCAGAGGTGCTAGGATTGGGCACAGGTATCCACTGCAGGTACTTCATGTGAGAGACAGTCTCGTCTCAGTGGGAGTTCAGCCTTATGTGCGGTGTGAGACTCGTCATGTCTCATTCTATCTACCTATAGATAGGTCTGCTAATATTCATGATGCACATGTATGGTAGGATTCAGATGCTCAGATGGATGCATATGTAGAGCATGCTTTGGATGCTCATGATGCTTATATAGAGCATGGGTTTGTTGATCATGTGGATGCTCATTTGGAGCACACTTTGGATGATTAGTTGGATGCTTTAGAGCATGATGTGGATGTTCACGTAGAGCATTGTGATGATACTCAGTTAGAGTTTGATCATCAATTTGACCTTGGTGTTGATGTTGTGTAGTTAGCTCATGTGGAGCATGATGATACACTTGGTGTGGTAGAGCATGATAGCTCTTATGATACACAGTGTATACCACAGCATACTAGCTCTCAGGATGCACAGCTAGACACGTCCTTGGTTGATAGGATGACTGATTTAGATGTTGAGGAGTCAGCAGTTATGCAGTCATTCTTGGATTCGCTCATGCCAGATGTTGACACACATATGTCAAGACATGTTGGTCTTGATGATGGTGCTTTGGATGCCTTGGATACAGGCATGGATGACATACTTAGGTTAGCCAGGATAGCACATGTTTCGTCAGCATTCGGGAGTCTGATGTACAATTTGTTATGCTCGAGACCAGACATTGCAGTTGCTATTGGAGCATTTGCACTTGGAGTTGTCAGTCGTTTGATGATTGACATAGGCATAGAGCGAGTGGGAGCTTTGCAATAACTTCATCAGTTCTTGCATCAGTCAGATGTGAGCTCGACTCTTATTGATATGAGTCTAGAGTAGTTTGAGGTGCATGTATACACCTTCTTCGAGGCGGTTGGTGTAGGCTGATCTGGTATGGGTAGAGATCCAGACTCTTCCTGTACATTATTGTATAGTCCTACATCATTCTTTGTATATGTTACCACTTATCGTCACATTGACCCTTAAGTGGGAGATTGTTGGGGATGTAAGGGTCATGTAATCTTACCCCCATATTCATATATATACATCATATATATAGCATTGCCTCAAGAGAGATCATTATGTGGGTTTTGAGGCTCCCATGCATGTCCGCACGTCTCTCCTCTCTTCTCTCTCGTTCCATCTCCTCCTTCCTCCTCTTGTTCTGCACACCAAAGCCCTTCACCCTTCACACATCACTTGTGCTAGCACACATCCAATAGCAAAATTGGAAGCATCGACATGAACATGAAGTGGCTTATTCCAATTAGGAATAGGTTCTGGGCACACTCAATGTTTCAACTCATTAAATGATTTCTCACATTCTTCACTCCACTCAAAGGTAGTCAAGAGGTTATACAGAGGCTTTGCAATGATAGTGTACATGAGGATAAAACATCAGTAGTAGCTACAGTGACCCATAAAAGCTTGTACTTCCTTGACCATCTTAGGTTTCAATAATTGAGCTATAGCTCTCACCTTATCTTTGTTTATTGGTATTCCATTTTTTGACACTATATGACCTAAAATCTTGCCTTACGTGACCATAAAAACACACTTTTTTGGGTTCAAGCATACTTGATATTCATGGCATTTGTCAAAGGTCTGTTTAAGCTCAAGGATGTGTGTTTTTCTTACATGGGAATGAGCACATAGATCATCCACATAGACCACTATAAGTCCTTAAACACATGGCACATCAACATTTGAAATGTAACACATGCATTGGTGAGCCCAAATGGCATCACAAAAAATGCAAAAATACCCCATTCGATTGAAAAATACATTTTGTGTGGATCTTATGGGGCAATGGCTACTTGATTGTAACTAGAGAATCCATCAAGGAAGTTGTAAATTTCCTTGACTGCTACTCGTTGTAATAGATGCTCACTCATAAGAAGTAGATAACTATCTCGTATCATGATGGCATTAACTCTTTTCAAATTAGTGAATGCACACAACTTTCCATTCTTGTTTAGCACTACAACGATGGGGTATACCCATTTTGTATGCTCAATCTCATAGATGAATGGGTAAAGCACCTCAAAGTCTACTATAAGTTTAGTAGAGATTCACAAGGTGGTTATATTCAACTTTTTGAGATATAGTCCTTTTTCTACATCAAGGTTTTTACTTAGTGGCCATGGTTGAAAGCAATGATATATTCTATATGTTGGTTGTTGAGGACAACTTGGATGGTACTAACTACCCATTATGGGCATATATGATGCATCATGTATTGGTAGAAGAAGGGTTGTGGAATATTGTGTAGGGTATTGAAAAATGCCCTACTCCGTCTACAAGTACAATTATTGAAGGTGATGCAAACAGTGTTAAAGATGATGATCTGCATATTCTAGTTCATGCTATGATTCTTGCTATACCTATTGTAGAGCAACATGCATTAATAGCTTTGTGTGTCAAACGTGCCATTATCCCTCACATTCACTCTTTCAAAACGTGTCAAACATGCTCAAGCACATGCATTAATAGCTTTGTGTGTCAAACATGCCATTATCCCTCACATTCACTCTTTCAAAATAGCAAAGGATGCTTGGGATACACTTACCATTTTTTACCAAGCAAGAAATGAGGCTTGTGATGCTTACCTCCGAAAATAGTTAGAGAGTGAGCATATGAATGAAGGATATCCTATGGACATTTTTTTTTAAAAGATCAAAGGTTTGAAGGACCAATTGATTTCTATTGATGAAGTCTTGCCAGGTAGTTCACTTATGCAAACTATTCTTAATGGTCTCCCAGATTCATATCAAAGTTTTTCTTCTACTTTTTGATTTATGATGAAAGGCAATCCAAATGCCTTAAAATTTGAGGATTTAGTCTCTTTTTTTGGTAGGAAGATGATTCTAGGTATAAGAGGATCATTATGCGTGTTTCAAATCAAGCTTTCTTAGCTAGTCAGAAGGACAAAGGTAAATGGAGCTTATCTACTAGTAAGCAAAAATCTAATAAAGCTACACATTCAAAGAAGGAAGACAAAGATCAAAAGAATACAGAAAAAAAAATAGTTTTATAAATATTTTAAAGGAAATGATCATGCAATAAAGAGTTGTCCAAAATTGACTGCAAAAGAGGCAAAGAAGAAAGGTCCTAGAATGGTTATTGCAAAGATCTCTACACCAAAAATACAGCCTACTAATCTTGTGTAGAATGAAGAATGGGTATTTACTAGTCTTTGTAGCTATGACCCATCTTCTCATAAGCAGTCTATGTTTCTAGTAAACTCAGATGTTTGGTACTTTGATAGTGGGGCAACCAAACATATTACCTTGCAGCACAGTCTCTTTAGTTCACTTGAGCCTACTTCTATAGGCAATATTGTCACATGCACAAACAACTCCTCATATCCTATAATGGGAGTTAGTAAGATCATTTAGACTACTATTGATGGTAGTTTTTTCATATTTTCATATGCTTTTTTTATGCCAGGGATCATAAAGTTTGTTGTTAGTTTCAGCTACCTTTACTTCGTAACTTTTTTTGATGATTTTTCTAGGCATGCATGGGTGTATCCATTGAAATCATAGTCCGAAGTGTTTACGTGCTTCAAAATTATTTTTCTTTTGGTTGAAAATTTATCAACTTGTAAATTGGGCATCCTCCAATCTGATTGAGTGGGGGAATACATATCTTTTGATTTTAATGGATTTTTGGCTCAACATGGGATAAAACATCAATGTACACTGCCATATACACCTCAACAAAATGGAGTTGTTGAAATGTGCTCGGTATGATTTAAAGATAGATGCCTTCTTGATTGCACATGGTTTTGAGAATAATCCAAGCGAGAGAACCTTATATGTTAAGCGTGTAGATGATGTATGTCTGATAATTGGTGTGTATGTTGATGACATGTTGCTCACTGGTCCTAATGAGAAGCATATTGTTGAATTTAAGGCTGATTTGCATGCCTTTTTTTAGATGTCAGATTTGGGGCATTTGCATCATTATTTGGGTGTTTAGTTTATGCAAGTTGATGGAGGATTAGATTTGTGTCAAACAAAATATATTGACACATTATTGCATCGATTTGGCCTTGACAATTTCAAGCCCATTAAATAGGTTTATGGTTGAGCCTTCATGATGATGGAGATGCATTTGATGTTGTTCTCTATCAAGAGGATGTTGGATGCTTGATTTACTTATGCATAAATTTGCCTGATATTTATTTTATTGTCTCTCAGATGAGCAAGCTTATGCATTGCCTAGGTGTCAAGAATTGGTAGGCATTTAAGCACATCTTTTGCTGCTTGAGTGGTGCGTGGATACTTGGATTGTTTTATCCAAAAGGGGGGATCATTATCGCCATATTTGCATGCTTTCTTATACTCGAATTGGAATAGCTGCTATGACACTCATGTGTCCACTAGTGGTTTTTGCTTCATGCTTGGTAGCTCATGCATATCTTGGTTGAGCAAAAAGCAGCTTACTATGGCCATTTCTAGTTGTGAGGTTGAGTATAGGGAAACTTTCAGAGCGACTGTTGAGTGTGTGTGGCTCGAATGCATTTACATTTGGCTGATTTGGGTGTTGGTGAGTTTTTTGCCACCACTATCTTCATTGAAAATCAGAGTGCATTAGAAGTTGTGACAAACCCTGTGTTCTATGTTTGCACGAAGCACATTGAAGTGCATTATCAATGTATAAGGGAGAGGTTCTTTGCTAGAGAGATCAATTTGGAATATATGCCCACATAGGATAACATTGAAGACCTTTTCACAAAGGCTCTGCCTAGGGAGAAGTTTGAAGCTTTCCGCAAAGATTTGGGCTTACTTCCTTTTGCGGATTGATCTGTGTCCACATAGCTTGGAATTTCCTTATACATGAGTGCAAGTTGCTTGTTCACGGCATCACTCTCAAGGGGAATTTGTTGATATATTTTGGTGTTGATGTTTGTGAACACGCTTAGGACTATTGGGGCACTTTTTTGCCTCTTGAAGAGGTTTATTCTCATCTTGTACATATGCCTATTACCTGAATGGGTTACTTATCTTTCTAGATTCACCTGGTAATTCATTCAATATTGTTTGTTGGGCTCCAAGCTTCTTCTTGTTCCTTGTGTTATTCATGTGCTTCCGTAGAACTAAAACTCCAACACATAAGTGTGTATCCTCATGAATCCATGAAGGATCTGATCTTATGGAATGTACAAATAATTGTATCCCCTGGTGTTGTATGGATCGTATTCCACTAGAGGGGAGTAGAAGGAACTGGTTCCTTAATCTTGTACTATGTTCAATTGTCTCATGATTGGTCTACCTAAAATCATCTCATAGACGTGATTCTTTCAAAACTCATAGACTAAAAATGTATGTTCAAACTCTACACCACAATTAGTGAGAGTTATTCCTTTTGGAAAACTGAGAGGCTTCTCTATATGTCTATCTTCCATTTGTAAATTCATCGTTGTCGATCTTAGAGATGGATTGCCCCATCATCTCCATAGGGATGTGGTGGTAATGGTGAATCTTGCTCCTAAATCTAAGATTGCTTTGGTCGTATAGCCTTGGTAGGTGATAGGAAGATAAGTATTTCCCTCTTCTCCTTCACTCATATCTCATGTCTTATCTATAAGTATCTCTGGTACTTTTCTTTGTGATCCTACTTCAGAGTGGGAAGTAGCAACTTATGGCAGTTGGTTTTCTATGTGCTTTCACAACTCATGTTTGATTCTTAGTAGCTCCTCTAAAGTGAGATGATACTGCACTTTAATGTTCTTAACCACTTCCTTATTCCTAGGTAGAACAAATAAATTGTTTCTAACCATGATTGTGGGAACTCTAATATGAATAGACTTAGAGTCCCAAGGCCATGTGAAGTGAGGCAATTCTTGTAAGGAATTGGATTCAAAGTCTAATCATTCACTTGATTTCACTTCCTCCTGCTCTCCATAGATACAGGGAATTTCTTGAGGGAATTAATCATGAATATCATCCACTTCTTGAACTAGACGAGGATCTTCTCTCTCCTTGGCCCATTTCTCCTCTTGTGTCTCTCTTAAGAACTCTTGGGAGTAGTGATTTATTCACAAAGGAATTTCCTCATTCATAGAATTAGGAAGATAAAATTTATGTGGGGTTATGCTTATTATTCACTTCCACTATTATGAGCCTCTAGAGTAGCCAAAGTTTTAGGTTTAACTACCAACTACTCTAACCTCTCCAAAACGCCTTCAATCTTTGATTCAGGTTTCAATGGGTTTTTCTAATTGAAAAGCTGGTGACTAGTGTCGAGCATAGTCTAAGCTAGTTCTACCAATTTTGCAGAAAGCTTAATCTTTTCAATCTCTAGATATGCTTTAGGATAAAATTTATCCAACTCAGCTATGTTTGGCCGTTCTTGAATTCAAGTCTAATAGGCCTTGAACCTCATGTCCAAGCCTTCAGAAGTAGGACCCACTAAAATTGATTCTACTTTGGGTTGTTCTGGGGTTGATTGTAGGGCTTGATGTGGTGGATGGGATGGTGGTGCTATTTGAGAGTGATTTTGATATGCATGTTCCACTATTTTGTTCTTGGTTTCTCTAAGGCTCTCTTCTAATTTTCTCAATTCTTTAGCCCATTGTCTTTTCATTCTTTCTTGGTTTTCTTTCTGCAATCTCATTATCCTTTTTACCTTTGCTCTATGCCTCACCAGCTTCTAACTTCATTTCTTGCTCTATATCTAGAGTCCTCTATAGAGCCTATGTTGTACTGACTACTTGTATAGGGGCAATATTGGTCACACTTCCATGAGGATCTACTAACAAGCCAATAACATTGATTGGGGTAATCTTTTGCACATTGGCTAGATTTTTTAGTCAATCTCTGAAGAGGTGATCCTTTCCACAATCTGGAAAAAAACCTTGGATCACTATTGGTTGAGGATGCTCTAGTGGATGAAGTGTGACCATGCTCGAGCTTCTTTTGTGATGCACGTGACTCACATATGCTTTTGATTTTTAGGGTGTAGTCACTTACCGACATGCCGTTTTTCTCCAATGTATGCAGATCTAAAATGTAAGAGTATTATGGAATATGATGCAAGTTACAATTTTGCAAATTGACCTAATTTTTCTATGGGCCCTACCTTGCAGGCTTGAAACAAAGATCGAGATGGCTTCGAAACAGAAATCTGACAAAAACGAGTGACCCTAAAGGGATAACACTCGAAAATATTTCGATTCCTTCTACCTTCATGCCAATTTAGCAATCTGAGGTTGTTTGTGAATCATGCTTTCGCCATGCCTTCTTGCATACTCTTCATCGTCGGCCTTCTCCACGAGCTCTCTACAACCACACTAGATCTAATACCATGTGAAGAGGAAGGAGATAAGGAAGAGAGCGCACACACACACCTCACAATTAATGAGGAGCACATAGATTAACACAAGGAAGAATGATCTTCTTCTTCTTCTTCTTCTTCTTCTTTTATTACCTAAGAGGAATGTACAAGAATGACCTAAAACAACAATACAACAAGTGCAATATATAAAGAACACTACATAAGGAAAATCCTAATGTCTGCGAATGAGTGAGCTAGCAAGAAACAAATGTGCCATCACTCTCGATAGACAAATCTAGTAAAGCTCAATGAAGTATCCCTGACATATACTGGTGTGACCACTATACATGTCAGAGAAATGAAAAAGTGATGTGTGCCATCCTGGATGATCACATGTTGAGCTTGATATCTCAATAGCCTTCCCAATTCATATTAGAGTTTTGGTTCTACTCTTTGTTTGATGATGAAAGGCAATCCAAATGCCTTAACATTTGAGGAGTTGGTCTCTATTTTGTTGGAGGAAGATCAATCTAGGTAGAATAGGTCCATTATGGGTGTTGTAGATCAAGCTTTTGTAGCAAGTTAGAAGGGCAAAGGTAAATGGAGCTCTTCTACTAGTAAGCAAAAATCTGCTAAATTTTCACAATCAAAGTAGGATGATAGAGATGAGAAGAAAACAGAAAAGCAAAATTTGTTTTGCAAATACTATAAAGAAAATGATAATTTCATAAAGAGTTGTCCAAAATTGGCTGCTAAAGAGGCAAGGAAGACAAAGGCTGGAATGGTTGTTGCAGAGGCCACTACACCCAAAGTAGAGTCTGCTAATCTTTGCAGAATGAAGAATGGGCATTTACTATTGTTTGTAGTTATGACCTATCTTCTCATGAACAATGTATCACTGGAGTAGACTCATATGTTTGGTACTTTGATAGTGGTGCAACCAAACATATTACCTTGCAACTTGGTTTCTTCACTTCACTCGACCCTGCCCCTATAGGGAATACTGTCACATGTGCCAACAAATCCTCTTATCTTGTCATGGGATTTGGTAAGATCATTCTGACTATAGCTGATGGTAGTTCTTTTACATTGTCGGATGCTTTATTTATGCCAAGGATCAAGAAGAATATATTATCAATTTCAGCTTTAGCCAAGATTGGCTTGGTTGTGAAATGTGTTGATGACAGATATACAATTCATGATCTATCAAATGGCAATGTCATTATTGCTTCTAGCATTTTATGTTGTGGATGTATAAGCTCATAGAATATGAAAAATTTGTGAATGATTCAGCATGTGTAGTACATGATTCTCAGGCTTCATCAGATGCAAAGCTTTGGCATTCACGCCTTGGTCATCTGAATTTTGCTAGTTTGCTATGCTTGTAAAAATTTGAAATGGTATTCTCTTTGCCCAAACTTGAGGCACCTAGTAAACATGTCTATGAAGGTTGTATTTTGGGCAAAATGCAGCATTCCGTGTTCCCAAAAGATGATTCAGTTCAAGCTACTCAAAAATTGCATCTTGTTCATAGTGATCCCTGTAGTCCTATGCAGACACCCTCTTTTGGAAACTATCTTTACTTCATGACTTTCATTGATGATTTTTCTAGGCATGCATGGGTATATCCATTGAAAGCAAAGTAAGAAGTGTTTATGTGCTTCAAACAGTTTCTGGTTTTGATCAAATATGTCAGAATGTAAAAGGGGCATCCATCATTCTGATCAAGGGGGAATATATGTCTTTTGATTTTAATGCATTTTTGGTTGAACATGGTATAAAACATCAATGTAGAGTGCCGTATACACCTCAATAGAATGGAGTTTTTGAACACAAGAATAGGTCACTCGGAGATGGTGAGGTGTATGATCAAGAGTCAAGCTTTACCACATAGTTTCTAAGTTGAGGTTGTTATGTGTGCAGCATATGCACTTAATAGGTGTCCCACTAAAGCATTGCACTCTATCACTCCATATGAGGCTTGGCATGGTCACAAGCCATGTGTTGCTCACCTATGTGTTTTTGGTTGTCTGGCGTTGGGGGATTCTTGGACAAGAAGGGATTTGAGTGTTTGTAGGAGAAAAGGTAAAGACAAGAAGATTACACACTAGAAGCCTCTATCGATTGATTATAAGAAGACACTTACAATGGTGATGCACAATACAATCCAATGCTTTTGTGCAAAATCCCATAGAGTGCTTGTTAGGTTCCTAAGCCCAAGGAAAAGATGATTGTGGAAGCCTTTATTTTGCTTAACCCCTCGCAATCGGTCTACTTGGATTACCTAGAGCCCACAATTATCTCGCAATGGATTCTTCCTATGTCTATGCACTAGCTCATATGTTCCCGGGATGCCAAACACATGACAAGAATAAGAAATGCAGAAGGTGGAATGCACATAAGAATTGTGCACACCGTATTGCACGGAATCTTGAATGGCCTGGGGAGCCCTGGATTGTTGATTGTAAACCATATAAAGCCAGCAAATTCAAGAAGCATTCCACAGCAATAAAGAAAGTTCAAAAAATTCTACAACTTGCTGAAACCTCATCCATGACAGTGCCACAATCCCTATTGCAGCGCAAAGAATGTTGTATGTTGGTGTGCCATACCTTGACTCCGAATGCCCCCCCTTGCTTGATGATCTCCCGATTCGACACTGGAGCATAATCCCCCAGCATCTGCGTTCGATCCCTACCTCCTCTGGAATAGAAGTCGCGAGGTTTTTCCCCCCTCTTCTCTGTAGGCTGCTGGCCTCGTTTCCACCACTATCTTCCAGTCCAGCAGATGTCGACCTCTATGTTATTAGGAGAGCCCTTAAGAGAATCCTCAGAGATCTCCAAAGAAAATGAGACGCGAGTAGAGCCATCCATAGAAACGGGAGTATCTTATGATGAGCATAAATAACGGATGTCCTCAGAGACGCATCGACTTCTAATATCTCCTTCTTGCTCTTCTTCGAGATTTATTGTTCTTATTGCAGTTTCCAAAAGCGCAGCTTGCTCGACACAGGAAGTCTTGAGCAAACACATGTGCTTCCGGATGTGTAGTTTGCCGCTAGTAGGGAGGAGAAAAACTTCGGGAATAATAAGAACTTATGACAAATGCCCTCTACTACGACGACGGGGAGACGATGAATACAACCTGAGAATGCCTCAGCTGCCGAATGCACTTCTCCTCTTTCCCTCCATCGCAGCATGTGCGAGAGAGACCGATAAAAGTCTCCCGCCCTTCCTTTTGTCAGAACTGCAAAAAAAACAGAATGCAACGGAGTTTTGGCTTTTATCCAATAATGCCGCTACTTCATTCACACTGTTTGGGTCACCATCTCTTGCAAATTTCAGATCAGATATTGAGGCAATTATCATCCGTAAAAAAAAAGGAGCCTGAACCAGAGACTTCACGTTCCTCAAACAGTTTTGCATGCTTGTCCCATAATGCTGAATCTCGCATATCTACAAGGCGGACGGTTCCCTTTGATCCTGCAGTGTGTTCCCCAAATCCATCCATAAATTCTCTAAATTCCTGTAATCAATTATATTTCTTTGCCAAATGAAGCATGTTAGTGCAATAAAATCAACGGTTTCATGATCTAACATACTCCTCTTTGCTTATTTGCGAAGTCGTCCTCGACGAGCCACTACTGCTGCAATATAATCAAAACAGCCACGAAATGTCATTTTACAATTGGTTCGCATACCTTTTCATCGAGCCATCATTCCAAGTGGACCTGCACTCATTGAAGCTATTAGTGCTCAAAAAAAAATACTCATGAATACATACAAATCAGCCACTTCAATTGATTCAAGAACATGCACATATATGCAACTCCAATTCCACATACATTAAATTGTTCATGCATTCCATTATGAAATTAGTCTCAACCAAAATAACACATTCATACCTTTCCATGTTTGACACATGCCACTATCATTGCGAAAAAAAAACAAAAAAGAAAATACCAAAATGAACAACGACAACTGAAATGAATACAACAGGAGATGCAAAATACCCAAAATGCATACCCCATTTTTGCACCTACTATTCGCTATGTACAATTATTCCATGACTAGACACTCCTAAAGAATCCCCATCGTTGTCCTACAAAAGCCATCGAGATTTGAGTGCAAGTGAAGACCTACATAAAACCCTGGAGTGTCCCGCACTGTAGAAAACCCTCGGATAGAGCACACAAGTTATAAAGCAAGACCGTTGCATTACCTCGCTAAAGCCTCATCCATAAGTACATATAGAGTCTCTGTGCCTTCAAGAATGTTGATTCAAAGTGAGCTGATCTGTCACAAGCCATCACATACCAATCACACAAGCAAATAACGTTCCCTTCCAGGCGATCATCGCCCTCTCCTCTCTCTCTCTCTCCCCCTCAGGAGTGGGGAATAACTTCATATGAAAATTTTATTTATATTCACACGTTGGCCTACATTGACACTGGATGCGATTCGTGGACCTGACCACCCGATCAGGTTGATTCCACCCATCTACCAATGCAATGCAATGCAGCGCACAACACACAAACACACAATGATAACACATAACATATATTAGCTAGCCCATAACAAAGCTGGATGCGGCTCATGGTCGTGACTACCCAGCCACGATGGCTCCACCTACCTACCAACCCGTTATGGCACGTAGCTAAGACACAAACATATACCTCCCAAGCCTATGGCGAAACTAGCTGCGGCTCGTGGTCCTAACCACCCGGCTAGGATAAATCCACCCACCTACTAGCCCACCATAGCGCATTGGTACGAGCACAACAACACATATTCTTTTTCTTTCCTTTCTCTTCGTTTTTTTTTTTTTCTAGTTAATTAATTCACCCAAGTCCTGAGAATTAGGGAGAGGAAGAAAGGGACTTTCCCACTTTTCCCACACATGCATGCAAACATATACACACTAGCCTTTGACAGATCAACCACCTCTTCACTCCATTCTTTCAATTACAGACACTACATATGTATTCATCGAGTTTACTTTTCACTTGGTAACTACAGCCAGCTATGCCTTAGTCCCTCCTGTACCTATCCTTAGACGATCTAGAATGTGGGTCTCTGGGATGTCTCATGTAGCCTCACATCGTACTCGCATCCCGACAACTTCCCTAGGGCGAGTCAGGCTCAACTTCAGGAGCTCCGTCATCACTCCCTATCGTTAGCACATCTGCCCAAGCCCACGTGATATCGTTTTTCTCGTTAGGCATTTCCCTCGAAGGATCGAAATAGTAATATCGATCTCCCGCCCATCCTACATGTCGAGTCAGGTATTCCTCAAAACACTCAATGTAAAATGCAACACCCAAACCCTGGTTTATAAAGCATACCAGTCAATGCGCTTCCTCTACATCATATTCCGTCTCAAAGTCGTCGACATCTATGTCCATGCGGGCGAATGTTTTGTCTGAGAAATATATCCTTAGCTCGTACAAGTAGAGTTGCGTTATTTGATCTGCCATTTTGTTACTTAACTCCTAACAGTCTCTGCATAACACAAAAAATATTAGAAGCCCAAAATTCTTGAGCTAGCACAGAATAATATTTATGACAACAAAAAACATAACTAACATATGCGCATATATATAAATATATATATAACTATACATGAACAAAAAACATAACTAACATATGCGCATATATATAAATATATATATAACTATACATGTATGTACAAGGAGTCTACTACGTCCTTCTGTTGGATCTCATCTGGCTTCTCCCAGCTTAATATCACTTGAAATATGGTTTAACTCGAAGCGCGTTAACTTTCACGGGAGCATATTCTTCTCCTAAATCTTGAATTTGCATGGAACCATTGGAGTTGAGTTCCACCACCTTAAACGGTCCTGCCCATCTTGTCTGTAACTTCCCCGGGAATTTATAATATTTACTATCATAGACTAGCACCAAATCCCCTTCTTGAATTGCATAGGTCCTGAGATTCTTGTCATGCCTCTCTTTACGTCTTCTCTGAATAGCTTCCAGACTTTGCTGTGCAATGAGTCTCTTTTCTTCTAGCTTGACCAGTTGTATGTACCTTTCCTTCAATGACTCTTCTTCTCCCAGCCTAGCCTCGATGGCCACTCTTAGTGTCAGAACTTCTTTTTCAATGGGAAAGATGGCTTCCTCGTCATATACTAGGGAGAACGGAGTGCTCTTAGTCGTCACTCGGTAGGATGTTCGATATGCCCACAAGGCTTCCAAAAGTCTCTCATCCCAGTCTCTCCTATGCACAGCTACTGTCTTTGTCACAATCTGTTCCAGCACCTTGTTGGTGACCTCCACTTGTCCATTTGCCCTCGGGTAATATGGAGTGCTTTTTCTATGTTTGATCTTATATAATTCCATTAATTCTTCGATCAATTCGTTGACAAAATGTGTTCCTCTATCACTCACTATCTCCAACGGGCATCCGAATCGAGTGATAATTTGTTCATACAAAAATTTAGCTACATCAACAGCTCGGTCAGTCTTCAGAGCTTTGGCTTCTACCCACTTGGTAACATAGTCAGTGCAGACCAGAATATACCTATTGGATCTACGTCTTGAGGGAGGATCAATAGGCCCCACAAAATCAATTCCCCACTTCTCAAAGGGCTTAAGAGCCAGCACTGGCGTAAGAGGAGCAGCATGTGCTAATGTGGGTTTGCCCATTCGTTGGCATTTGTCGCATTTCTTGCAGTATGTGTGAGAGTCTTTGAACAGCGTTGGCCACCAATACCCAGCCAATAAAATCTTTCTTGCCGTCAGCTCACCAGCAAAATGCCCACCGCAGGGTTCATCATGTAATGCTCTCAACACTAGGGTTGCTTCTTCTTCCTCGAGACACCTCCGATAAATGCTTTCATGTACAAAATATCGATAGAGCTGCCCACCAATGATGCTATGGTGCTTCGCCAATGCTAACAGTTTTTGCTTCTCTCTCTTGCTTGCTCCTGGCGGATATTTAGTAGTGCACAAGAAATTCACCAAGTCGGCATACCAAGGTACTTTAGCATCAACCTGGAATAGATGCCCATCAGGAGCATCATCGGGCACACCAAAGATTGGCTCCTCATTAACAATTCGAGATAAATGGTCAGCCAATATATGCGCTTTGCCAGGTCTGGTTACCACTGTGAACTGAAATTCTTGGAGGAGTAGCATCCACCTCATCAATCGTCCTGATAGCTCGGGTTTATTAATGATGTACTTTAGGGCTTCATGATCCACATAAAACGTGAAATGTTTTCCCATCAAGTAATGCCGATACTTGTTCACCGCAAAGATCATCGAGAGGCATTCCTTCTCTGTGGTCGTGTAGTTCCTCTCAGTGCTATTCAAGTTGCGACTTGCGTAATAAATAGGGTGGTCCAACTTCTTTTCATCGGCTTGGCATAGCACTGCTCCAACCGCAGTATGAGAAGCGTCGGTATGCACATGGAATTCTTTCGTCCAGTCGGGTGCTACCAAAATCGGTGCATTTATCAATCTCTCTTTGATCGAGTCGAATGCAACTTGACACTCTCCAGTCTATTGGTATTGTTTGTCTTTCCTCAAAAGATTCGTCAGTGGTGCCGCTAAGGATGCAAAATTTAATATAAATCGTCGATAATAATTAGCATGCCCCAAGAATCCTCTGAGTTGCCGCAAGTTTTGAGGAGGTGGAAGTTGTCCAATTTTTTCTACTTTATCCTCGTCAACCGCGATCCCTTTTTCGGAAATAACATGTCCCAAAAGCAATCCTGTTCGTACTCCAAATGTACACTTTTCAGGATTTAATGCGATGCCTTTTTCGATGCTTCTTCTTAAAATATCTTCGATCCTCTCCATCATGTTTTCATCATTGCCCCTGATTGCAAAATCATCGAGGAATATCTCCATCCAATCCTGCAAGTAGTCTTGATATGGAGCTATCATTGCCCTCTGGAATGTGGCCGGTGCATTGCATAATCCAAATGGCATCACACGATATGCGTATGTGCCCCATTCCGTGGTGAAAGTAGTTTTTGATTGATCCTGTTCATGGATTTGGATCTGGTTGTACCCACTGAAACCATCCAAAAATGAGTACAATTTATGGCCAGCCACTCTGTCCAAGATTTGATCAGTAAACGGCAAAGGGAAATGATCCTTCTTTGTGCGCTCGTTCAACTTTCGATAATCTATGCAAATACGGATTTTCTTATTTTTCTTCGGAACAACTACAATTGGTGATACCCATTCGCTGGATGCGATGGGATATATGAATCCTGCTTCCAATAACTTAGTCAATTCCAACTTGATCAATTCCGAGTAGACTGGATTTGTCCGCCTAAGTCGTTGACATATTGGTCGGGTACCTTCTTCCAAATCTATATAATGTTGGCAGATTCGGGGATCAATTCCTCTCAGATCACTGTATGACCATGCAAAGGCCTTGCTGAAATTTTTGAGTGCCAATTTAATGCAATCTCGTACTCCATCTGGTAGCTCTGACCCCACGCTCAAGAACTTTTCTGGAAAAACTTCCCATTTTTCTACCTGAGCTTCTCGCGAATATTCCTTATTCCTCGATGACACTGTGATTGGAACGTGTTCTCCAATCACGCGTGCATGGTTGGCCAGTAAATCATTGTTTTGTTCTTTTTCAACCGCACCCAATTTCTTTAGTTTAGCTTTTGCAATGGCTTTCGACACTTTAGTTTTACTTTCCGCTTCTCTGTCTGATTGTCAACTCCTCCTTAGAAGCTCTTCTTCTAGCATTCTAACCCTTTCTCTCAACTGTTGTACTTCCATTGTCGGAGCTAACTCCAGTTTCAACTCTTCTTTTGAAGTTCCCTTCTCCAGGGATTGAGTAGATTTATTTTCCTTTGCGTCTATACTCAACATGTAGCACTCAAATTCACTTGTATGTGTCAACCATCCCAGCAACTTCTGGTCTGAGTCATCCTTGTAACATAGTGGATCTTTGTACTCGCCCACTTTCGCATGTTGGAGGTTGGCCAATTGCAGATTAAATCCATCCTGTGAAAGGTCCTTGGAAGTCTCCGTGCGCAGGGCAAATCTTACCCGCGCCATTTCTTGTCTAACCTTTTCCTTTGCTTTTTGCTCCCTTTCCTCAGCTGTTGTCGATTTCTTGCCGGTCAAGTTTGGAGACACTTGAAGTTGTATTCGATCAACCTTTGGTCCAATTGTGATAAATCCTGTGCGCCAATCGTGCACACATTCGGCTTGCACCAGCCATGGCCGTCCAAGTAAGATCGAGAAGGTAGCCTCTGAGGTCCTTGGTCTTACTATCAGATAATCAACTTTAAACTCTAGACCGCCCACAACTGTGCTTACATTCTTCAAAAGACCCGCAGGCTTCACTTGTGTTTGATCTGCCATTCTCAAGGACATCGGAGTTTCTTCCATGTGGTTGAGGCCCAAAGCTTTCATCATGAACTCAGTCATTAAGTTGACTGCGGCTCCACTATCTAGCTGAGCACCGGGGACTGCATATCCTTTAATCTGTACTGTCACAGCTGGAGCATTCGAATCAATTTGCGTCGTAATAATTTGAATGATCCCTTGGACATCTTTATCTTGTCTCTTTTTATCTCGAGCTTTCCTCGGCTTCTTAATATATTCATTGTAGAATTGTTTCCTATAAGCAGGTGAACATTTTAGCAATGTGCCAATATCCAGCGTGACTTCCGTGTCAGCAAGCAACTTTACAATATCCACTTCTTCCAAACTTTGTCTTTCCTTCCTACATTTTGGAGCCCTTAATCTTTCGGGGAATGGTGCTATGCCCGGCACAAACTCCTTGGTCACTGGTGGAAGAATCTCAATCTCTTCCCCATCCTCAAGCTCTTGCTGCTCAGCAAATCCTCCAACTTGGTTTTCTACCTCTTCACGCTCAACAATCTTCTCTTGACTCCCTTCTTCACCTTCGCCTCCTGCATTTTTCTTCGAATACTCTTGAGTCCTTGTGACTACTGCCACAGTTGGATCTTTATGTGGTTTCTTGGCCTCGTAAGCATCCACAAAGTGCATTGACGAGCTAGAACCTTCTTGAGGGTTCGGTGTCTTGAACACTACTCCGATTGTAGGAACAGGCTCTTGAGCTCTCGATGTGGAATGCATCTGAGTATCAACATAATTCGAGGACCCTACTGGTCCTTTTTCCTTGCCGACGGCAGCTCTTCGTTTTGGACAATCTTCATCAAAGTGGCCCTCCCCACTACAGTACCTACATAGTGGGGTATAATCAATTGGTTTCTTTTCGTTTGGACATCTAGATTGAGTATGGCCAAAGCCATGGCACCTCCAACACTGGATTGGACCATCTCTTCTTTGATCGCGTGCGGCTCCTCTTGGATAGTCTCCTCCTTGACTTTGAGCACCATATCCATAAGTCGGTCTGTTTTCCCAACGAGATGTAGGTGGGACACTTTGAGCGGGCGATCCCGTGTAAGGTCTTTCTCTTGTATCTCTCGATTTCACGGTCCTCTCTTCATAGGATCTCTTGTTATAACATCGGTCCTCTGTGTGATTTGTTCTTCCACAAAAAGTGCAATGCATTCTAGGTGGTGATCTGTCTGTGAATACTCTTGAGACTGTAGGGCATTCTGAAGCCAAATGGCTGTAACCATGGCACTTTCCGCACCATGTGTTCGATCTAAACACTTGATTTGGGTTTGTAGTTACCTCTGGTTTTACTGTGTATGTTTCCTGGGTCATTGTGGCAGCTTTTATAGCTTATGTGACCAACTCCAATATTCGTTCTTCAGTTAACGCAAGCTTAACCTCGCCTGGCGTGTTGGTGGCAGCTACAAAAGCTGGGGTTGTCAATGCGGGACTTCCTTGGCCAGGATCTTTTATTGGAATATTTCCTGGGCCTCCCATTGGCTCATATAAGAGCTCCATCTTCCTCTGTTGACATAATTGTACTTCCTCCCAAAGTCTCGCTTGTTCCTTAGCATCCATTAAAGTCGCAGGTCTTGTCAGGCTGATATGCTGCTGTGCCGTAGGATCTCTCAATCCCGAAATGAATCTTCTCTTCAATGTCTCATCGTTCGGGGCATTTGCGCCCATCTTTCTTACCAAGGTCTCCATTCTCTGAATGTAGTTATCAATGCTCTCATTGACTCCTTGTCGCAAGTAATCCATCTGTTGGGCCAATCTATCTTGGAAGCCTTGTCGTCAAAACTTTGCCAAGAAGGCTTCCTTGAGAATCTGATAAGTTCCACACTCTTGAGGTGTCAAATTCCCATACCAGTTGGTTGCCTCATCACGAAGAGTAGCCGGAAAGATCCTCAACCTTTGAGCCTGGTCTACTACCTCATTGGCCGCACACGTAACCTCAAACAGTTGGATAAAACTATCAGGATCCTCGTCCCAAGCACCTGAGAACTTGGCGAAGTCCCCCAAGTGAACCGAAATCCGCTGAGCCATTTCAAACAGAGGTGTGATGTCAATATCACTTCGATCCCAGAAATTTAGCGCACGTGGCCTCATGATCCCTCCTTCAAACTTCCGCACTTGATTCGTGACTCTCCTACGGGAGTACACGTTTTTGGCAGATTCCTTCGAGCCAATCGAGGTCCACTCACCTAGCGGTTCCCACCTTCTCCTTTCTCTTTCAAGGGCTCTTCTCTGAGCGCGTTCCTCTCTTTGAGTCTGTGTTGCTCTTGAGGATGAGCTCCCCTCGCTCATGTACTAGATCTGGAGTCCGCAAGCTCGGCCAACGTGTGGCGCTAGGCGAACCTATGGCACTCTCTTATAGAGATGTGCCAAGAAATTCCCGGCAGACGCACCAAAATGTTAGGTTCCTAAGCCCAAGGAAAAGATGATTGTGGAAGCCTTTATTTTGCTTAACCCCTCGCAATCGGTCTACTTGGATTACCTAGAGCCCACAATTATCTCGCAATGGATTCTTCCTATGTCTATGCACTAGCTCATATGTTCCCGGCAGACGCACCAAAATGTTAGGTCTCTTGGTCCAAGGGAAAGTGCATACACACAATGATGTTTTGCCCAAACTTTCTGATGCTAGGTTAGAGTTGATCACCCTAAGTCCACAATTTCACTCTTGCACCAACACATCTTCATATATGCACAACTTCAAGTACGCACTCAGACCAGCAGTCAATTAGACGCACTCGATTAGGCACTCTCACTCGCATGCTCTCGCCTTCCATGAGCTCTCCTTCACACACACATTCTCACATGCATACACATACACCCAATTGTTCTCTTCGTCGATTTTTTAACCAAATTCCTTCTTTTTCAATTTTCTAGAATGAAGTGTTGGTTAGTGTTGAGAGCTCTAAAAACGTTAAGGAATAGGTCACAATGAAGTCACATTCACCCTTTTTAAACGATCAATCCATAAGAAGAGTAACAATTCATACAAGATCATCAACATGAGCAATGGTTTCCAAATCTTTAGGCTCGAGCATAATACGAATGAAGAAAGCGGGGAAAAAAATCTGAGACTTTACTCAATGATTCTTTGTGTTACTTATCTTAAATGTCATACTCAAAAGCTAATCCCCATGTTCTAAAGCTGAGCTTTTGATACAAGTGATGTGCTCCCATTTTGTAAATGATATTATCAGAAGACCCCTCACCTTCTTGAACGTGCAATTGAATCAAAGCTTTGAAAAAAACGTATGAATTACGTTCATTATATTACTTCAGCATGCATACCATGAGGAGTACTTTCAAGGAAGGTTTTGTCAATTGTTGACATCCATAAAAGGCACAACAGGTAATATTTCTTTTTCTAGCAAAATCTAAGCCCAGGAGATCGTAAAACTAGTGGGACAAACCATAAAAATTTTTGAACTGAGTAGAAACCCATCGTGCTTCAACAATCTCATGCAGTTGCTGATGCATCATTATCAACATGTTTGCCTCACCATGTACGTAGCACAATGATCATTTAATAAGATCACATCTGTTTATTTCGTTTGTGAAGGCATCCACAGCAATGCATAATAGCAGATTCCCCTTCGCCTTAATACTTATAATGTACTTCTAGGCATATCTTTCAGTTGTGATGGTTCAAGTTTCCATCATAGTCTGTTAGCAGACTCATGCTTACAAAGGATTGTTCTTTCTCTTCACTCCCAATACTGGAACTCAACTCTTGCTCAATGTCAGAATATGGCAAGGAAGTTGTACCTCTATCAGAAAAGTTTAACCAACCGTTTTTCTTGATTTGTTACAGACCTGGATATAAAAGCAACCCGATGATGAGGGCAACCGTGCTAACAAAGATTGTGATTGTTGATGCCAAACACATGACAAGAATAAGAAATGCAGAAGGTGGAATGCACATAAGAATTGTGCACACCGTATTGCACGGAATCTTGAATGGCCTGGGGAGCCCTGGATTGTTGATTGTAAACCATATAAAGCCAGCAAATTCAAGAAGCATTCCACAGCAATAAAGAAAGTTCAAAAAATTCTACAACTTGCTGAAACCTCATCCATGACGGTGCCACAATCCCTATTGCAGCGCAAAGAATGTTGTATGTTGGTGTGCCATACCTTGACTCCGAATGCCCCCCCTTGCTTGATGATCTCCCGATTCGACACTGGAGCATAATCCCCCAGCATCTGCGTTCGATCCCTACCTCCTCTGGAATAGAAGTCGCGAGGTTTTTCCCCCCTCTGCTCTGTAGGCTGCTGGCCTCGTTTCCACCACTATCTTCCAGTCCAGTAGATGTCGACCTCTATGTTATTAGGAGAGCCCTTAAGAGAATCCTCAGATATCTCCAAAGAAAATGAGACGCGAGTAGAGCCATCCATAGAAACGGGAGTATCTTATGATGAGCATAAATAACGGATGTCCTCAGAGACGCATTGACTTCTAATATCTCCTTCTTGCTCTTCTTCGAGATTTATTGTTCTTATTGCAGTTTCCAAAAGCGCAGCTTGCTCGACACAGGAAGTCTTGAGCAAACACATGTGCTTCCGGATGTGTAGTTTGCCGCTAGTAGGGAGGAGAAAAACTTCGGGAATAATAAGAACTTATGACAAATGCCCTCTACTACGACCACGGGGAGACGATGAATACAACCTGAGAATGCCTCAGCTGCCGAATGCACTTCTCCTCTTTCCCTCCATCGCAGCATGTGCGAGAGAGACCGATAAAAGTCTCCCGCCCTTCCTTTTGTCAGAACTGCAAAAAAAACAGAATGCAACGGAGTTTTGGCTTTTATCCAATAATGCCGCTACTTCATTCACACTGTTTGGGTCACCATCTCTTGCAAATTTCAGATCAGATATTGAGGCAATTATCATCCGTAAAAAAAAAGGAGCCTGAACCGGAGACTTCACGTTCCTCAAACAGTTTTGCATGCTTGTCCCATAATGCTGAATCTCGCATATCTACAAGGCGAACGGTTCCCTTTGATCCTGCAGTGTGTTCCCCAAATCCATCCATAAATTCTCTAAATTCCTGTAATCAATTATATTTCTTTGCCAAATGAAGCATGTTAGTGCAATAAAATCAACGGTTTCATGAGCTAACAGTGCTCAATCACAAAATACCAAATACCCAAGGGTCTTGTTGCTGCCGGCCTTCTCTCCACTAGACCTCCACCTTCTCCAAGCCTGCACTTGTGCACACCTTGCACCAAGCTTCCAATAAGGGGGAGGGTTGGACACCTTCTGTCGGCATGCGCACAACTTCAATGGGACCTTGGGATCCTTTGGGGACTAGCTTAGCACTTCTCTACACACTTCCTTAGCCAATATTCATGCACACCTTGCACTTCACTTCTCTGCATCACACACTATGTGTCTCTTGCACTTCTCTCTCTTGCCTAGCTTAGACTATGCTCACATTCCTTAGTTCACAAATAGTCCTTGCCTTGATTTGAGTGTTGATTCACATACGCTCCTAACTGCAAGAGTATCTTGGTGCTCACTTTGATGTCCCAAGATTGTCTCCAAAAAGTGGGCAGCCAACGAATCCCTGTTTTGTCCTATAGTGACTTTAGACTAAAACAAAAATTTTAATTGGGGGGGGCATACTTTCACTTCTGTGTACACTGCTGCTTCATATACCTTCACATTTTGCCTTCTAATTCTTCACTTGTGCACCTAAGAGAGGGTTCACCTATGTTGGAGTTAGACGTCTGCGGAAGCACGCGAACAGCACAAGGAAGAAGAAGAAGCTTGGAGCACAACACACAAGACTGAATGTATTACTAGAGAATGTACAAAGATAAGTAGCCCATTAGGGCAATAGGCGTATATACAAGCCGGGGGAAAAAAACCTCCTAAAGAGGGAAAAAAGTGCCCCGACGGTCCTAGAGTGTTCACACACATCACTACCTAAATATATCAACAAATCCCCCCTGGGAGTGATGCGGTGAACAAGGAGCTGGCACTCATGTATAAGAAAGTGCCGAGCTATGTGGAAATCACTCCACAAAAGGAAGTAAGCCCAAAGCTTTGCGGAAAGCTTCAAACTTCTCCCTAGGCAGAGCCTTCGTGAAAAGGTCTGCAATGTTCTCCTGCGTGGGCACATATGCCAAGCTGATCTCCCCAGCAGAGAACCTCTCCCTGACATAGTGATAATGCACCTCAATGTGCTTAGTGCGAGCATGGAACACAGGGTTCCTCGCAACTGCCAATGCGCTCTGACTGTCAGTGAAGATGGTGGTGGCAGAAGACTGGCCAACACCCAAATCAGCCATAAGGCGTCTGAGCCACACACACTCAACAGTCGCTGTGAAAGCTGCCCTATACTCAGCCTCACAACTGGAAGTGGCCACAGTAGGCTGCTTCTTGCTCAACCAAGATATACATGAGCTACCAAGCATGAAGCAAAAACCACTGGTGGACACACGAGTGTCATAGCAACCAGCCCAATCTGAGTCAGAAAAAGCATGCAAATCTGGCGGTAGTGATCCCCCCTTGGGATAAAACAACCCAAGTAGCCGAGTACCACTCAAGTAGCGAAAGATGCGCTTAACCGCTTTCCAATGCGTGACTCCTGGGCAATGCATAAACCTGCTCATCTGTGAGACAGCAAACTGAATATCTGGCCGAGTAATGCATAAGTAAATCAAGCATCCAACAGCCTGCTGATAGAGAACAGCATCAAATGCATCTCCAGCATCATGAAGACTCAATCGTAAACCTGTCTCCATAGGAGTGGCAATAGGCTTACAGTCTTCAAGGCCAAAACGCTGCAATAATGTGTCAATATATTTCGTTTGACACAAAGCCATTCCACCATCAACTTGCATAAACTGAATGCCCAAATAGTGATGCAAATGCCCCAAATCAGACATCTCAAATGAGGCATGCAAATCAGCCTTGAAATCAGCAATATGCTTCTCAAGAGGACCAGTGAGCAGCATGTCGTCTACATAGACAACAATGATCAGAAGCACATCATTAGCACGCTTAACATATAAGGTGCTTTCAGTTGGACTGTTCTCAAAACCATGTGCAATCAGATAGGCATGTATTTTCTCATACCAAGCACGTGGTGCTTGCTTTAAACCATATAATGCCTTCTTTAACCTGCACACCTGGTTTTCATGCCCTTTCTGCACAAAGCCACGGGGCTGAAAAACATACACTTCTTCATGCAAGTCACCATTCAGAAATGCTGTTTTAATGTCCAACTGATGTACATTCCAACCATGATGGGCTGCAAGTGCACAAATGCTCCGAACAGTAGTCATACGGCATGTAGGTGCAAAGGTCTCATCAAAATCAATGCCTCTTTCCTGCGCATAACCCTTTGCAACAAGCCTAGCCTTATACCTGTCAACTGTACCATCAGGTTTACGCTTCAGCTTGTATACCCACTTAGTGCCAATGGCCTTCTTGCCAGGAGGCAAGTCACATAAAGACCATGTACCATTCTTCATTATAGCATCATATTCAGATTGCATAGCAGCCATCCAATTTTCTGAATTTTGTGCTTCATCAAAAGAAACAGGCTCATTCTCATCACAGAGACTAGATGCAGCCATAGCATAGCAATCTGATGCAAAGGAGGTACTATGAGAGCCTGAACGAGTACGATATGACAAAGGTGCATCTAATTTGCTGTCACGCAAAGTCTGCACCAGCCATTTTGGCATAGTTTTTGCTTGTTCAATATCAGCTCTCTCATCAACAAGTGCATCATGTAAATCTGCATCAGAAATGGAATGATCTGCATCATCATATGAAACCTGCAAAGGCTGAGAAGTTGCCTCATTGGGACCAGCGCTAGCCTGTCCACCTGTAAAAAGAGGCATCAAAGTATCATACATGTCTTTGGAGCTAACAGATGTCTCCTTAGTACATGAAAGCAATGGCTGAATAGCATCTTCCACAAAGACAACATCACGGCTAACCAGAATGTGTTTAGTCTGTGGATGATACAGACGATAGCCTTTACTTTCAGAACTGTACCCAACAAAAATACATTTTACTGCCTTATCATCCAATTTTCTGCGATGTTGTTCAGGCACTAATGCATATGCCAAACAACCAAAAACACGCAGATGAGCAACAGATGGCTTGCGGTCATGCCAAGCCTCATATGGAGTGATAGACTGCAACGCTTTGGTGGGACACCTGTTCAGTACATATGCTGCACACATGACAGCCTCAAGCCAGAAACTATGTGGTAAAGCCTGACTTTTGACCATGCACCTCGCCATCTCCATGAGTGACCTGTTCTTTCGTTCAGCAACTCCATTCTGTTGAGGTGTATACGGCACTGTACACTGGTGTTTTATCCCACGTTCAGCCAGAAATGCATTAAAATCTGAAGACATATATTCCCCCCCTCGATCAGAACGGAGGGTGCCCATTTTACATGCTGACAGATTTTCAGCCAAAACCAAAAACTGTTTGAAGCACATGAACACTTCGGACTTTGCTTTGAGTGGATATACCCATGCATGCCTGGAAAAATCATCAATGAAAGTCACGAAGTAAAGGTAATTTCCAAAAGAGGGTGTCTGCATAGGACCACAGACATCACTATGTACAAGCTGCAATTTCTGCATAGCCCGAACTGAACCATCTTTTGGAAAGGAAGAACGCTGCATTTTGCCCAAAATACAGCCTTCACAAACATGTTTTCCAGGTGCCTCAAGTTTGGGCAAAGAGGACACCATTTCAGATTTCTGCAGGCGTAACAAGCTAGCAAAATTCAGATGACCAAAGCGTGCATGCCAAAGCTTTGCATCTGACATAGCCTGAGAATCATGAACTGCACATGCCGAATCATTCACAGATCTTTCATAGTCTATGAGCTTATACAGCCCACGACATAAAATGCTAGAAGCAATAATCACATCGCCATTTGAGAGATCATGGACTGTACACCTGTCATCAACGAATTTCACAACCAAGCCAATCTTGGCTAATGCAGAAACTGATAACAGGTTCTTTTTGATCCCTGGCACAAATAAAGCATCTGACAAAGTGAAAGAACTACCATCAGCAGTAGTCAGAATGATCTTACCAACTCCCATAACAGGATAAGAGGAGTTATTGGCGCATGTGACAGTATTCCCTGTAGGGGCAGGCTCGAGTGAAGAGAAGAAACTGTGCTGCGAGGTAATATGTTTGGTCGCCCCACTGTCAAAGTACCAAACATCTGAGTCTACTGCAGACATGCACTGATCATGAGAAGATGGGTCAAAACTGCAGACAGTAGTAAACGCCCATTCTTCTTCCTGCACAAGATTTGCAGACTCTGTTTTTGGTGTAGAGGCCTCTGCAACAACCATTCCAGCCTCTTTCTTCTTTGCCTCTTTAGCAGCCAGTTTTGGACAGTTCTTTATAATATGATCATTTCCTTTACAGTACTTGCAGAACAATTTCTGCTTTTCTGATTTCTTCTCATCTTTATCCTGGTTCTTCGATTGTGCAGCATTTGCAGATTTCTGCTTACTAGTAGAAGAGCTCCATTTTCCTTTGCCCTTCTGACTAGCCAGGAAAGCTTGATCTGCAACACGCATAATGGACCTGTTCTGCCTGGACTGATCTTCCTACAACAGAACAGAGACTAATTCCTCAAATGACAAGGCATTCGGATTGCCTTTCATCATCAATCGAAGAGTAGAGGCAAAACTCTGATATGAATCAGGAAGGCCATTCAGAACGGTCTGCACAAGTGAGCTATCTGGTATAACCTCATCAGCAGAAATCAATTGTTCCTTCAGGTCTTTGATCTTTGTAAGAAAACTGTCCATCCAATCACCTTCATTCATGTGCTCACTCTCCAACTGTTTTCGGAGGTAAGCAACACGAGCCTCATTCCTAGCCTGGTACAAAGTGGTAAGTGTATCCCAAGCATCCTTTGCTGTTCTGCAAGAGCGAATGTGAGGAATAATGGCACGTTTGACAGACAAAGCTATCAATGCATGTGCCTGGGCATCTCTGCCATCCCAACGAATCTGCTCTGCAGTAGGTGCAACAGAAACAGCAGCACGAACAGGAATCTGCGGAATATCATCTTCGACACCATCTTCATCAGCTCCAACACCTGTATTTGCAGTACCTGTCGTTACAGGTGTAACAGGACGTCTTTCAACACCCTGCACAATGTTCCACAATCCTTTTGCAACCAGTACATGTCGCATCATATAAGCCCATAATGGGTAGTTGGTACCATCCAACTTATCCTCAACAGCCAACATACGGAATACATCACTGCTTTCAGCCATGGCCGGTGACTAAAATACCTTGATGCAGAAAATTGACTGTATCTCAAAAAGTTGAACAGAACTGCCCACACGAGTTCTGCTAGACCTGTAGCAGACTTCGAGACGCTTAAACTGGCGAACAGAAACTGGTATATACCTTTGGCACAAAAGGACGAAATAGCCTGCACAAGCACTGTGATAGTGCGTTCGGAGGCCGAAACGAGCTCAGATCGCGATTTCGGCACCACACAGCAAAGCTGTTTTGATCTCGGAAACACCCTGAGTATGCTCACCAAATTTTGTGCGAATCTGAGACTGCAAACGGAGGAGTGTCGACGGCGCCCTAGAAGAAGCAACGACCTGCTCTGATACCAATTGTTGGAGTTAGACGTCTGCGGAAGCACGCGAACAGCACAAGGAAGAAGAAGAAGCTTGGAGCACAACACACAAGACTGAATGTATTACTAGAGAATGTACAAAGATAAGTAGCCCATTAGGGCAATAGGCGTATATACAAGCCGGGGGAAAAAAACCTCCTAAAGAGGGAAAAAAGTGCCCCGACGGTCCTAGAGTGTTCACACACATCACTACCTAAATATATCAACAACCTAAACCTTCCAAAACACTTTAAAAACACTTTTGAACCTTAGGGAAATTACAGAAATACATCTGCAACCTGCAACCAACTTTCTGTAATTTTACCCTTTGTGGACAATTACTTGTGCACTACTTGTGCACCTTGACACCTGAACTTTGAACACTTTGACTTTGCCCATGTTGACCTTGACCTTGACCTTGTTGAATTTGACTCCTTTGACTTTGACCCTTTTGATGTTGACTATGGTTGACTTTGATAGTGATTGACTTTGATCGATATGTCTTTTAGGGGCTCAACATCTGGCATATGCATTAGTGCCTGAACAACTACACAGGAAATTGGATAATAAAGCAATGAAATGTATTTTTGTTGGGTACAATTCTAAAAGCAAAGGCTATCATCTGTATTATCCACAGACTAAATGCACTTTGGTTAGCCGTGATGTTGTTTTGTGGAAGATGCTATTCAGCCATTACTTTCATGTACTAAGGAGACATCAGTTAACTCCAAAGACATGTATGACACTTCGCTGCCTCTGTTTACAGGTGGATAGTATAGTGCTAGTCCTAATGAGGCAACTTCTCAATCTTTACAGGTTTCATGTAATGATGCAAATCATTCCATTTCTAATCAGATTTACATGATCCACTTGTTGATGAGAGAACTGATATAAAGGAGGCATAAATTATGCCTAAGTAGCTGGTGTAGGCTTTGTGAGATAGCAAATTCCATGCACCTCTATCATATTGTACTCGTTCATGCTCTCATAGTGCTTCTTTTGCATCAAATTGCTATGTTATGGCTGCCTCTAGTCTCTATGATGAGAATGAGCCTATTTTGTTTGATGAAGTATAGAATTCTGAAAATTGGATGGCTACTATGCAATCAGACTATGATGTTATTATGAAAAATGATACCTGGTCTTTATGTGAATCGTCTCCTCGCAAGAAGTCCATTGGCACTAAGTGGGTATACAAGCTAAAGTGTAAGCATGATGGATCAATTTATAGGTATAAGGCTAGGCTTGTTGCAAAGGGTTATGCTCAAGAAAGAGGCATTGATTTTGGTGAGACCTTTTCTCCTCGATGCCAAAAGACTACTTTTCATAGCATCTGTGCACTTGCTGCTCATCATGGTGTACATCAGTTGGACAATAAAACTAAATTTGTAAATGGTGACTTGCATGATGAACTGTATGTTTTTCAGGCCCATGGCTTTGTGTAGAAAGAGCATGAAAACCAAGTGTGCATGTTGAAAAAGGCATTATATGGTTTGAAGCAAGTATGAAAAGATACATGCCTACCTGATTGCACATGGTTTTGAGAACAATCCAACTGAGAGCACCTTATATGTTAAGCATGTAAATGATGTGATTCTGATCATTGTTGTGTATGATGATGACATGTTGCTCACTGGTCCTCATGAGAAGCATATTGTTGATTTTAAGGCTGATTTGCATGCCTCATTTGAGATGTCATTCTTGGGGAATTTGCATCATTATTTGGGCATTCAATTTATGCAAGTTGATTGCAGAATAACTTTGTTTCAAACATAATATATTGACACATTAATGAATCATTTTGCCCTTGAAGACTCCAAACCTATTACCACTCATATGGAGACAGGTTCACGATTGAGCCTTCATGATGTTGGCTTGTTCTCTATCAGCAGGTTGTTGAATGCTTGATTTACTTATGCATAACTCGGCTAGATATTCAGTTTGTTGTCTCACAGATGAGCAGGTTTATGCATTGGCATGTGATTAAGCACTTCTTTCACTACTTGAGTGGTACCCACCTACTTTGATTGTTTTATCCCAAGGGGGGATCACTACCACCAGATTTACATGCTTTTTTCTTGGTTGAGCAAGAAGTAGCCTAGTGTGGCCACTTATAGTTGTGAGGCTGAGTATAGGGTAGCTTTCACAGCAATTGTTGAGTGTGTGTGGCTTAGATGCCTTATGGATGATTTGGGTGTTGTTGAGTCTTCTACCACCACCATCTTCACTGATAGTCATAGTGCATTGGCAGTTGCAAGGAACCCTATGTTCCATGCTCACACTAAGCACATTGAGGTGGACTATCATTATGTCATGGAGAGGTTCTATGCTGGAGAGATCAGTTTGGCATATGTGCCCACACAGGAGAACATTGTAGACCTTTTCACAAAGGCTCTACCTAGGGATAAGTTTGAAGTTTTTATGCAAATCTTTGGGCTTACTTCCTTTTGTGGATTGATTCCACATAGCTTGGCACTTCCTTATACATGAATGCCACCTCCTTGTTCACTGCATCACTCCTAGGGGGGATTTATTGATATATTTAGGTAGTGATATGTGTGAACACACTAGGACCATCAAGGTACTTTTTTCCCTATTTAGAAGGTCCCCCCCTTGTATATATGCCTATAACCCTAATGGGTCGCTTATCTTTGTACATTCTAGTGGTAATACATTCAGTATTGTGTGTTGTGCTCCAAGCTTCTTCTTCTTCTTCTTCCTTGTGTTGTTTGTGTGCTTCTGTAGACCCTAAACTCCAACAGCATGCATGAGATCAATTATTTGTCTATCTTAGAGATTACACATTTTAAGTATATTTGGAGGTCATTTTTTAGTTACAAAAAAACACTACTAAAGTTATTCTCTTTGTTGGATGGTGGTAGCTAACACTTGGTATAGACATAGAAGCATACATTAAAAGATATGAAGTTTACCAAAGGACAAAGTATCCATTAAGAAATGATCAGATGTCATTGTGACCCATGATATAGGGAAGAGCATTTTCTAAGTGGGTATAGATTTTACTGGTCCTATTAGTTTGCTCACAAAATGTTATTATGAAAAATACATCATTATAGATTCCTTTAACTTAACCAAGTGTATAATGCCAAAGCTACAAGAAAATGGATGCTCAAACTATTGCAAAATTCATGTTTGAGAATACTTTTAACCACCTTGGTCTTCCAATCGAATTAGTAAGTGTAGTAGATCCAAAAAGGTAAAGAAGACACCAAGCTTCACCTATCTCTTTTTGAGAGAAGGAGAAGTTATGGAAGAGTTTCCAATAAGAACAAGGAATGATTGGTATAATCAAGGAAGGAGACTTATACCATCACAATTAGCACAATGAATGATGACAAACCCTCTATGCCAAAAAGAGTATCCTTATTCATTGAAGGATTAAGCAATGCTCAATTAAGAACTGTGGTATATTTTAGAAGATGTCTACACTTAGACTCTTGCATAAAAGAATCCATTTACGTAGAAGAAAATAGAGGATCTAATTTTATGATATATGAACAAAAAGTCAATGGACAAAAAAAAATCCTCCCGCATAAGCATTGGCTCAAGCCATAGCACAGGTCTTAAGAGCTATAGCCAAAAAAATATATTTTTAACCCCAAAATAACACAAATGAAAGTTTTATGTGTGTGGAGAAAACCATCCAACTCATATGTGTAACTACCAAATATGTGTAACTACCAAAAACCATCTCATATTCAAGACAAGAGAACACTGAAATACTGTACCCTAGAGAAGAAATGGACAAATCATACTAGGTGTGAATATTTTTAAACAAGAAACTTGTGAGAAAGAAGGAATATCAAAATCATACAATACAACTAAGATAAAGGGAATATTTGGATCAAGCTAGACCTGTTCTAGGACAACAACCTCCAATACCCACTAACGTAGTTCCAATGAAATATACTCTAGTGGAAAAAAACTCGCAAAGATCCTTAGTATTAACAAAGTAATATTTTGATCGCTACAATAGTCATTCAAATGATCACTCAAAGGATACCAATCGAAAATATGTGTATAAAAAAGAACCTCATTTACAAGCCTTGGATTTGGGAAATGGAAAAGTAGAAAACAGATGCAACAACATTCATGTACATAACCAATAATTACATGTCAAATCCAAAACCCCAATTTAAGACTGTTCAAAAGGTGACATATTTTAGGTGTGATGGGGAACATTTTGTAAGACATTTTCCTCACCCTCCTACTTTCAAAATGGAGGGAGAGAACATTTGATAAGGGATTTTCCAGAGAACCCAAACAAACAAAATTCTAGTAATTAGGTACCTTTGAAGATAGTAGATATTGTATCTACTTCTGGTAGTGAGCAAGATGAAATATCACCTATGCAATTTCGAACTAGATCCCAAGCTAAATTTCAACACATGGAAACTGATAGGGAAGAAGGATAGAAAATAGAGACATCAAAAAACTCCACTAGAAAGAACCTATCCTGGCAAGATAGAAGAGCAAAACAAAAACCCAAATGGGAGAAAAGGGTGGAGGAATTGGAGAAAAATACAAGAAACTAATCAAAATAAATCAAGAGGAGAAGTTGAAGAAGGACCAAAAAAAAAGGGAGAGTGTAATTCCAAATAAGATTTTCCGAAACAATTAGAGGCTTTGATAAGAGCTTATAAATCTAGAATATAAGAAGGACCTTTACTATTAGATCAAGATAAATTATATCCAATGCTAGAACTAGAAAGTAAAATAATGTAATTATGTAGGGAAATCATTGAGCAAAGGCTACTAGAAAATGAGCCTTCAAGGATTAACTCAAAAACCCTAGAAAATTTGCATGAAGGGGTATGGAAGGAAGTAGTGAAAAAATTAGAGTCATACAAAAAACCAAAGAGGATAATGAACAAGAAAATGGGCAAGATCAACAAAATTAAGTACCATTGAATGTGGAAGTAAAGTGAATGAGCAATTCAGAATTTCTTGTTGGATGACGTTAAAAGAATTCATCTAGAAAAATCCTCATGTGCAAGCTTACATGAAAAGTGATGAGAAAATTCAAAATCTGAAGGAGCAAATCTATAATAGACTCATTGATGCAAGTACCAATAGGCACGTTTGGAGGGTATTGTGAAGGAGAAGAAAGAAATACAATATTTTCAATTTAATATGAAGATAAACAAGAAAATGCCATTCTAGAAAGTGGAACAAGAGTACTAATAATGTAAAAGAAAATATGGCAAGAGTGGAGAGCTTCAAAACTCAAACCTATTAGAATGATATTGAAATTGATAAATGGACACATAGAAAAACCTTTGGGTTTGTGGGAAAAGGTAATAATAAAGACATGTGGAATAGAAATGGAACATACATTTGGAGTTGTGGAATTCTCTCATTCGACCTCTTATGCGATTATTCTAGGAATACCTTTTATGAGACGATTGCATGAAGGGAAAAGATTACATTTACCTACAATACCAAGGAAATGTGACTAGAGTCAATCTAAGAAGAGGTACATATCATGATATCTCTCCAAGGGAATGGAATAAAGTTCACAATGATCAAGAATCTATAAGGGAATATCTAGAAGCTATAACTGAAGTGAGTGATAATGAAGCTAAAATTTGGGCATATGGTTCAACAAGAAAGAAACTTCCAAAGAGATTTCTTTTAAGAAGGGAAGATTGCATAAAGTATATATTCATATATGATGAAAGATACATACCCCAAGTATTCAATGATGAAGATTCAGAACCATATGGATGGACTCATATTTTTTCAACTTTGGATATAGCCAATGAAGAAAGTGTGGGAATGAATTTTCAAAATCAAGAAGGGTATGATATCTTTCACATATCATCTAGAATAATAAAAGCGGATCAAAATTTAAGTGCATCCAAAGAACAAGAAGAAGATTTGTTAATAAAGGGTAATGCTTCATATTTGGAAAAAGTAGGAGTCATAGATGTTATGAAAGATAAAATTTCAAGAAAACATAGGAAGATTAAACATGTGGAAGAAAACATAGGAAGACAAAAAAAAAAAAAACATAAAAATGAACCAAAAGAAATAAATATAGTAACCAATGAGGAAGAGAGAAACGAATTTGATGCTCCACAACATTCCAAGAAATATGAAATTGAGGAAATATTTCTACTAAACTTGAAACCACATAGAGAAAAGAAAATGAGTGAATCTTATGGTAATCAAGAAGAAGCTAAGAAACTAGTGAAAACGCAAGAGCGGGGAGAATCCAAACATATAATAATAGCAATTGACCTTGCAACTGGGGAAGAAGAAGCCTTAATACAATTACTCAAGGAATTTAGAGATGTATTTTCCTATATTAACAAGGATCCTAAATGAATGGATCATAGTATCTGTGTCCATAGGATTCATGTAGCACTTGATACTAAACCAAGTAAAAAAAGGGCATTATACATACAATGATAAATACTCTATTAAAATTAAGGAGGAAATAGATAAAATTTTGGATATTGATTTCATATATGGAAAGGAATACATTGAATGGATATCTTCAATAGTGCTAGTACAAAAAAAGAATGGTAAACTTAGGGTTTTCACAAACCTTAAGAAATTGAATAATCCAAGTATTAGAGATAGTTACCCTTACCAATAACTAATCATCTGCTAGAAAGAGTTGTAGGAAAAGAAGTCTATAGTTTTTTGGATGGCTTCTCAAGATACAATCAAGTTCCAATTGCTTTAGAAGATCAACATAAAATAGCCTTTTCTGTAGAATGGGGTGTATATGCATTTAGGGTTATGCCATTTAGTTTAACCAATGCAACACCACATTCCAAAGGATGATGTGTCATGTATTAAGGATTTTCTAAGACATATAATGGAAATTTATGTAGATGATCTATGTAATTATTCTAACAAGGAGAATATCATTTACAAGATTTGAGAGCCATATTCAGAAAATGTAGGACTTATAGGGTTTGCCTAAATCCAAAAAAATGTGTTATCTTTGTTAGACAAGGATGTTACATCACATCGTATAAAAAAATGGCATACCTGCTAATCAAGAGAAATAAAGGCCATTGTAAGTTTTCCTAGACCAATAAATGTGAAAGAATTACAAACATTCATGCGACATTGTGGGTATTACAAAAAATAAATTGCGCAAGTTTGTTGACATTCCAAAACCTTTGTATGCATTAATCACTAAATTTGAGTGGTTCAATGAATGTGAAAAAGATTTTGATTCAAAACTTGTGTTGAGCCCATAAAAGTCATGTTGGTCAAAGTCAACTGCATTCAAAGTCAACTGGTCAAAGTCAACTAGTCAAAGTCAACAAGGTCAAGGTCAAAGTCAACAGGTGCAAAGTCAAAGTGTGTAAGTGCAGGTGTCAAAGTGCACAGGTAGTGCACAATGAATTGTCCACAGAGGGTAAATTGGAGAAAGTGGGTTGCAGGTTGCAGAGGTATTTTCTCTAATTTCCCTAAGGTTCAAAGTGTGTTTTAAAGTGTTTTGGAAGGTTCAGGTGAACCCCCCCCTTTATGTGCAAAAGTGAAGGCTTAAAAGGAAACATGAAGGTATGTGAAGCGGCAAAGCGTACGCACAGGTGAAAGAATGGCCCCCCATTAAAATTTTTTGGTTTTAGACTAAAGTCACTACAGGACAAAAAAGTGAGTCGTTGGCTGCCACTTGGGAGGACAATCTTGGGACATCAAATTGAGCACCAAGATACCATTGCAGTTAGGAGCGTACGTGATCGGCACACTCAAATCAAGGCAAGCCCATTCTTGGACCAATTTTAGAGTAAGCAAGAGAGCATAGTCTAAGAAGCAAGAGAGAGAAGTGCAACAGTCACCAGTGTGCGACGCAGAGAAGTGGAAGTGAAGGAGTGCATAGTGAGTGCCTAAGGGATTGTGCAGAGTGTGCTAAGCTAGTCCCCCCCAAGTATCTCAAGGTCCCATTGCAGTGGGCGCGTGCCGACAGAAGGTATTCACTCCTCCCCCTTTGTGGAAGCTTGGTGCAAGGTGTGCACAAGGATAAGCTTGAAGCAGGTGGAGGTCTGGTGCAGAGGAGGCCGGCGGCAAGAAAACTTGGGATATTGGGTATTTTGTAATTGGGCACTCTGTGGTATTGTGCACAGAGGTATTGGCTTGTCTTGTACTTCAAATATTGTAATTGTCTTACTGTAATCAATCGGCAGAAGCTTCTAGGTGTATTTTCTCTTCTTGTTTCTTCCCTTTTCTCCTACAAACCCTCAAACTCCTTCTTGTCTAAGAATCCACCAACAAAATTTGGCACGCCCGGTGGGACATCCAAGGAGATTTGAGCTTAGGAGAAACCAAGTGCCAAGCATAGAAGAGATCAAGTGTCACAGAACCAGAGTGCTACTTCATCAAACAAAAGGTAAATATATTCTTATCAAGTGTCTTACATTCAGTGGGCTATGAGCTGCTCATGACCGCAACCCGGTCCCAAGTATTGAGGGTCACCTGCAAGCAGACAAGGAGGAAGGTTGTTAGAAGGTCCCCCAGTCCACTATCTTCCACATCATCAGTCAAGAGCATGGCGGGTCAGGTAGACTTGGAAACTCTACTCTCTAGATTAAATATAAAGTTTCCTTCTTTCAAAGGCCTAGCTCAAGAGGATCCAGATGAACTTATGTCCTCTGTTAAGTGTAACTTGCCAATTATGCAGGAAAGTTGGTCATGAGTCCCATGAATGCCAATCGAGGGGAATGCCTGCAACGACATACTGGACACAAGGAGGATCCCTACCAACCACAAATGTGATGGCTGTTGCCCCCAATCAAGGTAACACTTATAACCCTAGACAGAGGGATAATTTTGGAAATGGGCCTAGAAGGCCAATTATTTGTTTCAGATGTGGAGACTGTGGGCACTATCAAAGTAGGTGCACTCTCCCAGAAAATGCCCCTCCTTGCAGAAACTGCCCAGAGGCCAGAGACCATTATACAAATTGTTGTCCTAAGAATCAAGCTTCTTCATCTGGGCCCCACATTCAAATGATTTCTGTGCAGAAAGAAGAAAGGGTAGATCAGGTTAAAGTGCCATCTCCATCTACCAGGGTGGTGCATTTAGAAGAAATTGAATCTTTTACAGTGCAGACAAGAAGCAAGGGGAAGGCTCCAGTGGAAATAGGTCAAGAATCAACGATTAATGGATTAAACAGAGACAAAGGTGTGTCTGAAGAAAAAGCCAACACAAGTGCAGATATAAGGCAAAAAGAAAATTTCACAGGTACTAGTGATGCCATTGAATATGCATTCAACAGGGCTCATGAGCAGTTTGATAAGTCAAATGCAGCCCATGCTCTTAAGGAATCAGAAGCTTCCAAACTGCTCAAGTCCATGAAAAAGGAGGTTAGTATTTTTGATTTAATAAAGATGGATGGGAAGTTCAGGACAGAACTCATGCAGATAATTGACGAAATGTCCACAACAAGTTTAGTGGCAAAGGCTGCTGTTATGCATAAAGATAAATGTTTAGGGGAAGCACCCCTCACAGATTACAAGAGCCCTCGGCTAACAGTCTCTATTAAAGGTCATGAGTTTCAAGGAGTTATTGTGGATGGTGGTTCTGGCATTAACTTGATGCCTGAATATACCATGAAAAAGATTGGACTATACCCTTCACGACCTGCCAACTTCACTGTAACAATGGCAGACCAAAGCATAGTAAGGCCTATTGGTGTGGTCCCTGGAGTTCCAGTCAAAATACAAGGTACCATCTTTAACTTGGACTTTGTTGTTTTAAGGCTGCCACAGGTAGAAGGAAGTTTCCCCCTGTTAATTGGGAGACCTTGGCTAAGGCATGCCAGTGTGTTGCATGACTGGGGCAAAGACACAATGTGGGTAAAGCAGGAGGGAAAAGAGTTGCAGCAGATAATTTTAGAAGAAGGACCAGACAATCAGAGAAATACTAGTATGATGTAGACAATTGGTATTTGTATGGAAGAAGAAGTGGTGGACAACCCAGAAGCAGATCTATTTGAAGGAGCAGATTTATATGAAGATGAAAACATGTTGGCTTGGCTCCATGCAGAAGACCCATCTTCCTGCTATGGAAATTTCCCAAACTCAAGTAGAAGAAGCATATGAAGAAAAAGATGAAATCACTCAGGTTGAAACAGTCTCAGTCAAAGGCCATGGAAAAGAGAAGAAAAGCAAAGTCCTTAAGTGTAGCCGTGAGGAAGAGGCTTCAAATCATATGTCAATGGCCAGTGTTTTATGGATCCTGGTATGGATATCATTTGTTATGTCAAGTTTAATGATAGCAAGTGCAGGGCTTTACAAGAATGTGGAAGGAGCACCTGCAAGTCTTTGGAAACATAGGGTTCCACTGGATGAAGAAGCTGGAATAATCACAATAAACTTTTGCAGATTAAGTCATAAAGTTGCTAGAGGAGATACCATTCTAATGAAGGATTTAGGGTACCCCTATCAGATGACCAGTGTGCCCAAGGAGAAGAAAAAATCAATGAAGTGTAGTACAATTGCAGATTATGGAGGAGTCTCTCTCAGTCAACAATACAAGGCTCAAGGCCTATCATCAACAAAAGTGAAGATTTTTGGATCACCTGGAACCTGCAAAATTTGTCCAGGTTGTACATGGTCTTTTCTCGTCATTTTTACTTAAGTTTTAGTAGTTTTCTTTATCCAATTCATGCTTCTTTCTTGAGTTTTTAGCAAATTTAGTAGCCATTTCATCAATTTTGCGAATGTACAATTTTTGGAATTTTTAGGAATTTTTCAAGCAATTTTTAGAATTTTTCTATTAATTTTCTCCTTTTTCATGAGTCTTTTTCTTGCCAAATTTTAGGAATAAAGGAAGCTCTCTGTAGGTTTGATTGCAAAATTCTAGCTTAGGCCTGTAGCAAAATTTTTGAGAATTTTTTGAAAATTTTTTGGATTTTTTTTTGCAATTTTTTTGGATTTTTTATGTATTTTCTTTGATTTTTGGGACAATTTAAAAAAAAAAAGAAAAGGCCCCATAGGGGCGTTTTCTTTCTGCAGAAAAAAAAAAAAAAAAAAAACCACCGACCAAACCCCCCCCCCCCGCCCCCCCCCCCCCAATTCTTTTTCCTTTTTTTTACTTTATTTTTCTTTTGTTTTATTTTATTCTTTTTTATTTTATTTTATTTTGTTTTTAATTTATTTACGATTTTTTTTTTTATTTTGATTTTTATTTTATTATCCGTACAGGCGTTCCAAAAAAAAAAAAAAAGAGGTCTTTTTATTTTATTTTTTGTTTTCTTATTATATTTTAATATATATATAATAATATATATATATATTTTTCATTTTTATGGCTCAAAGCTTTTGGCTCTGGATCGTGCCTCGGTTGGCCGTTTTTTACAAAAAAGGAGTCATTTTCATGTTTTTTGGCACCTCTGGACTCAGTTTTTCACTTTATTTTTCCAAATTCCCACATTTTCTCTGAGTCTTGGTCAAAACTCTCATTATTTGCACACATTTATCACATGTTTTTATTTACCAACATTGTCCACATGGTCTATTCTCACCTTATCTTTCCTTATGTTTAATAATATTCCATCTGTACCCTCTCTAGCCCTCTAGTTTGATCATTTTAGCCCCCCTCCAGGCCCTGATTCCTACTTCCAACCCCCCCCTTTACCGATCTGCCCAGCCACATCCTTCACCCTCTCGGCCCCATCCATCTTCATACCCTCAGCCCTCCCTTCCCATTCCATTCTAACCTCCCATTGCCCCTCTGTTGCTTTTCCATAACAAAATCCCACTTTTCGTTCTTTTCTGGTGCTTGTTCTGGTGGAATTGGTTGCTGCTCAGATGTTCTCTTCAAGTTGTTGCAGCTCTATTCTCATGGTGTCCTCTATGTTCAAAGTTTGGCTGTACCGGAGAGCACATTAGGTGGTGGGCAACTGTTGAGCCCATAAAAGTCATGTTGGTCAAAGTCAACTACAGTCAAAGTCAACTAGTCAAAGTCAATTGGTCAAAGTCAACAAGGTCAAGGTCAAAGTCAACAGGTGCAAAGTCAAAGTGTGTAAGTGCAGGTGTCAAAGTGCACAGGTAGTGCACAATGAATTGTCCACAGAGGGTAAATTGGAGAAAGTGGGTTGCAGGTTGCAGAGGTATTTTCTCTAATTTCCCTAAGGTTCAAAGTGTGTTTTAAAGTGTTTTGGAAGGTTTAGGTGAACCCCCCCCTTTATGTGCAAAAGTGAAGACTTAAAAGGAAACATGAAGGTATGTGAAGCAGCAAAGCGTACGCACAGGTGAAAGAATGGCCCCCCATTAAAATTTTTTGGTTTTAGACTAAAGTCACTACAGGACAAAAAAGTGAGTCGTTGGCTGCCACTTGGGAGGACAATCTTGGGACATCAAAGTGAGCACCAAGATACCATTGCAGTTAGGAGCGTACGTGATCGGCACACTCAAATCAAGGCAAGCCCATTCTTGGACCAATTTTAGAGTAAGCAAGAGAGCATAGTCTAAGAAGCAAGAGAGAGAAGTGCAACAGTCACCAGTGTGTGACGCAGAGAAGTGGAAGTGAAGGAGTGCATAGTGAGTGCCTAAGGGATTGTGCAGAGTGTGCTAAGCTAGTCTCCCCCAAGTATCTCAAGGTCCCATTGCAGTGGGCGCGTGCCGACAGAAGGTATTCACTCCTCCCCCTTTGTGGAAGCTTGGTGCAAGGTGTGCACAAGGATAAGCTTGAAGCAGGTGGAGGTCTGGTGCAAAGGAGGCCGGCGACAAGAAGACTTGGGATATTGGGTATTTTGTAATTGGGCACTCTGTGGTATTGTGCACAGAGGTATTGGCTTGTCTTGTACTTCAAATATTGTAATTGTCTTACTGTAATCAATCGGCAGAAGCTTCTAGGTGTATTTTCTCTTCTTGTTTCTTCCCTTTTCTCCTACAAACCCTCAAACTCCTTCTTGTCTAAGAATCCACCAACAACTTGTTTAGTCACAACATCAATACTAAAAACCCCTCAGTGGGATCTAATTTTTCATGTGCATGTGGATGCTTCTAACTTTGCTTTAGAATGTGTATTGGCATAACCTATAGAAGGAAGTAAGGTAGATTTTTCCATAGCCTATTCAAGAAGACAATAAAAGAGAGGATTTGGGTATGGTGTATACAATAAAAGAGTTTGGACATTATCTATTGGTGAACAAGTTCAAATTATTTGTTGATCATCAAGCTCTATTGTATTTGGTAAATAAACCTTGTCACACTCGAAGAATTGTAAGATGGTTCTTACATCTTATGGAGTTTGACTTTGAAGTGGTTGTAAGAAAAGGAAAAACTCGCATTTGGGTAGATCATTTATCTAGGACAATGACATGGGATAAACCCTAGGACATAGATGATGATCTACCATATGCATACCTATAAATAGCATACATGAGTGGACAAAGTCTTTAATGCCAATATTATCACTTGGACCTAAAATTAATATTATTATGTCCAAACATGTGATCTTGCAAAGCAAAAATTTGTCTCTACTATCAAGGTGCACGCATCATTTGAACTAAAATGGAGTATTGGAGTATTGGAGTATTTTGTACCACAAGAAGAGGAACAAAATAATTTAGAGAAAGCACATCTATGGAATCCATGCTTGCATGTTTCAAAGATAGTGACTTTAAATAATTTGGAAAGGTTGGGAGTATTGGAGGAGATGGTGGACACCTTCCAGAGATAAGATGGTGCTGCAAATCATTGCTTCACACCAACAAAACTTGAGTTGAGGAGTGCAAAGTAGACCTTTTGAGCTTTTGAGGAAGCACAAATAATCACCCAAGTACTTCAGAAGATGATCCTCAAATCATTGGATCAAATAGATAAGTTGGAGTTTAACTTTGGACCAAAAACTTGTTATTTTGGTCATGACACCTGCTCAGGAAAATGAATAGTACTCCTTCCTTGGTACCAATTGGACAAAATCCTTTTGGGGATATCTAATTGGCTATGATAGCTACCTTTGACGAGTTATTTCACTTGAAACGATCAACTACACTCAGAGAATGATGCTTAGCAAAACTGAGATCAGCATGACATTTTAGGGAGTCAATTGTATGCAAACCAGAGAGCAATGTTTTTCTTATATCTCAAGAATGACTGAACCAATTGAAATGAAACTTTGTAAAAAAAACATAGACATTCTAATGAATCTATATCAACTTAAATCATTGAAAATTTTCAAGTACATGCTGAGAAATACATAACAGAAGCTCACTGTTCTGAGTAGTATATGACAGAGTAGAAGAGATGAGACATGGGAAGATTATATGTATTAATGCACATACATATAATCTTCCCATATAATCTGAGATGCACATACATTAACATTGGCAATGAGTGATTGCATAATGTGAGGGCAATAGAAGAGCTATAATGTGAGCTCAATATGCCACACAAATTCCTCTGAAATCTCTGCTATATCTCCCTCATTTTCACGCAACTAGGTAGTCCTCTTTTATAGCCTTTTGTTGGAGCCAAGATTCAAGTTTGAATTTGAATCTTTACTTAAAAGAGTTCCAAAGTTTTAGGACTTGATTTTCCATAAATCCTCACCAAGTAATTCGTGGAAAAATTCTCCTAAGATCTCCTAATTGGAAATGATTCCACATATGCACTTTGACAAGGAGTAAAAGTCAATCTTTTACAAGAGATCATTCATGTGGTAATAAATGAACATGTGAACTTTAGGATAAGTGATCAAGAATTTAGGCTTGGAGTAATTGTACCAACAGCTCCCCCAAAAGCCTAACATGCTTGGGCTTCAACTTTCTTTAATCTCCTACAATCCAATCATCATCTTGAACCTGTTCAATTTAGTTCCATTCAAAGATTTAGTTAGAATATCTGCACATTGCAAGTTTGTTGATACATAGGACAATTTTATGTCCTTGATAAGTAGCTTTTCTCTCACATAATGATAATGCACTTCAATGTGCTTAATCCTTGCATGATATACAATATTAGCAGCCAAATGTAGTGAGCTAGTATTATCTCCAAAGATCATTGGAGTGTATGTATGTAATCCCAAGTTTGAGTAGAGTAGCTTTAACCACATTGCCTCTTATGTTGCATTTGCTAGACCCCTATGTTCAACTTCAGTTGATGACAATGCAACAGGTGGTTTTTTCTTTCATGATCATGAAATCAACTTAGATCCTACAAAAGATAAGTAGCCAGAGGTGCGCCTCCTATCATCTTTTGAGCCAGCCCAATCTGCATCAGAGTACAGCTCGATATCCAAGTTAGACATAAATGGATAAAATAGCCCATCATTTATGGTACCCTTCAAGTAGTTTAAGATCCTTTTGGCAGCTTCCATGTGAGGTTTCCTTGGTTTATGCATGAATTGACTCAATGTACTCACCCCATAGCATATATCCACTCTTTTTAGGGTTGCATAATTGAGATTTTCAGCAAGACTTTGATAACCTGTAATATCTTCAAGTAGCTCTCCTTCATGAGCAATTCCATGGGTGTACCTACAATTTTTTCACTTTCCATTTTGAACTTGACTAGTATATCATGGATATACTTTCTCTAAGTAATGAAACCACCATAATCTGTATAAACAATCTCTAAACCAAGAAAATATGTAAGCAATCCAAGATCATTGATCTTGAAATCCTCCATCTGGATTTTGATCTTCTTCATGCCATTGGCATCATTTCCTATAATGATAATATCCTCCACATAAACACATAGATAAATAACCTCTCAATTAGTCTTCTTAATGAACAATGAAGGATCTACCTTGCTTGCAACAAAAACCTTGGTCCTACAAGTATGTGACCCACCTATGGTTCCAAGCTCTAGGAGCTTGCTTTAAACCATACAGTGGCTTTGTTGGCATCATATGGGAAGAAACCAAGTATGGGCATGCATGCGGATCTAGCACTAAGGCAACCTATTAAAATTTTTCGAAACCTTACATCATTTTAAAAGTGATTCTCATCACTAGAAACCCTTGTAAATATCGTTTCATCTTTTTGTAGCTCCATTTTGTACAAGCCGAGGAGTCCTCGAGCTTGGGGAGCCTTAGAAGTAGTTGCCTGCCAATTTTCATATTTTTTAGATCTCGTTTGAGCCCTCAAATAAGACCTGGAACTTAATTTTTAACTAGGCCGGACACTAGGTCTGGACAGGGCAAAAGCTAGTCAAAAACTATAAATAGAGCTAGAGAGCTCATTTTTTGAGCTAGATTCTTGTAGTTTTGAGCTTGTATGAGAACTTGGTTGTAATAGAAGTGATTCCATTGTCTTACTCTCTTTGTTCTTGCCGTGTGTGCGCGTGTGTGTGTATGTGTGTGCATGTTTGTGTGCTTCTCACTTGCACACTTGTGCCTTCACTTGCTCGAGGTCTTCATACCATCCTCATGTCTTCCCGGATTGACATTAAAGGAGGTGCTACTCATCACTGAGCTACACCAAATTTTGGCGCCGTTGCCGGGGATTCGAGCTTTGAGGACGAGCGTGTGATGGTAAGACGTAGAGAGGACCTGTTGGAATGGTAAGTAGTAGGTAATTTTCGTGTTTTTTTCTCCATCTCCATCTCCATCTCCATCTCCACCTCCATCTCCATCTCCACCTCCATCTCCATCTCCATCTCCTTCTCCACTTCATATTCCCTCTTCCTTGTCATTATCCTCATTTGCTTTGTGCGAGTTTGAGAGAGAGCGAGAGTGCATTGTACCTATCGCGACACTTCCACCTATCACGACACCTCGACCTATCACGACACCCCCAAGCATCGCGACACTTCGACCTATCGCGACACTCTGACCTATCGTGACACATCGACCCGACCTATCGTGATACACCGGCTTAACGCATGAATTTTTAGGGTGAATTAATTGATTGAACTGAGGTACTTTTGGGCTTAAATCTTGGGCACATTGGTATAATATTAGAGCCTTAGAAGTGGGCAAAATACCTAAAAACCAGGGAGGAATTTCCTGAACCCTGAGAGCCTGTTTTGACCCCTAAGTGCCTGAATGGTCATAACTTCACCATACGAACTCCGATTGATGAGATTTTGGTCTCGTTGGAAAGCTTGTTGAGGTGTTCATAAGATTTTGAGGGTACAGTGAGTTAATCCAAGGGGGGCCTGTAATTATTGATGTGTGTCTTTCAATCCATTATGGTAAAGGAGCTATATTAACTCGTGAACTTTTGCAGGAACGTTGCGTGCAATCCAAGAAATTCAAAGCAAGCTAGCAAGGGTGAGTACCAATCTTGGGAGAAGGCTTCCTGGGCTGGTGTAGTAGTCTGAGCAACCAGAGTATTGAGGTTGGAAGTTCTCTCAACCCTCCTTTGTCAATTCCTAGCTTAGGCTAGTATGACTTAAGTGTGGTGATTAATTAGAGCAACGCTAGGCACGAATCAATTCCAAGAGAACTAATCAACTAAGTGCAAGTATTAAGTAGGACTTAAGTGCGAAACCCTAAGGGACAAAAGTAAACTTGAACCGATCAAATATCAAGTGCGAAATTCACCTAAGTAATCCTGACGCGTGATTCCAAACAAGAGCTTAACACAATATTCAACTAAAAAGAACAAAGTGATTGGTACAAATTAACCTACAAGGAGAGTGTACTTGGGACCAAGGGGGTAGAGAAACCAGGCATATGAACCTTAGGTCAGGCAGACACTTAGGCCGAGACTGACAAAGCCTCAGATCTTCTGAAGCTAGTGTCAATCACACTGTTAGGTCTTGGGCCCAGTAGTTGAGTGATTACCCATACACTCCCAGATCAGAAATAAGTGATTCTAAGATGTCCTATAACATGGAGAGACCGGTAGGTGGTTCAGGGGTGGCGTACCTAGAAAAGCCAGAAGGACCTTACAAGACTCAATTGGAATACATCAGGACCAATCGTCTCGGTGCTCGCATATACGAAGACGGCCTGAGAAGATCTGTAGTACAGATTAAGAACCTTGATCAACCCCATGGATTAGAACACCCTGTAGTCAAGTTCAAGAATGGAGCATACCTAGATAAAGAAGGGACTATTTATGTAGTCACCACCCTTCCTGATAGAACAGACAAGTTTGGGAATGTGATCGCAGAGACCGACATGGGTGATATAGAGCAAGGGAATTTAGAGAGAGAGCCAAGGACTCCCCGTGGTAAATCAGTCTTGACCAGGATTATGACTCCAGAGTGGATTCCTCAGGATAATAAAAGCATAGATTTGCTTTTAAACCGAGAAACCGATGAGGCTTTTTGGAGATACAAGCCTGCCTAGTCTCAAGAAGTAGGTGCTCTCACAATTTATGAGTTTAAAGACCCTGATAGCCCAGGCAAAGTAACCTACCTAGACCATACATCAGAGCAGATCTTCGTGGTCTCTGACCATGGGAGACATGCCTACACTTGGAAGGGTGAATTTGTTTTTCCCCAACCTCGGTCCAATGTGTCCTACAGCCACCAAGGAGCTGGGACCTCCCAAGCTCATGGAGCTCAAAGGGATAGAAGTAGAGACAGACCTGAGGTAAGCTTTGCCAACCCCCTGGGAAGAGAAAGAATGAGAACAGAAACAGATAGAGAAGAAATTGAGAGACCTAGAGCCCCAAGGAACCAAAGAAATGCTGATGATTTCCCTTTGCCAAGGCCGAGAAAACACACTAGGACCCTGAGGCCAACTCAACTGGTGAAGTCCATGAAGAATTACTTTGATGGCACTGGAGACCCTTACGACCATGTGGCAGAATTTAGGCAAGTCCTGAGAGCTGAACAAGTTGAGGACCTATTCACACAATACAATGCTTTTGGTCTAACCCTTAGGAACACTTCCCTTACATGGTTTCAACCCCTGAATGAGAGGCAGTTTAGGAGCATAGACCAACTTTTAGAGGCTTTCGTCACTGAGTTCTCTAAGAGTGGCATACGGCATAATACCTCCTCCTTGATTCATAGCTTTAAGCAAACACCTCAAGAGACGGTCAGACTAGCGGGAAGACGGTTTAGGCAATACCTAGAGAGGTGCCCAATGCCTGAGTTACCCACACCAGCCAAGCAAGTGGCTTTGTTCTTAGACGGATTGTTGAGCACCAAGCTCAGGTCATATGTGTATTTGAAGGACCCCAGAACTATAGAAGAGTGTGTACGCATGTGCATAGACATCAAGGATAACCTAGGCGAGGAGTTGGAGTGTTGGCAGTAGCCAGAGGCACAGAAGACACGGAAGCATGTAAAGACAGACCAGGGAGTCAGTTGAATCAATTTTTCAAAGATTTATGTTTTATAAATATTCTTCAAAAACTCCAACAGTGATTTTCATCACTATTGTAACATATGTAACATAGAAAAAACCTTTTTTGTAATTAATAGCTCCATTTTGTGCAAGCCGAGGAGTCATCCAGCTTGAGGAGCTTAGGTAGAATGAACATACCAATTTTGGTTATTTTTAGACAGTATTTACCCTCTCAAATAGCGCATAGGACCTATTTTTTAACTATGCCGATCACTAGATGTGAAACCGGTCAAAACTAGTCTAGAATCTATAAAAAGAGCTAGAGAGCTCATTTTTGAGGTTAGCTTGTTTGAGTAGAGAAGAGCTTAGAGCTATTTTGAGCTTGTAAGAGTGTTCTTGAGCAATAGAGTTGATTTCTCACCTTCCATTGTGTCTTGCTTGTCTCTTCGTAGTGTGTGTGTATGTGTGTGTGCATCTCTATGCTTCTCACCTTCACTCTCACTTCATCTCACATCCACGATCTTCATATCACTCCTATCTCTTCCGCGGATTGACATTAAGGAAGTGGAGCTTCTTAACGTGGTTCTCACCATTGTGCTAGAGCAACACCAAATTTGGCGCCGTTGTCGGGGATCGAGTCTAGGACAAATGTGTGATGGTAAGAGTATAGCAAGAAGTGGCATTGGAAGGTAAAAATTTCAGTTTTTGTTGTTGTTTTTACTTAGTTTTTGGTGTTTTTCACCTCCCCCACACTCCATCTTCATCAGCGCATCATCATCTTCATCTCCAAAAAAATCAGAAAATTCACCATATCCACCCATTCTCCTCATTTCCCCTCATTTGTGCATGTGCGAGAGAGAGAGAGAGCTTTTGTGCTTGCATGTACTACTGTGTTTTTGAGTTTTCTTGCAGGTACAGTACTCCAGAGCATCAGGAAGGCTGCAAAAAGGTAAAATTTCACTTTCTGTCAGAGATCTGCCGTAGGTGGTCTGCCAACTTCGGAATTTTTGGTAAGCGAGTTCACCACGAGGTAGGAGACACACGCGCATACATGCATCCACAAACGCATTTGCAAAATTCATACTTTGGTGGACCATCGCGATTGGCTCAGACCATCGCGATTGTGTCATACCATCGTGATTGGCTCACGCCATCGCGACGGCTCGGCCGGACCATCGCGACGGTCTCAAACCATCGCGATGGCTCACTTGAGCCATCGTGACGGTTCACTTGGACCATCGTGATGATCCCGTTGACCCCATGCCATCGCGGTTGGCTCATGCCATCGCGCCGACGTTGCCACATGGCAAGCTAGACCATCGCGACAGTTCGCTCCCTCAGACCATCGTGACGACACCCTCAGACCATCATGACACCTTGACATTTAGACCTTCGCGATTGGCTCACGCCATCGCGTCTGTGACCATCGCGACGGTTAACTTTGGACCATCACGACGGTTCGCATTAACCGTTGACTGATGCCATTGCGACGGTTCATTTTCGGGCCATCGCGATCGTTCATTTCAGACCATCGTGACAGTTCACATTCGTGCCATCGCGATCATCCACTTTTTGACCATCGCAACTGTTCGCTCCTTCGGACCATCGCGATCGTGCCACGCCATCGCGACGGTTCACCTGGACCATTGCGACGGTCCCAGACCATCACGATTCTCTCAGACCATCGCGATTGTCCACCCCAAACGGATTTTTTGGAATTGATTTTTTGGTCAATTTTGGGGCTAATTTTGGGAACTTTTTGGGTGATTAGACTCATAGGAGACCCCTTAGCTCATAATTGAAGAGAAGCCTGTTTGTCAGTCTTTACCCCCCTAGGGCCTGAACGGTCATATCTTTTTCATCCGAAGTCCATTTTTTGAGTTTTATAGCTCGTTAGAAAGCTCTTTACGAGTACTAATTTGTTGATTTTTAGATAAGCTAATTTGAGGTTGACATAGTTGGGACTAGAAAGCCAGGGGGTAATCATTGAAATTTTGGGCAAAAGGGAAAGGACATTTAAAAGTGTATATATTCAGGTGCTTGATCATCCATTGTGAATTGGTCTAAACATTGAATTTTGGCAGGTCTAGCAAGGACAATCAAGGGCATTCAAGGCAAGGTAGTGAAGGGCATAAAGCTTGGGAAGCGTGGCTTTTTGGGCATCAGAGCAACCAACAAAGCTGACTCGAGGTTGGAAGATTACTCAACCCCCTTAGTCAATTCTTAGCTTAGGCTAAACGGTAGCTTTGTGGATTAACGACGATAGGAACGATCAAGTTCAAGACAGTAATTTATCAAGTCTAAGACTAAAATTAAAGGTGTGTGATACAAAAACCTAACGGGAAAGAACTTAAGTCAGATAGAACAAGAACTCAAAGTACCATGGAAAGTCGATTCCTGACGCATACAATTGGACAAGAATCTAAAGAAACTTAAAAAGAATCCAGAAAGTTAGAACAAAGAAGCATTGACGATCTGAGCGTGTACTGAGTGTGCAAGGAAGAAAATTCATGAACCTTAGATCAGGCAAACATATAGGCAAGTCAGACCGACGAAGCCTTAGATCATCCGAAGCAAGTGTAGGAACCACTGCACGATCGTGGGCTCAACAATTGTATAGTAATTACCCCTACGAGAGCTCAGATATGAGTGAATCGGAAATGGCATTTAGCACAAAAAGACCAGAAGGAGGGTCAAATGTAGCATATTTAGAAAGACTTGAAGGACCCTATAGAACTCAGTTAGAATTTCTCCGAACCAACCGATTAGGTGCTCGCATCTATGAGGATGGTTTGCAAAGACAAGTGGTGCAAATGCACAATCCTGATCAACCCATTGGATTGGAACGTCCAGTGGTGAAATTCGAGAGAGATGCATACATAGACAAAGAAGGAACGATGTACATCATAAGCACTCAGCCAAACAATATGAATGAGTTTGGCGTAATTCAGTTGGAGACAGAAGCTAAATCCCAAGGAAAAGAACCAGTAGGAGAAGGACCTAGGACACCTAGAGGGAAATCTGTAGTGACAAGAGTACTAGTTCTAGATTGGATCCCTCAGGACAATAGAAGCATAGAGTTGTTTGTAAATAAAGAGACTGACGAGGAATTTTGGAGATATAGAACGGAACAACCTAATGAGGTAGGCTCCATCATAATCTACGAATTTAAAGACCCGGATACACCTGGAAAGGTTGTATACCTGGATGAAACTTCAGAAAGAGTATTTGGGGTACCTGACCATGCAAGAAATACCTACACATGGAGAGGTGATTTGGTATTCCCTCCATCTCGAACAAATGTAAACGCGAGCCAACAAGGGGTAGGAACATGCTCAGCCCATGGTACTCAAAGAGAGAAAAACAAAGATAGACCTGAAGTAAGTTTCAATCATCCCATAGGGAGAGATAGAACAACCACGGACACTAATAGAGTGGATAGACAAAGGGAACATGGAATACTAGGTGGTAGAGATGATTTTCCTCTACCGAGACCATGAGAACACGCAAGAATACTAAGACCCACTCAGTTAGTTAAGTCCATGAAAAACTATTTTGATGGGACAGGAGATCCCTACGACCATGTAGCAGACTTTAAGCAAGTGCTCAGAGCAGAACAAGTCGAAGACATGTTCATGCAATACAATGCTTTTGGACTAACGTTAAAGAATACCGCTTTAACTTGGTTCCAACCATTGCAACAAAGGCAGTTTAGAGACATCCATCACTTTTTAGAGTCATTCATCACTGAATTCTCTAAAAGTGGGATCAGGCATGACACGTCTTCGTTGATTCATAGCTTCAAACAGACCCCTCAGGAAACAGTTAGACTTGCAGGACGTTCATTTAGACAATATGTTGAGAGATGTCCTATGCAAGAGTTACCCTCACAGGCCAAACAAGTGTCATTGTTTCTAGACGGCTTGTTGAGCTCTAAACTATGCTCCTATGTATACTTGAAGGAACCCAAAACGCTAGAGCAGTGTGTAAGAATTTGCATAGACATTGAGGAAAACTTAAGAGACGAGTTGGAACTCCTCTCAAAAGTCTACAAGGACTCAGATTGTTCATCTCTAGCATCCACGAAATTGTCTAGCTCGATAGAAGACCTAGCAGAAAAAGTGGCCCAGAAACTAGGAGTTTCTAGTAAACAGATGCTCAAGTTAACAACTAACGTACGTTGTTACACCTGTGGTGGAAATCATTTGGCAAATGTGTGCCCCAATGCGACACAACTGCAAGCCAACCCTAGTGGCCAATACTGTACTATTGAGAGAAGATACACGAATCATACGGCTCAGGACTGCCCATACAACAAACAGGCAGTGAGACAGAACTACCCGCAAGCATATGCACAGCTAGGTAGGTATCAAGGCCAGTACAATACTCAGCCTCATTACTATAGGCCTCCTCAAAATTATCCATATCAGGCTCAACAAAGACCTCAACCTGTCTTAGCTCAGCAGCCACCCCCACCAGCGAATGTCATCTCAGTCAAATACGTTGCTGTAGAAGAAAACCTCAATCGGGCTTTAGTTCCCGTTTCACCCCTAATTACTGACAGTGATCCGAACTCTAACAGTTTTGACTCTACTCATGTAGATAGTCCACCCGCATATGACACAGAGTCACCAGAACACATAGAGACATATCAATATGATAGTCCACCAGTGGAACCTAGTTGGGAGCCCGACTATGCTAATGTGATGTACACAAACCCAAATCCATGGCCCCAATTGAGACAGCCAAGACCACAGGGCCCTAGAGGACCATGCTTTAGGTGCCAAGGAGATCATTTCATAAAGGATTGTCCACATCCTCTGATAGCACGACAGTCGCAGTACTATAACATACAAGGCTTTTGTGTCGATTGTGGTAAAGAGCACATCATAAAATATTGTCCTAAGAACCCTGCTAATGCTTCAAATGTGACACCGATCAACATGATAGGTATTGTAAACAACACAGATGGATCCAACCCTACATACGTGCCTATCCAAGCTATAACAAGAGCCCAGGCGCTCTTACAGAACCAACAACTTAATCAAGAGAAAATAGCCGGAACTAGTGAAGTTGGAGAATCTAGCAGTAAAAAGACAAAATCTTGGAAAGATTCCAGAGAAAGAATTAAGAGAAAATGGAGCAAAAGGATAACTGAGTTGGAAGGAAGTCTCAAGGAATCTAGAGCCAAAATTCTAGAATTGACTTCACAGGAATTGAATCAAGAGAACCTAGCGCAAAAATCAGGATCAATTTTAGCAGAACCCATACCAAAAAATCTAGACATGATGTTTCGTGCATATCAGGCTAGAATAAAGGAAGGACCTCAAGTAGCTGAAATGAGTAAGAACTACCCACGAGCAGATCTAGAAATTGAGAGGACTAAACTTTGCATGAAGATGGTAGAGCTAGCGCAAGCTATGTTTGAAGCCTCTAGATATCTAAATTGGAATAACATGGCAAAACCGGAATTACACTTTCAAGGATTAATGGAGAGGCTAGAATATTGATTGATAACAAGGAGAAAAAGAATCAGCATAGGAACCCTATTGCCTCAAAGACACAGGAAACGAATGCACCATCCCTGTCTCAAGTACCCAACACAGAAAGTCAAGACAACCTGTCTTCCATACATAGGTACTCACATGAATTTCTGAGAGAAATCCAAGAAGAGAAGTGGAGAAAAGAACAAGGAACCCATCCTCCTATTCAAGAAATAGATGACTTGCAGGAGCAATTTCCCCAAGATATCCCCTCTATTTACGATGATGTAGAGGAAGAACAACTGAGTGAACACATAGGATTTGAATCTAATTCTTTACAAGAATTACCTCAGTTCACAGGACCTTGGGAATCCAAGTCTATTAGCATGAGAGCACCCACGATAATAGTGAGGAATGAAGAATCAGTAATACCTAGAAACACGGAAGTGGTCAAGAACGCTAAAGTTCAGTGTCACCTCACGCTTGAGGAATTATTGAAGGTTAAACCAGAACTGTGGAAGCACGTAGCAAATCAATTCCCTGAGCTTGCTACTACTCCCTCACAGATAGGAACACACAAGAAGGTACCAGAGATACCAGTAGAAAAGATCAGAGATGTAAGCGAAGGAGAGGAAGGTAACACTTATCTTCCAATAACCCATCAGGGCTACACCACGAAAGCCATCTTAGATTCAGGAGCCGGAGTAGCCATTGCTACCACCGCTTTATGGAAATGTTGGGGTAAGCCAGCACTAAGACCTACCAGGATGAAGCTACAAATGGCTGATGGACACATAGAAAACCCCTTAGGCTTACTAGAAGGCATATCTCTCACCACTTGTGGTGTGGAATTTGAGCATACCTTCACCATTTGTGATTTTGCAAAAAATCATGCTTATGAGATGATATTAGGACGACCATTCATGCATCAGTTGCAAATTGTACAAGATTGGGGAACTGATTCTTTGTACTTGCAACATTTAGGTGTGACTACCAAAGTCAATCTTAAAGACTATTCACATCGAGATGTACCCCCAATACAATGGAATACCATCCATAAGACAAAGGTAGAAACAGAATCAGTACACTCATTAGAGTCGGACCCCTCATGGTTGCACGAGGACACTCATCTATGGATGTGTAAAGTGGCAAAACAAGAGGAAGAACAGTTAGAAGCAAGGACCTTAGGTGCAGAACAACATCCACGAACTCTTCAAGACCCAGCGTACGCACCTCTAGTATTTCCAGATGAAGAATTCGAACCCCATGGTTGGGCAGAAATCCTAGCAACCATGGATGTAGCCATCAATGAAGAACAATGGACACCCCACTACGATGAGGATGGCTATGACATTTTCAGTTTTCACGATAGAGCCAATCATGTGTGACTCGATTATTGAAGAATGTGAACCAAGCACTGATGCATTTGAGGATGCGAGTGATTTCGATTTAGAATCAATTATTATGGACCCACCCTTTGCATCAGAAGAAGAATATTTTTACAAAGTAGAAACTTACCCTCAGACACACGAAGAAATTATGAATGATGTGAGAATAACTACGCAAGTGATTGTCAAGAGTGAAGGTAAGAAAAGAAAGAAGAAAGAAACCATGTCAGAAGAAGAAGAATCCTTATTTGAAGTTCCAAAAAATCGAGAGAAAACCAAGAAAATAATAGTGGCCATAGAAGGAGAAGAAGAAAAATGTACATACATAGGGCATGATTTGACGAAGGAAGAAGAAGAAGAGTTAGTTGCCCTATTGCGCGAATATAGAGATGTGTTCGCTTGGAGTTATAAAGATTTGAAAGGAGTAGACCGAGATATATGTTCTCATAGAATCCCTATGACTCCAGATGCAAAACCGACAAAACAAAAACCATACACTATGCTGCGAAGATTAAAGAAGAAATAGATCGCTTGATAGAAGCAGGATTTATTTACGAAATTGAGCATACCGAATGGGTATCCCCCATTGTGGTTGTGCCCAAGAAGAATGGAAAATTGCATGTGTGTATTAACCTTAAAAAAGTTAATGCCGCCACAATTAGAGACAGTTATCCTCTTCCTATCACAGAACACTTATTGGAAAGAGTTGCGAGCAAGGAAGTTTATAGCTTCCTTGATGGTTTCTCAGGCTATAATCAAGTATCCATTGCTCCAGAAGACCAACACAAGACGGCTTTTGCCACAGAATGGGGCATATTTGCATTTCGTGTGATGCCATTTGGCTTAACAAATGCACCCGCCACTTTCCAGCGACTCATGTGTCATGTTTTTAAGGAATTCTTACGCAAGAATTTGGAAGTATGTCGATGACTTATGTGCACATTCAAATGAGAGACAGACGCATATCCCAGAGTTAAGACAAGTGTTTGACAAATGTCAAGAATATCAGGTTTGTTTGAACCCAGAAAAATGCGTTTCCATGGTCAGACAAGGCAAAATTTTAGGACACATTGTGTCAAAGAATGGAATCTCTACGGATGAAGAAAAGGTGAAAGTGATTGAAGAGTTACCTAGACCAACTAATGTGAAAGAGGTACAGGCTTTTATGGGCCATTGTGGTTATTATAGACGATTCATACACATGTATGCAATCATAGCCAAGCCTTTGTACTCTCTTTTGACCCATTTTGAATGGAGAGACGAGTGTGAGAATTCATTCAATGAACTCAAACGATGTTTGTGCTTAGCACCTATATTGACAACCCCGGATTGGAGTAAGCCATTCCATGTACATGTGGATGCATCCAATTATGCCATAGGATGTGTGTTAGCACAATCCACGAATAAAGGTAATATAGATCTCCCCATAGCTTACGCGAGCAGACAGTTGAATGCAACAGAAAGAAATTACACCACTACGGAACGAGAAGGATTAGGAATGATCTACGCAATAAAGAAATTCAGGCATTATTTGTTGGCAAACAAGTTCAGATTCTTTACAGATCATCAAGCATTACTGTACTTAGTCAATAAGCCATGTAATACAGGAAGATTGATACGTTGGTTTCTATTACTCATGGAGTATGATTTTGAAGTAGTAGTCAGGAAAGGAAAGACACATCTTAGAGCTGACCACCTCTCAAGATTAACCTCAGGAGAAGCTCCTCAAGGGATAGCGGACGAATTACCAGATGCATATTTGTTTAACCTTGAGATAGCACCAGAATGGGCTAAGCCTATAGTACCTATTCTCACATATGGACCTAAGAATCCTAGGATAAGGATCAAAGAAGGAGAGATTACCAAATCTCAAAGATATCAAATCATAGCAGGAAGCATATATAAACAGGATAATCAAAGGATTCTTGCTTGTTGTGTAGATGAATCGGAACATGCAAATTGGTTGCAATTAGCACACATAGGTGCATTAAAGCAACATCACTCGAAACATTGTACATTGCAGACCCTGCATAGACTAGGAGTATATTGGCCCTCAATGGAAGCAGATGTCTACAAGTTGTGTAAAGAATGCCCTGTTTGTTGTGAAAGACCACCAGTAGAACATGCTACATTATATCACGTGTCTCTCACACCAAACTGGAGTGAACCTTTAGTGACGTACTTGAGGACGAACACATTCCCTCAAGGAATGACTTTAGCACGACAACGAAGTCTAGAGCAGGAAGCTCAGGACTATTCACTTATTGGCGATAATCTATACAAACAAGGACGAGACGGATACTTAAGACAGTGCGTTCATGAAAGCGATTACTTGAGCGTACTAGAGACTACACACCAAGGTGTTGCAGGCGGTCACTTTGGACCCGATAAGATAATCAAAGCCATCCTCTTTGCAGGATTATGGTGGCCCACTCTTCACATGGATGCACATACCTATGTAAAGAGATGTGATGTGTGCCAAAGAACTCAATTTCCTACTCGCAGAGATGAAATGCCATTGAAACCCATGATGGGCGGACGTGCATTTTCTAAGTGGGGTATAGACTTTGTAGGACCCATCAACCCCCCTACAAAAGGTACACATGCTGAATACATTATTGTTGCGACAGATTATTTTACCAAATGGGTAGAGGCAAAAGCCACAAAAAAGAATGATGCACACACGATTGCAAAATTCTTATTTGAAAATGTCTTTACAAGATATGGATTGCCTATAAAGTTAGTGAGCGATCGAGGAACTCACTTTCTAAACCAAGTCATTGAATATTTGTTACAGGATTTTATGGTGATTCACAAGAAATCCGCACCATATCATCCTCAGGCCAATGGTCAGGTTGAAAGCACTAACAAGATCCTTTGTAACGTACTGACGAAACTCGTGAACAACAAACATTCAGATTGGGACAAACAGTTACACCATGTTGTTTGGGCATATCGAGTGGCCTACAAGACCGTACTCAATGCAACTCCCTTTCAGATGGGTTTTGGTCAGAATGTTGTGCTTCCTTTGGACTTCTTGATAACGACCCTTAAGGTTGCACAAGAACATCAGTGGACCGGCCATGAATTATCGGCAAGAATAATGGACTTGGAACGATTAGGAGAAACCAGGCTGAAAGCAGCAGCAGGGATATATGCGAGAAAGAAGCGACAGAAAGCATATTTTGATGCACATGTGAAAGATAAAGGCTTGAAAGAAGGAGATTTAGTTCTAGTATATACGCTGAAACAACACGCACGGAAGTTAGAAAAGCGAGGTTATGGACCTATGATCATTAACAGACTCTCAACAAGTAGAGCAGTACAATTAGCCACCTTAGAAGGAGATATAATGCCTAATTACATTAGTGGCTATAGAGTCAAGTTATATCAGGAACCTCTTACTGAGGATATGCTTAGACGACTCACATTGGCAAAGAAGCGTAAGGAGGAAGAAAATAGAATACAAGCTGAAGCTCAGGCAGAAGCTATAGAACGCATTAAGCGCATGAAGTTAAGAAGACAAGGACTAGGGAGAGAACATTATAACCATCTAGAAACATCACCCAGATACCCCATGGCCATGTGTCAAGCAAAGTCAAGTACACACCCTAGCATAGTGGACAGGAGACCATTCATTACAGTCAGGCTAGAGCACGGCAACCCTTGCCAAGAGCTCAGGGCTTTAATTGATTCAGGTGCTGCGACTAGTGCAATTAGTTGCATGGGTGAGGTGGACCTTCCTATCCTCATACACGATGTGACTATGACCACAAAGCTACTAGTGTGCCATGACGACGACCTGATAGAACCCCTAAACCTTGGCCAAGATTGGCTATACGATCACTCAGTGGACCTAAATCTTAGGCAAGGCTCCTTGCAGATTGGAACCTTAGTTCAGAAGCAAGTGATACCGCTTGACTTCCCTAACGGCTCTTCGCCTGAAGTACACGACCCTAGACCCTATGAACAACATGCGACAGAAGACCGAAAGACCTTTGGTCAGATGAGTCAAGTTACGTCCACACCAACCCATGCGGGCCTGGCTATGGACAATTGTCAATCAAAAGGACGTGAGGAGATTTTCCCTTGGGCTTCTTGCAAATTAGAAGGGTCAACCACCCAACCGCTTGGTCAAATGGACACCAACAGCGGTCAGGAGGGTTACATCAGCAGACAAATGGACACTATCAACTGCGGTGCCCATCCTTCCACACTTACTGCGGACTGGCCTAGATTAAAAGTACAAAATGGAGCACTTCCTAATGGGCAGGTTTCATAATTGTTGGACCTCCCTTCTTTTCCAAAGCAGAGTGTCCATCGTGTTGGAGTTAGACGTCTGTAGGAGCATGCGAACAGCACAAGGAAGAAGAAGAAGCTTGGAGCACAACACACAATATTGAATGTATTACTAGAGAATGTACAAAGATAAGTAGCCCATTAGGGCAATAGGCGTATATACAAGCTGGGGAAAAAAAACCTCCTAAAGAGGGAAAAAAGTGCCTCGACGGTCCTAGTGTGTTCACACACATCACTACCTAAATATATCAACAAATCCTCCCTAGGAGTGATGCGGTGAACAAGGAGCTGGCACTCATGTATAAGGAAGTGCCAAGCTATGTGGAAATCACTCCACAAAAGGAAGTAAGCCCAAAGCTTTGCGGAAAGCTTCAAACTTCTCCCTAGGCAGAGCCTTCGTGAAAAGGTCTGCAATGTTCTCCTGCGTGGGCACATATGCCAAGCTGATCTCCCCAGCAGAGAACCTCTCCCTGACATAGTGATAATGCACCTCAATGTGCTTAGTGCGAGCATGGAACCCAAGGTTCCTCGCAATTGCCAATGCACTCTGACTGTCAGTGAAGATGGTGGTGGCAGAAGACTGGCCAACACCCAAATCAGCCATAAGGCATCTGAGCCACACACACTCAACAGTCACTATGAAAGCTGCCCTATACTCAGCCTCACAACTGGAAGTGGCCACAGTAGGCTGCTTCTTGCTCAACCAAGATATACATGAGCTACCAAGCATGAAGCAAAAACCACTGGTGGACACACGAGTGTCATAGCAACCAGCCCAATCTGAGTCAGAAAAAGCATGCAAATCAAGCGGTAGTGATCCCCCCTTGGGATAAAACAACCCAAGTAGCCGAGTACCACTCAAGTAGCAAAAGATGCACTTAACCGCCTTCCAATGCGTGACTCTTGGGCAATGCATAAACCTGCTCATCTGTGAGACAGCAAACTGAATATCTGGTCGAGTAATGCATAAGTAAATTAAGCATCCAACAGCCTGTTGATAGAGAACAGCACCAAATGCATCTCCAGCATCATGAAGACTCAATCGTAAACCCCTCTCCATAGGAGTGGCAATAGGCTTACAATCTTCAAGGCCAAAACGCTGCAATAATGTGTCAATATATTTCATTTGACACAAAGCTATTCGACCATCAACTTGCATAAATTGAATGCCCAAATAGTGATGCAAATGCCCCAAATCAGACATCTCAAATGAGGCATGCAAATCAGCCTTGAAATCAGCAATATGCTTCTCAATAGGACCAGTGAGCAGCATGTCATCAACATAGACAACAATGATCAGAAGCACCTCATTAGCACGCTTAACATATAAGGTGCTTTCAGTTGGACTGTTCTCAAAACCATGTGCAACCAGATAGGCATGTATCTTCTCATACCAAGCACGTGGTGCTTGCTTTAAACCATATAATGCCTTCTTTAACCTGCACACCTGGTTTTCATGCCCTTTCTGCACAAAGCCACGGGGCTGAAAAACATACACTTCTTCATGCAAGTCACCATTCAGAAATGTTGTTTTAATGTCCAACTGATGTACATTCCAACCATGATGGGCTGCAAGTGCACAAATGCTCCGAACAGTAGTCATATGGCATGTAGGTGCAAAGCTCTCATCAAAATCAATGCCTCTTTCCTGCGCATAACCCTTTGCAACAAGCCTAGCCTTATACCTGTCAACTGTACCATCAGGTTTACGCTTCAGCTTGTATACCCACTTAGTGCCAATGGCCTTCTTGCCAGGAGGCAAGTCACATAAAGACCATGTACCATTCTTCATTATAGCATCATATTCAGATTGCATGGCAGCCATCCAATTTTCTGAATTCTGTGCTTCATCAAAAGAAAGAGGCTCATTATCATCACAGAGACTAGACGCAGCCATAGTATAGCAATCTGATGCAAAGGAGGCACTATGACAGCCTGAACGAGTACGATATGACAAAGGTGCATCTAATTTGCTGTCACGCAAAGTCTGCACAAGCCATTTTGGCATAGTTTTTGCCTGCTCAATATCAGCTCTCTCATCAACAAGTGCATCATGTAAATCTGCATCAGAAATGGAATAATCTGCATCATCATATGAAACCTGCAAAGGCTGAGAAGTTGCCTCATTAGGATCAGCACTAGACTGTCCACCTGTAAAAAGAGGCATCAAAGTATCATACATGTCTTTGGAGCTAACAGATGTCTCCTTAGTACATGAAAGCAATGGCTGAATAGCATCTTCCACAAAGACAACATCACGGCTAACCAGAATGCGTTTAGTTTGTGGATGATACAGATGATAGCCTTTACTTTCAGAACTGTACCCAACAAAAATACATTTTACTACCTTATCATCCAATTTTCTACGATGTTGTTCAGGCACTAATGCATATGCCAAACAACCAAAAACACGCAGATGAGCAACAGATGGCTTGCGGTCATGCCAAGCTTCATATGGAGTGATAGACTGCAGCGCTTTAGTGGGACACCTGTTCAGTACATATGCTGCACACATGACAGCCTCAAGCCAGAAACTATGAGGTAAAGTCTGACTCTTGACCATACACCTCGCCATCTCCATGAGAGACCTGTTCTTCCGTTCAGCAACTCCATTCTGTTGAGGTGTATACGGCACTATACACTGGTGTTTTATCCCACGTTCAGCCAGAAATGCATTAAAATCAGAAGACAGATATTCCCCCCCTCGATCAGAACGGAGGGTGCCCATTTTACATGCTGACAGATTTTCAGCCAAAACCAAAAACTGTTTAAAGCACATGAACACTTCGGACTTTGCTTTGAGTGGATATACCCATGCATGCCTGGAAAAATCATCAATGAAAGTCACGAAGTAAAGGTAATTCCCAAAAGAGGGTGTCTGCATAGGACCACAGACATCACTATGTACAAGCTGCAATTTCTGTGTAGCCCGACTTGAACCATCTCTTGGAAAGGAGGAACGCTGCATTTTGCCCAAAATACAGCCTTCACATACATGTTTTCCAGGTGCCTCAAGCTTGGGCAAAGAAGACACCATATCAGATTTTTGCAGGTGTAGCAAACTAGCAAAATTCAGATGACCAAAGCATGCATGCCAAAGCTTTGCATCTGACATAGCCTGAGAATCATGAACTGCACATGCCAAATCATTCACAGATCTTTCATAGTCTATGAGCTTATACAGCCCACGACATAAAATGCCAGAAGCAATAATCACATCGTCATTTGATAGATCATGAACTGTACACCTGTCATCAACGAATTTCACAACCAAGCCAATCTTGGCTAATGCAGAAACTGATAATAGATTCTTCTTGATCCCTGGCACAAATAAGGCATCTGACAAGGTGAAAGAACTACCATCAGCAGTAGTCAGAATGATCTTAACAACTCCCATAACAGGATAAGAGGAGTTGTTGGCGCATGTGACAGTATTCCTTGTAGGGGCAGGCTCGAGTGAAGAGAAGAAACTGCGTTGCGAGGTAATATGTTTGGTCGCCCCACTGTCAAAGTACCAAACATCTGAGTCTACTGCAGACATGCACTGCTCATGAGAAGGTGGGTCAAAACTGCAAACAGTAGTAAACGCCCATTCTTCTTCCTACACAAGATTAGCAGACTCTGTTTTTGGTGTAGAGGCTTCTGCAACAACCATTCCAGCCTCCTTTTTCTTTGCCTCTTTTGCAGCCAGTTTTGGACAGCTCTTTATGATATGATCATTCCCTTTACAGTACTTGCAAAACAATTTCTGCTTTTCTGATTTCTTCTCATCTTTATCCTGGTTCTTCGAATGTGCAGCATTTGCAGATTTCTGCTTACTAGTAGAAGAGCTCCATTTTCCTTTGCCCTTCTGACTAGCCAGGAAAGCTTGATCTGCAACATGCATAATGGACCTGTTCTGCCTAGACTGATCTTCCTGCAACAAAACAGAGACTAACTCCTCAAATGATAAGGCATTCGGATTGCCTTTCATCATCAACCGAAGAGTAGAAGCAAAACTTTGATATGAATCAGGAAGACCATTCAGAACGGTCTGCACAAGTGAGCTATCTGGTATAACCTCATCAGCAGAAATCAACTGTTCCTTCAAATCTTTGATCTTCGTTAGGAAACTGTCCATAGAATCACCTTCATTCATGTGCTCACTCTCCAACTCTTTTCGGAGGTAAGCAACAGGAGCCTCATTCCTAGCTTGGTACAATGTGGTAAGTGTATCCCAAGCATCCCTAGCTATTCTACAAGAGCGAATATGAGGAATAATGGCACGTTTGATAGACAAAGCTATCAATGCATGTGCCTGGGCATCTCTACCATCCCAACGAATCTGCTCTACAATAGGTGCAACAAAAACAACAGCACGAACAAGAATCTGCGGAATATCATCTTCGACACCATCTTCATCAGCTCCAGCACCTGTATTTGTAGTACCTGTCGTTACAGGTGTAACAGGACGCCTTTCAACACCCTGCACAATGTTCCACAATCCTTTTGCAACCAAAACATGTCGCATCATATAAGCCCATAATGGGTAGTTGGTACCATCCAACTTATCCTCAACAGCCAACATACGGAATACATAACTGTTTTCAGCCATGGCCGGTGACTAAAATACCTTGATGCAGAAAATTGATTGTGTCTCAAAAAGTTGAACAGAACTACCCAGACGAGTTTTGCTAAACCTGTAGCAGACTTTGAGACGCTTAAACTGGCGAACAGAAACTGGTATATACCTTTGGCACAAAAAGACAAAATAGCCTACACAAGTGCTGCGATAGTGCGTTCGGAGGCCGAAACGAGCTCAGATCACGATTTCGGAACCACAGAGTGAAGCCATTTTGATCTTGGAAACAGGCTGAGTATGCTCACCAAAATTCGTGCGATTCTGAGACAGCAAACGGAGGAGTGTCGACGGCACCCTAGATGAAGCGACGACCTGCTCTGATACCAATTGTTGGAGTTAGACGTCTACAGGAGCACGCGAATAGCACAAGGAAGAAGAAGAAGCTTGGAGCACAACACACAATACTGAATGTATTACTAGAGAATGTACAAAGATAAGTAGCCCATTAGGGCAATAGGCGTATATACAAGCCGGGGAAAAAAAACCTCCTAAAGAGGGAAAAAAATGCCCCGGCGGTCCTGGTGTGTTCACACACATCACTACCTAAATATATCAACACATCGGACCTCTCAACCTCAACCACAAAGGAGTCAACCACGGCAAAGGAACCTAGGCCAATGACAATATCAGACGACACAAAGAAAGCAGCAATCTCAGTATCACAAAGCAAGCGGCACGAGACAGATATGGGTGCCAAAAGGACAGAAAGCACCGACTGATTTCAACGACGCAGACATTGATACGAAGAAGTTAAAGACAAATCAGAGTTAGTATTCAAAGTCTACTCGACCTTCTTCTACGAGTACGAACACTCGACAAATTTGGATCGCCAAGAAGTACCTTACAAACCGACCCACACCCACGCAGATTTGGGTACCCAAACAGTGTATTATAGCTCAACCCTCAAGCCATGTAATATATAACCCTCAGAAGTCTCTTCACCCTTCAACCCTACCAAATCCGATCTCATCTTTTGTCCCTCAACAGAAGCCTATCACCCACACACGAACTCTTAGGAAGTGGATACCGAAACGTATCTAGACGCCTTCTATGACTCCCTTATCTAACATAACTCCCACCTCGATTAATCTACAACCTTGTAATAACTCATTCACAACTGAACCTTGTACGAATCCACACACTATAACCCAACAATGCTTGTAAGAACATCTCATCAAAGCACTACATGCAATATCTGAAAACATATAGGTGTCTAGAGACCTGCACTAGTTCTGCAAGAAGCATTGCATCAATCACATCACAACACTTGGCTACACGGGTTACACATCGGCTATGGAAAGGGATTACAGTCTCACTTTCATGGGATCATGATTAATTTCCATACTAATGTGCTAATCTTTTGTAGCAGATCTTCTACACACTCGCATCATACATCATGCAGGCAGAAGGGCCATCGGAAGCTGGCCCCAGTGCACCAATGGCCAATATTGGAGAACTACTAGCGGAGCCCCATCCTATGGCTCAACCGCCCGAATTTCAAGGTTTTCCAGGGCCCATGCCAATTGATGATCCCCCCAGGGGTTATACTGAGAAGATTCATTGCAATTCTCACTGGTTTCAAGGGCTAGCAGGACCATTGGCGGATGCTGATTTTATATTTGAGACCAACTTGACTTTTGATGACCGTACCTGGGGCAAATATCAGTTTTTCTCAAGAGAGTTCGAAGGACCACAAAACACAGAAGACATAATGCATGTTTGGGCAAGAGCAGGGTTTACAGAGTATTTCAGCGACGCCTAAACCTGACTTCTATAGATGCTATTACTTAGTCACAACTTTGACAGCTTCTGAGAACAAGGATCTGCTCGACACTTTTATTTTGCCATCCTTAGTGAACGATCCGCCATATAAGAGGTTTTATCTTTCTAAAGATCTGATTTGCGCTGCAATCAAGATCCATGGTACGCACACTCCAACAGAACGAGAAAGGCTAGTTCCAGAGCCAATGAAACGTGGAGACATTACTAAGTGGGAAGAGATTTCGGTGATCACACCTGAGCTTTCAAAACCACTGCGGATATGCATGCAGCATTTTGCTTTCCCCGCTCAGGACAAATTCACAATGCCTCACAAGCGCATATGGTTTGGCTTATATTTAGCATGTACTAGACCCCAAACAGTTGATCTAGCAAGCTAGATCATTGATCAACTCTACTTAGCACAACATAGATGGGAATGAAAGAAGGTCATCAATGGATGTTGTGCTCTCACGCGCGTCGTATATATGTGTTTGGCCTACGATTTACCTATCGAGCGAGTAATGACAAGTGAGGAGCTGAAAGCATTCAAGGGAACAACAAAGAAAGCTAGGAAGGCTAGCAAAGGAAAAGCAGGAAAGCGAATGAGAGGAACTATCCCCTGCCTTCAGGTGCCAGAATCACCCTCACCACAACCCTCTCCAGAGCAGTCCCCGACAGAAGCCACTCCATCGGTACAACCTATTCGCATACGATTATCAAGATCAGTTGTAACGGAAGGCACTACCAGTGCAGTCACCTCACAGGCAACATCAGTTCAGGAACTGGCCACCACTACAACAGAAGTTCCCACCACTATTGGTGCGAAAGCTTTTTCTTTTCCGATACCTAACTTGGAAGCGGAACCCATAGATACAACGTTTGATTTCGAAATGCAAGACGCTTTCTCCAATGAATTTCAGTTTTCAGAAGGTCACATCTTTTCTCAAGAATATGAGCGGCCAAGTTACCCGACCACCCCCCGAGACCAACCACAAGGACAAATAGTGTCTAGTTCCGAGGAAGAAAGAACAGAAACCGATGAAGACAAAGGTGATGATGAAGACAAAGGTGATGATGAAGCCAACCAAGGCACTCATGAATCCCAAGAGCATGTACAGACAGATGAACAAGGACAGCACACGGACACCCAAGGTGATACCAGTACGCATGAAGATGAAACCTTTGAAGCAGCAGCTTATACGCTAGCCATCAAGAAGCTATATCGCACCATGGAGAAAGTTTGGGCGCGCAAGAAATTGACTGAGGAAGAGAGTCAAGCACTTATCAAACAGGAACTTGTCTCAGGCAGATTCGAAGAAGTATACATCAGAGGCTTTAGAGAACTGGTCAAATCAGTGGGATCCACAGAAGCCTTACGATATTTGCAGAGGAAACTGTTACCGCAATATGACCCTCGTAGAGTCCGTCTACTAACCAAACCTGGTGAATACATTCGGGTACCCACCGGCGGTCAATCTTTAGAACAGGCCAGGGAAGCATGTATCGTTTGTGAAGGCTCATTGGCAGAAGACACCATTATCATTGACTCCCCACCCCATACTACGGCTGTACATACCACCACAGTTGTCAAAGTACCTACCACCCCAATAGCTCCTCCTTCACCTCCCATCCACCTCGTCTCCCCTGTACATCCGATCTCTCCCAAACCTTCCACATCCTTCCACGGCAAAGTAGCAAAAGCCCTTGTAACATCCATTCCTCTCACCATGTCCACACCCACCCAACCTAGTTTTCCCCCTCGGACATCCACTATTCTATCTAATCCATTTCTCCATCCATCTTTTCCATCCTTTCCTACACCCCCGAGACCACTATTTCCATTTCTAACCCCGATGACTTTTTCCCCTGTATCACCTCCCCGACCCACCGTCATTCCTCTTTCCCCTTTCCACCAAGCAGCATTAGAGAACCCCTCTGTAAATTACTCTTCAACCTTTGTAAACCCTGTATTTACACCCACGCAAGCACCCACGATCACGCCATTATTCACGGTCACCGCATTTGATACCACGTCCAATGACATGGATATATCACTGCACAATCATATTTAGGCACACCACAATTTTCCACAATCACCACAGCATCCACTTTCCCACCCCATTCCCCATTCCCTCTGCATCTACACCCACTGCATCTTCACTTAACACACCATTAATATTATCATCGACTGTAGATACTGCATTCCGACAGATGTTCGCATGCATGACTCAAGTAAGAGATGAGTTCACATCTCTTGGAAATAATTATCAGACGCTGCAGAGGTCAACCAATGACTTACAATCGCAGCTTAATTCATTGTCGATCGAGAATGCCTCACTGAACACCCGCTACCAAGAGCTACGAGAGGCATATCATAAACTTGAACTAGAAAGTGAAGAAAAGACGAAAGAGGCTGTCACCGATCTCGATAATTTGTTAAGGGCCCAGACGATTCGTAACGCGACTCTTACTAGGAACATGGGCTTACTCAGAAGACACCTAGCAGCAGCGAAAGAAGAGAACCAGCGGTTACAAGAACAGAACAAAGAAAATTTAGAAGCTACCCTTGATCAACCTGACCAACCATTAAGCCCTAGTCGCTTCAAGGCCGTGCCCTCAGAATCTATGAAAATGTTGTTAGATGATCATGTCAGATTGTTAGATGACTACGACAGCATGAACAAGGAGTTTCAGAAGCTCAAGGAGGAACACAGGACACTCCAGCTAAGAGCACTAGTACAACAAGGAATACCAGTCCCTGCGGACCCATCTCCTGACATCCTAGAGGAACTCAATGCTTTACGGGCCCAGGTATCTACTCTTCAATCACGGATAGAAGTATATGAAGCACCACCCAGACCAGACTCCCCATCGGACCTACCAGCAGAGGAAGAAACAGTCACTATTCCGGTGGAGGAAACTTTTGAAGAAGCCTATGAGCCCCAACCCATCCCAGGCAGGCGCATCACGGCTGAAGGCCAGATGACTTTCGAACTTCCAACTCCCGCATGGATGAAGACGATAGAAGATCTTGGGACAACCCACTCAGCACGGGTAGAGGCACAGTTACACGCCATGGCAATGATTGAAGAACGCATTTTATAGTCCCCCTACTTTGCTCACTTGGCCCCTCACAGATACATATCAGGGCATGAGCTACAATATAAACCTTATTTTATGTTAATGGCGGAATATCAGCCGGCCATAGAGAAAGAAATAGGCAAGAAACCCTCTCACGCTACTCAGTTTGAGCCTGATGATTTGCCAATAGATGCGCAGCAAGGAGAAATCTATCAACCAGAATGGCGCAAGGATCTCTTATAGAATTATCCAAAGATGATGAGTACATGGGCCAAGGCACCACTACACTTAAAATACAACCCATGTTGGGGACCCGTGCCACGTCGCCGCTCCTGGAAGGCATTCGCTATTAAAATACAGAACAACAAGCAATGCCAAGATTGGCTAAACTACCCATACTTCAGGCCACCCACAGGACCACCTACAATCGGATACATGATGGCAACGATTCGTCACTGGCTCCCACGCTTAAAACATATGGATGATATAGCAGCGCATATGACTATCAAAATCTTTGACATGATGCAAATGGTTTTCAAAGTCTTCCGTCGTGTTAAGGCTCCTCATGTAAACACCCCGGGCTTCGAGCATGCCAATCTAGATCTTGCATATGATATGAGTACTACGCCATCGCTACGGGTGTGTTATGCCTGGCATTGCAGGATCAAATACCTACCGGCATGCTATAAGCAGACCTTCGAAGAGATGTTCACAACCGGTTTTTGGGAATACCATTCGGAAGTGTTCATCAGCAGGCCTACACACCTCTTGCAACTATTTGCTTGTGAACAGATGGTCTATTCCACGCATGCTTTCTTATTGTCGAGAGTTGAAATTAAATTTCAATCCTATAGAAGCATATCTCATAGGATTGGGAGGCACGGAAACCCCTTGCATGGGCGAGGTGGAACTTCCCCTCTACATTCAAGACATTTTACTGACAGTTAACATACTAGTGTGTCAAGATGAGGATCTCACTGAACCTCTTGTCTTGGGTCAAGACTGGATCTATGATCATGCAGTCAACCTAAACCTAAGAAGTGGACTTCTTCAGGTCTGGGTAAATCAGAATCGTATTACAATTGAGCTAGAAAATGAACCACTCAAGGAACTAGGAAAGGCACAAACTCCTGGTCCTTCCAGGAGTACACATGAAGATGACCATGCTATTCTTGTCCAAAACTATGTGATGCAGAGGGATGATTATCGCAACACAGAAGTCAAGGATGCAATGGAACTCCCTTCTTTTCCAAAGGCCATCGGGATGCAGCAACCGAAGACAGACAAAAGGCAGAAGAAGCAGATGACTTATGCTCGAGGCACAAAGAAAATACGACGCACGGTGTCTCAACCACCAAAATAAGTGTGGGTACGGAAAAGCGAGCATCCTATTGCGGTCAAGCCACACCAACCGGCTCAACTTCCTACTAGTGATCAACGACACGACACTAATAAGAAGTCCTCCAAAAATCCTTCTGTGAAAGTGAAGTCTATTTGGGTACCCAAGAAGTCGATGAAGGCTAGCACACAATCAAGACAAATCTGGGTGCCTAAGGCTTGCTTGCGAGCTCAAATAGCTACACCGAGACCACACTGTACAACATGGTTCACTCACTCGCACAGTCGATACCCACTTGTATTCAACACGCACGAACACACATTGGCCCATGAGCACGAGCAGAATCACTTGTAAATGGGTCCCTAAAAAGCCTCATCTCCAAGCGAACACTCTTATAAAGCCCTCCAGAGTCTCCACAAAATCAAGACCAACAGCCAATCAGATTGTTTGGCAGCCCTAAGCGTGTAACAAACCCCCCGACCCCATTTGTAAATTCATTTCCACTGACTAACTGCATCACCCTTACACTGCACTTTTCCATTTAGCTCACAAGACTATCCATCCACTAATGGCACACTGGATCACCTAGCACGTATTGACCTACTGACCTCTCACTAACCTCATGTTAATGTTGTAACGGGGACAAAAATTTTTCTATCATGTCCATTATAATGTTAACACATGTTTCTATATTCTCATAGAGTCAGCAGGCAAGAAATAACATGGCAGATACAGCAGGACCTAGTTCCCAGGCAGGCACCAGCCCTCAAATTGTGGACATTGAAAGTCTTCCCATTGAGGAGGAATTAAAGGAGCACCCAGTGGCATTGAGAGCATTACATGCCATACGGATTCAGAATCCTCCATAGGGGCACACAATGCCAGTCAGCAAAAACTCACATTGGTTCAGTGAGGTGGCAGGACCTCTGGGAGAAGGCACTTACATGTGGGAGGCAGAGATAGAGTTCAACGGGCGCTAGGGCAGGTATCACTTCTTCACCAGGGAATTTGAGAGACTTCAAAATAATGAAGGGCTGAAACCGATATGGAAGAAGACGGGCTTATATGATTACTTCAAAGCCCAGTTACCGAAGCCCGACTTTCTAAGATGCTCATATCTGATTAGCACCCTCACTCCTAGTAAAGAGAAAAAGGGGTATAACACCTTTGTCTTACCATCTCTCACAAGAGGTAATGAGCTGAAGCGCTTCAAGTTGACGAACAATTTGGTAAGAGAAGCTCTCGACATGAAAGGCATGCATATCCCCACCGAAACTAAAGGACATGGTGGCAATGACGTTGACTATTGCCATTCACCTTCGAATGTGCATGCAGCATTTCGCGTTCATGGCTCAAGAGAGATTCACAATGCCACCCAAGAAGATCTGGTTCAGTTTATACTTAGCAGATGCTTTCAATTTGACAATCAACATGCCACATTGGATTATTGACCAGATACACTTAGCGCATCAATGGTGGTATAAGAAGTAAAAGTCAGTGCTTCATGGATGATGTGCTCTCACAAGGATTGTTTATCGATGTTTGGCTTATGACGTGCCAATTCAACGGGCACTTGTTTGGACCAGGGTGCAAGAATTTCAACGCAGACTATCAATTGCAGGGCCTCCATCCAAGAAAATGAGAGGAGCAATTCATATGCCTTGTGCCCAGGCCCGAGGTGCTACACTGACACCAGAAACCACTCCACGGCTTCCAAGGCGAGTGCAGCCATTCACTATCAGGTTGCCGAGGCATAGCGCAGAAGGACCGAATCTAGTATTTCCACGACGTATACCCACCGACTTAGAGTTCCCTCATGGCTTTACATTGGAAGATCTAACTGATGAGGAGGTGGCCAGGATAATTAATGCTACGAATTTAAAAGTGGAAGCATAGCAGGCAAGTGGGCAACAGACAGTCATCGACCAACCCCATCCAGTCCAACCAGAAGTAGTCGAAGTCGATCAAGATGAAGAAGAGACGGCAGAAGAAGAGCAAGAGGATGAACAAGGACTGTCCGACGAAGAAGAGCAGGAATATGAGCGAGAAGTGGTACAGGAACTTGAAGGAGCCCCTGCTTATACAAAGCAATTAAAGAGACTGTATGATACCATCAATCGAGTTCAATAACAACACAAATTATCCTTGGTAGCAGGAAAGGCCTTGATGAATCAGATCCTGGAAGACGAAGGCGTAGATGAGCAATACAGGGCAACCCTTGATATGATTGCTGATGCATTGGGGGTACCTAAAACGGTGCATACCACCCTTGCACACTCGCGAAGATCAGAGCAAAGATACGGCAGATGCCCCCCTCGATCAGGAAAACAAATGAATGTATTAGTATCAAAACCATAGGGCACCACATCCACAACCACGGGCACAGCTCATACCATTCATGACACTGAGGAAGCCCATACATCCAGTGCACCCCCGTCACCCCCCTTACCCCCTCTCCCTCCAACTCCACCACCTTCACCTCCCACTACCAGTGAAACCACTATTGTCACCGCCTCAGGGTCCACTTCCCCTACCAAAGCACAAACCGTCAGTCAACCAGCACAACCTGCACAACCTATCACCACCCCTCTTGTATACACTACCACTGACACTGTAATTCTAACTATAGCGATGGAAAACCCCATTCCCCTGATCACACTTCCTGGTGGTTCATATTCACAACTACACACACCAGTTTACACCTTCACCACCATCACCGCACCCACAATTCCCATGTTCACAATCACTCCCACGACTGCATCCACTTTTGATTTCATGGACATATCACCCACCTCCGCACCTCTCCCTCCCCCCATACGTCCACAATCTCCCATTCCCCCACCACCAACTTCACCCTTTTCAAGCACAGCATACACGCTCCCACTCCCTTTTCCCTTCCCTTCTGCATTCAACACCTTTCCCGCATCCACTCCCATTAATAATGTATTTAATAATATGTACCAGTGTATGTCTCAACTACAACAGCATTACTAGCACCTAGACGCACAGCATACGAGCCTCTTTAGAGACCATGAAATGCTCCAAGCAAGATTCATTGATTTAGAGAAGGAGAAGCGGCTATTACAACAGCAGTATACTACATTGCAAGCACAACATGATCAATTAGTTACCAATCCACCCCAGTCAGATACTGAAGAAAAACAACAACTCGATGACATGTTACATGCCCAAATAACGGACAATCTCAAGCTTCGACGCAACCTCGCCTTATTACGGAAGCACATGTCTACAGCACTTGAAGAAAACAAACGACTACAGAAACAGAACGAGGAAAACCTGGAAGCAGCAATGGAGGGTTCACCGCAGGAAATCGACCCAGAGAAATTCAAGACTATCCCATCTGAAAATATGCAAATCATCTTGGAAACCCATGCCGACCTCTTGGAAGCCCATGCAGCATTAGAAAGAGAAAGAGATGACCTACTAAAGCAACTGGCGACTCAGCAGGAGTCACCAAGCAAAGTCACAACCGCAGCCGACACATCTAAAGAAGTCGCAAAACTCAGAACAGAACTAGAAGAACTATGAAATAAAGTTCTACAATACGAGCGTCAACCCTCTCCCCTGGTGGAACCGAAACCTGAAGACTTAGTGCCAATTGAAGTGGAAGAGACTTTTGAAGACCCATATGTTCCCATGCCAGCACCCGGAGGTAAGCAAGCAGAAGAAGGAATGGACACGATTGAGATTGAAGCCCCTGAATGGATGCAGAGGTTAGAAAAGGTTGCTGCAACCCATGATGAGAGAGCCGCAGTGCAGATAGCATCTATGTCTCGATTGGAAGAAGTGGTCATTAAATCAGATTACTTCAGAAACCTCTCCCATCATCGGTGGATTGGCACATCCGATGATTTGTATGTTCCATTCTCTATCTTAATGGCAGATTATAATGCTGAAATCAAGCAGCGCACAATGAAGGAACCAACCTCGGCGACACAGTTTGCACCAGAAGACATCCCTTCCAGTGCCACGCATGGGAATATCTTTCAACCTACCTGGAGGATCCGTCTGCTTGAAACCTACCCTGAGATGGTACGCACGTGGAATAACATGCCTTTATATATCAAGTATAATCCTTGCTACTGCCCTATCTTTCAAAGAAGGTCTTGGCCGGAGTACACAAAAACAGTGTTGACAGTCAAAGGATGTGAAAAATGGCTCAATTATGTCTACTTAGCCCCACCTAGAGGCCAACCCACAGTAGCATACATGATTTCGTGGATTCGGCATTGGGGAGTCAGGTTCAAGAATGTCCCAGATGTCATGGCACAGATGTGCCTCAAAATTTTTGAGCTCATGCTGGTTACATTCAGGACATTGAAGAATATCAAAGAACCTCATCTTTTGGCTCTTGGATTTAATGAAGGGAATCAGGGCCTTGTCTACGATATGAGCACCACACCATCCATTAACGTCGTATATGCGTGACATGCTCGTATAAAGTATCTACCTGCCTGCTTCAAACAGACGTTTGAAGAAATGTTCATCACAGGGTTCTGAGAATACCATTTAGAGATATTCATTCCCAAACCATCTCATCTATTAAAGTTATTTGTGGTGGAACAAGCTCTACATTCAGAAAAGCTACGTATGCCACATCTAGAAGTTCCAGGGCCAGTAGACTGGGATGCCCTACTCACTGATTTGGTCAAAGGGTTGAGAATAGCAGAACATCATTTAGCCACAGATGTTGTGGAGTACTACATCCAACGACCCTCTCAACAAGGGTCTGTCAGAGACGACAGACGCGAGAGAGGGGGGGGTGTTGGCAGTAGTCAAGGTACACAAGGACTCACAAGACAAGGAAGTCAAAGAAGGGATTCAGAGCGAAGAGAAAGCACCAGCAGACAAAGTAGTCAACAAAGATCTGGCAAGTAGGCCGTCCAAAATTTTCCATGAAGTAATACTTCCTAAATAGTGAATGTAGTCACTCTACATCATTGTAAATACCATTTCACCTTTTTGTAACTCCATTTTGTGCAAGCCGAGGAGTCCTCGAGCTTGAGGAGTATTAGAAGTAGCATCGTACCAATTTTCATAATTTTTAGACTTCGTTTGAGCCCCCAAATAGGCCCTAGAACCTAATTTTTAACTAGGCCGGACACTAGGTCTGGACAAGGCCAAAAGCTAGTCAAAAACTATAAATAGAGCTAGAGAGCTCATTTTTCAGGTTAGCTTGTAATAGATTTGAACTTGTATGAGCATTTTGAAAGTAATCTAAAAGAACTCCATTGTCTTTCTCTTTGTCTTGACGTGTGTGCGCGTGTGTGTGTATGTGTGTGCATGTTAGTGTGCTTCTCACTCACGCACTTGTGACATCACTTGTTCGAGGTCTTCATACCATCCTCACGTCTTCCCGGATTGACATTAAAGGAGGTGCTACTCATCACTGAGCTACACCGACGGACCTGGATCATCATCCCAGAGAGGACGATCACATGGTGAAGCACGAAGAGTACATTGGGAAGATGAGGCACAACACACTCAGACGGGAGGCACACATGAACAAGAGGAGATGCAGAGGAATGAATCAGAGGAGAGTGAGGAGGCAGCCCCTGCCTACACTGCACAACTCAAACGACTCTACAAAACGATCAAGCAAGTGCAGAAAAGGCATAAGATGTCCGAAGAGGCAAATAGAGCATTGGTGAACCAGATGTTGCAAGCGGAAAATGTAGACCCTCATTTTGTAGAATCATTGAATCTTTTGGCAGATACCTGTGGAATCATGGAAGCCATGAGGACCATGGTATATCGTAATACACCTCAATATGACCAACGAAGGATCGATACGTGATCGCGAAGGGGAAAGATGATTCAAATGGAAGTCCCTACCTCACTCCCTACCACCACTCAAGAAGATGTTCACATGGCCAGCCCAACTAACAGAGATGAACCAGATGTAAATATACAGATACCATCTCCACCGTCACCTCCCATCCAGCCCTCAGAACCCCTCACCACTAGCCTTCCTGAACAACCAGTGTCCACCCATAGTGAACCTATATCGCACACCACCATCTTGTCTTCCTTACCTGTCTCTACCCCTATCATTGCGGGTCCATCTTCCCAACCTCATTTAGGTCATCCTGCCACCCATCAAACCATCATAGGTCACCCTTCTTTTCAACCAGCTCTTGGACAGCCACATGTCCCTACCCAAACACTAACACACCCATTTCCCTTCACCACCACATTTCCGACTTACCAACCCCTACCCATTGTACCTCTCTCAACCTCCTCAGAACCTACACACACCACCCTACCTCCATTCTTGGCAAACCTTGTAAATATAGTGCAACAAATTGAGAATCATAATAGAAAGTCCCTTTCCCAACCCACCTCCCCCACATTCACGGCCACCACTAACACACCACCCACCATTCCAATATTCACGATTCACACTTCACACACAATCACGTCCGATCCCATGGACATTTCACCATCCATCGGACCACCCACCACCACTGTTGTTCCAACATCATCACATTTCACTTCACTCACATCACCATTTCCAATCACTGTAGACACATCATCCACTTTTCCCTTCCCCATTTCCCGAACCCTTGCATTTTCCACCTCTACCCCTGCATCCACCTCATTTAGTCATGCACTTGACACTATGTTCAAAGCTGCCACACAACTTAAGCAGGAGTATAGATTATTCGAAGAGAATAACAATGAGCTTTGCAAATTGTCGGCTCACCTCTAGGCACATGTCAATGCCTTGGAGTTGAGTAATACAGCATTACAACAAGAGGTTACCGGCCTCCAGCAATCTCATGCAGAGCTCGAAGCCAAGTATACGGAGACGGGTAAGGCTATGGAAGAACAACTCAGAGATCAGCTGGCACGCAATGCTAGACTACAAAGAAACATGGCTTTGCTTCATCGTCACCTAGCAGCTACCCAAGAAGAAAAGAGGAGATTACAACAACAAAATCAAGAAAATCTCGAAGCCGCCATAGAAAATACTCCACTGCGGCAACCATAGACCCTGCTAGCTTCCGGGCCATACCCTCAGAAAGTATCCAACAAATATTGGAAACCTATGCCAACCTCTTAGAAGCACATGATCAGCTGGCCGACCAAGTGAAAGAACTACAGAAACAACCAAGGCTTATACCACACACGACAAAACCAAGAAAAGTGTTCAATGTTGCTACTTCACCAGAGCCAGACTCTTCCACGGCCAATGAGGTACTTGAGCTACGCCAACAAGTGGTAGAATTAAAGATCAAGTTGTTACACTATGAACTACCCCCCTCTCCACCTGATCAACCAATAGAAGAAGAAGCAGTAATCATTCCAGTGGAAGAAACATTTGAAGACAACTATGAGCCTCAACCCCTTGAAGGAGGCAGAATCACGGAGGAAGGACAAGACACATATGAGGAACCCCCTTCGGCATGGATGAAACAGGTAGAAGAAATGGGGACAACTCATGAGGAACGTATCTCCACTCAAATGCTGGCCATGAGGACCATTGAAGAAACCATACTATAATCAGAATATTTCAGGCACCTCGCCTCTAGAAGACTAATAACTAGTTCAGAGTTACAGTATAAGCCCTATTTTGTACTATTGGCAGACTACAACGCAGAGATCAAAAGAGTCACCAATAGGCATCCTTCCTTTGCAACACAGTTCGAACCAGAGGATATTCCAGAGGAAGCCAGAAAAGGGGCCATATTCCAACCCATTTGGAGATAGAAATTATTGGAGACCTATCCGGAAATGCTACGAACATGGGATCACGCTCCCATGCATTTGAAATATAACCCTTGCTTTGGGCCAGTGCAGAGAAGAAGATCATGGAAAGCGTTTGCCATCAAGGTTCAGAACAATGCAAATTGTAAACAATGGCTCAATCACCCCTCAATAGCACCCCCAACAGGCACACCAACAGTAGCATACATGATGGCTACCATCAGACATTGGATGCCATGCCTCCACCCCATGCCAGATGTCGTCGCGCAGATGATGCTCAAAATTTTGGACATGATGCAAGTGGTGTTGAAGACTTTTAGAAATGTACGTCACATCCAACCGCCAATTCCGGGCTTCATAAATGGTAACTATGACTTACTTTATGACATGAGCACGACCCCGAGTATCCAAGTGGCTTATGCTTGGCATGCACGAATAAGATATCTCCCTGCTTGCTACAAGCAAACGCTTGATGAACCACACCCCAACCTGACATGCCTAGTGCAGTTAATGGGATGCCTTGCAAAGAGATTTGGTCAGGGGACTACGGATCAAAGAACAAGAATTGGCAACCGACATACTCCAGAACTACATTGACCAAACCCCGGAGCAGAGGTCTGTCAGAGACGACAGACGCTAGGGGGGGGAGAGTGTTGGCATCATATGGGAAGAAACCAAGTATGGGCATGCATGCGGATCTAGCACTAAGGCAACCTATTAAAATTTTTCCAAACCTTACATCATTTTAAAAGTGATTCTCATCACTAGAAAACCTTGTAAATACCGTTTCATCTTTTTGTAGCTCCATTTTGTACAAGCCGAGGAGTCCTCGAGCTTGGGGAGCCTTAGAAGTAGTTGCCTGCCAATTTTCATATTTTTTAGATCTCGTTTGAGCCCTCAAATAAGCCCTCGAACCTAATTTTTAACTAGGCCAGACACTAGGTCTGGACAGGGCCAAAGCTAGTCAAAAACTATAAATAGAGCTAGAGAGCTCATTTTTTGGGCTATCTTCTTGTAGTTTTGAGCTTGTATGAGAACTTGGTTGTAATAGAAGTGATTCCATTGTCTTACTCTCTTTGTTCTTGCCGTGTGTGTGTGTGTATGTGTGTGCATGTTTGGGTGCTTCTCACTCACACACTTGTGCCTTCACTTGCTCGAGGTCTTCATACCATCCTCATGTCTTCCCGGATTGACATTAAAGGAGGTGCTACTCATCACTGAGCTACAGGCTTCCTTAATTTACATATATTCTGGTTTGTCTTTATCTTCATATCTTGGTGGTTGAGCTATGTGGATCTCTTTAGAGATCCACCCATTAAGGAATGCATATTTAACATCTAATTGGTACAAGTTCCAATTATTTGAAGCAGCAATACTTAATAAAACTCTGATGGTTGGCATTTTGGCTACATGCAAGAAGGTCTCCTCATAATCTACTCCATGGGTTTGAGCAAACCCCTTTGCTGCTAGCCTTGCTTTATACCTGTTTATTGTGCCATCTGAATTCTTTTTCACTTTGTAAATCCACCTGGATCCTATTACCTTCATGAATGGTTTTTTGGGAACCAAATACCAAGTGCTATTCTCCTGAAGTGCTTCAATCTCTTCCTACATAGCTTCTCTCCATTCTTCTTTCCTATTGGCTTCTTCAAATGAAGAAGGTTCCTTTGACATAAAGTCTTTAGTTATGTATATAGAATACTTGGTGACTAGTGATGTGCCATAACCATACCTTATAGGTTCCTTGCTTTCCCTTTGAGATCTTCTAAGTGCTTCATTGAATGACTCTGAAATGTCTTCCAATTTTTTGAAGTTTACTTTGGCCTTTGAATTCCAAGCTTCAAAATCAATATGTTCTTCATCTTCTGAGTTGACATCCTCTTATGTATGTGGCTTTTGTTGGGTTAGATTTGGAAAATCATTTTCCAAATCATAGGGTAGCTTTATTTTCCTGCAATCATCCTCAAACCAAGAGTTATTTTCATCAAATACCACATCCCTACTAAACTGTAAATCCTTTGTTAGTGGGATTATATAACCTATATCCTTTGTTATTTTGATCATAGCCAATAAATATGCATCTTTTAGCTTTTGGATCAAGCTTTCCCCTAATCTGTGAGGGTATGTGTGCATAAGCAGTGCTCCCAAAGACTTTACAATTATCTAAATAAGGTCTCTTGCCATCCCATGCCTTATGAGCTTTCATACCATCTAGGGACTTGGATGGAAGCCTATTGATTAGGTAAGTGGTTATGGAAAAAGCCTCTACCCATAGATAATTAGGGAGTTTTTTCTCATTCGACATTGATCTTGCAGCCTCTACTATTAATCTATTTCTTGTATCTACCACTCCATTCTGTTTAGGAGTGTACCTTGTTGTAATCTCTCTCTTTATGCCTCTGTCTTGTAATAATGATTCAAAATCATGTGAGAAATACTCACCACCTCCATCAGATGTGATCCTCTTCAAACTTTTACCTGTTTGATTCTTAAACAATGGCAAATACTTTTTGAAAGAAGTGAAAACTTCATCTTTATGCTTCATAAAATAAAGTATTGTCCACCTATTATAGTCATCTATGAATGAAACATAATACCTTGACCCTAAAATGGATAAAGTGCTTCCAATTACAGAATTGGAGGTGGATTCAGTCCTTATCTAGAGGACATTGGTTCTTGGATAGTGAAATAACAAAGGAAGTGGTGGAGCTAGAATCAGATGAGGAGCAATAATAGCCTAAACAAGAGAAAATTGAAAAAGATCTTAAAGACTACATCAAGTTTGTTGGGAAACATATTTTACAATGAAAAACGGGAAGTTCAAGTACACAATGCTTTGTCAAGAGTTTTACAACTTCCAAAGATCTAAAGTTGTATACAAGAGATGGAGAGCAGTAGGGTTGCACAAATTGCTAGAAGAGCCAATGTACTCCATTGAGATTGAAAGGTGTGAACATGTCATGAGCTCTATCTAGGAGGTCAAAAGAACTAATTTTGAACCATATTTCATCTCCAAGGTGAAGAACTCGGATAATGAGTAGGTAGAAATTACAATTAGATTAGCATAGATAAAAGAGATAGTACAATTATATCCCATAGGGACCAAAGTAGATGTGAGTTTTGTGAGAAGTTTACTGATTTCAAAGATAAACCATATGAATAAATTGACATAAGGATGTTCTTGAAACTATTATATTTTCCAAGGCTACCAAGATGCACAATGCCACACAAGCTAGTAACCTTGGTGATGATGAATAACAAAGACAAAACTAAACCATTTAGTGTGATAGATATATCCTTGTACATACATAGCAATTGGAGGCAGCTAAGCATTGGGATGCTAAACAATCCATGAATGGAGCTCATCTACTCACAAAGGTAATATATCATGTTTTGGGCATAGAAGACAGGCTCTAGTTGTCACTTGAAGTACAGTTCTTTAGAGAGGCACTAGTGGAAGTCAAGAACCCCATTAGAAAATTTGTTGATAAAGAAGCAACAAAGAAAAGAAAGGAGATAGTAGCAAAAATCCAACCTCCTTTGAAGAAAAGAAAAATTGACCCAAGAAAAATTATTTTGGAAGAAGTAGTGGCAATAGGATTTGAAAGAAGAGTAGAGAGAAGCCCATGTCGATACAGAGCCACATCCTCCTCAGACATCTAAAGAGCAACTATATAGCTATCTGATGCAGGATAATAACAAGAGAGCTCAATATGAAGCTCAATACCAAAAGATATTTGAAGACTATCCAGATCAAGCTACTCATTGGACACAAGCTGAGATAGAGCACTATGAAGACCTCCATGAGCAAATGATGAATGCTAAGACAGAGGTGGTGTTCATAAAGAAGGATGCAACATTGTTGGCTTATTTCCAAGGACTACAGAGACCTCTTGACAAAAGAACCATAGTAGTAGTTGTGGTAAAGACAAAGAAGAAAGAACCCAAATTGAAGCAAACGATGAAAGAAACCAAGCCAAAAGAAAAGAAGGATAAATCAGAGAAGAAAATTCCAATTGATGAACTAATGGGAGGATCTATTTTAATTCAAATCATAGAACAAGACAGTGAAGATAAAAAAAATATCAGAGACTCCTACATTAACACAAGTAGAAGCTCAAAAAAGTGAAGACAAATGATGTAGAATCATTTCTATCAAAGAGTCTAAACCCGTTAGATCTAAATACTCCTAGTAAGGCTATTGGGCCACAAGTAAAAGAGGTAGAAAAGGAGACAAAGATCACAGAAGAAGAAGAAGGAGAAGGACAAGAAATTCTAGAGAAAGTAATTGTATAGCAAAAAGAGTTAGATGACATACAAGAGATTCTTAATGACTTAGAGATGTGGAAAGTCATATCTAGCCAACCAAAGAAAGCAATTGTGGAGATAGTACAGGAAAGGCCAATCATAGAAGAAATGAAGCCATCACCAATCTAAGATCAAGGGACAAAATGAACAAGGGCAAGAAGAAATGAATGAAGAATTTGATGAATTCATTCAAAATTTATTGATTGACAAAGAAGTTAGAATGAGCTACATAAGAAAAATCCATGGACAATATGAAGATAGAATAGTGAAATTTTTACTTGATCAGGGAGTAAGTCCATTACAACACCATTGGGTAGCAGATGGTTTGGGCACACCATTTTGCATCATCATACAAAGTATAGAGAACTATCAAACTACCAAAGTAGGGATCAGCCCAAATTAATTCTTGGAGTGGGATGAAGATATTGAAGTCACCAAAGAATTATTTGAAAAAATAAATCCTTCATGGAGAAATAAGTGGGTAGATAGGAACAACGAATGCATGAATATTTGGTTGGAAGTTCCTAGCCATATGAAAATAAATCCAACATATTGCACAAATGCTAGGAGAAGAGATTGGCCAAAATTCTAGCAAATGAGAAAGAATGGTAGCATCCCATCCAAATGGCTGAATTTTCCAAAGATAGTGGAACCAAAGAAAGGGACCTGGCCAACCAAAACATACATGTGTACAACTAGCAAAGCAGTACTCGAAGACTTGGAAGATAACAATGACCCTTCATGTATATTAACAATGCGAATACTCAAGCTCATAATAGCATATATAGAAACTTTTACAAATAGATACATCCGGACATTAAAATTTTTTAGGTTTTAATTCCCCAGCCTATGGATTACTTTTTGACCTCAGTGAGACTCCATATAGGATCTTCTTAATCGAATATTCTAGTAGAATAGTATTAGTGGGAAGTCACTATATATAACTGTTAGATATGCTCAATACTCCACCCTCATGTGACCACAAATGATCCATGGTGCTCTAAGTTGTAAGGCCCCCATTATGAGGAGAAGCCATTATGAGAGCCCGGACATTTGTGGAACCCTAACTTCCAAGTTAGATGAGGTCTATGTGTGACCGTTGATGGTTATAGATGATCTTTGTGAGCCTAGCCGTCAGGTTAGGTAGGGCAAACTTCCAGGCCATTGGGTTATCATTTAAGGTGAAAATAAAGGCCCTGTGGCGTCGCGCGGTTTCCCCATAGAACCTTAATGGGGGGAGTGCAGAGGGGGGCTTGCCCCCTTCTGCGGGGTCCGGGGGGATTCCCCCCGGCCCGTAGGGCCGAGACGGTAGGACTTCTGGTCGTGGAGATATTGTCGGATCATATATTTTACCGACTAATTTGTATCTCCCGACTACGTTTATCTATACCGAACCGCCTTGTAAAAGCTATATAAGCACAGCCCAGGTTGAGCTTTATATAGCATTGCGCACTAGTAAGCCCTTCATCTAGAGTCTGTCTAGATCGCCATCTAAGCTCCACAGTGGGAGCGCACGGGTGGACAGCACCATCATTGTAACTGCATTATGCTTTGCAATCTGAGAATTTGAGTTCTCTACCTCTCAGTCTGCGTCTATCTTTGTCTGCGTTTTTCTCTCAACTCTGTCTACAGGTCTATTCTGTTGTGCTGTTATTTTCTTACATGGTATCAAAGCTCAGGAGGCTCTGAGTGGTGCAGAAGCAGAAACGCAGAGGTTCAGAGTTCTGAACAACAAAAGAGAGAAGATGTCAAGTGGTGCGTCATCATCTACGACTGGGGGCCAAGGTGGTTCATCAACAGGAGTAGGTGGCGCACAAGCAGGAGCAGCAATGATGCCGATCATCCCAACATTGCGGATACGGCCACCAGCCTTCACAGAAGGTAAACTTGATGGTACGAACTACACCCTGTGGAAGTTCAAAATCACTTCTATTCTTGATTCATATGAGCTTTTGAAGACTATTCTTGGGACTGATCATGAGCCCCAAGAAAGACCTGACCCAAATACTCCTGGTCGAATGATTCCTCCTGATGCTGATCTTCTACGTGCTTGGAAACGTAGAAATGCAGATGCACTCTGTGCTCTTGTTACAAGTACTTCTGATAGTGTTCTGACTCTCATTCAGCATACTACGAAGGGCATGTGAAGCATGGAACATATTGAGAAATCAATATGAAACTCGTAATCAGACACGGATTCAGAACTTGGAGAATCAGCTTGCAGCAGAACGGTTTGCTGATGGGGAGACTGCAGAGGTGTTTATCACTCGCATAAAGAATCTACGAGATCAAATGGTGGGAGCAGGTGTTCAAAAGTCAAGTGAAGAGCTAGCTCGACGTTGTCTTCGAATTTGTCCACCTAAGTTTGATGGTCTGGTAACTGCTCTTAACACTCAAATCAGACCTCAACCACTAACTTTTGAAGAATTCAGTGCCTTACTCATGGAGGAGGAGTTGCGGCTCAAGGCAAGGAGTGGTGGTAGCAAAGGAGATGCTGCATTCACAGCAAATGCCAAAGGAGGCAAAACAGACTCTTCAAAAGATGGAGACAAAAAGAAGAACGACAAAAAGAAGTTCAAGGGAGAGTGTTTCCACTGCAAGAAGAAGGGACACAGAATCCAAGACTGTCGCATCAAGAAGGCAGAAGAGAAGAGTGGCTCTTCAAAAGGTGGCAAGGGCAAGGAGTCTGCCAACACAGCAGAAACAGAGCTTGAGTTATTTGTTACGATAGAGGAGGTGTGCTCCTCGGCTGAGATTCAGGAACAGATGACTCATGGGTGTTGGACAGTGGTGCATCTCGTCACATGACGAGTAGAAAAGACCTTTACAGTTCCTTACAGCCTCTAAAGGAACCCATCACAGTAAAGGTAGGAAACAATGCAAGATGTCCTGTAGAGGGCAAAGGTACGGTTTCTTTCATTAACTCTAATGGCGATATCAGAAAGCTTTCAAATGTGCTATATGTTCCACAAATAAAACGAAATCTACTTTCAGTAGCTTCTATAACTGATCAAGGTCATCAAGTATCTTTCAGTAAGACAGGAGCTAAGATTATGGACGGTAACAACAACATTGTTGGGACTGGCATAAGGAGGAACAACCTATATGAGTTGTGTGCTCTTACAGCCACTACAAATGTGGGCACAAGTAAGCTATGGCATGAGAGATTCGGCCACATTGGATACCCTGTACTGAAGGAGATGCATCGCAGAGGTATGGTTGCACACCTACCATCGATTGCAGAAATGAAGGAACCATGTGAAGCTTGCATGATGGGCAAGCAACAGAGGAAGGCATTTCCACAAGAAAGCAAGAACAGGGCAAGCTATCCTCTAGAGTTGGTGCATGCTGACTTGTGCGGAAAAATGCCTACACAGGCCTTGGGCGGATCTTCCTACTTCATGTTACTTGTCGACGACTATAGCAGGAAGATGTGGGTGTACTTCCTTCGCGATAAGGCTCAAGCTTTTGGTAAGTTTAAAGAATGGCTTCAGCTTGTTGAAATTGAAACAGGGAAGAAGATGAAGAAATTCAGGACAGACGGTGGTGGTGAGTTCACATCAATAGAGTTTGAAGATTTCTGCAAGAGTAAGGGAATCAAGCATCAACTCACAGTGGCACATAGTCCTCAACAGAACGGTGTTGCAGAACGCTGGAATCGAACCATCATGGAGATGGCAAGGTGCATGTTGAAAGGAAAGGGTTTGCCTAATCAGTTTTGGGCAGAGGCTGTCAACACTGCTGTCTACATCTTGAATCGAAGCTACACCAAGGCACTTGATGGAAAGACTCCACAAGAAGCCTACACGGGTAAAAAGCCTTCTGTTTCCCATTTCAAAGTATTTGGAAGTGAATGTTATGTACATGTTCCAGATAGGGAGAGAAACAAGCTTCAACCAAAAAGCATCAAATGTATCTTCCTAGGGTACAGCGAAGATAAGAAGGCTTATAAGCTTTATGACCCTGAGGCTAAGAAGATCATGGCGAGTCGTGATGTGGTGTTCAAGGAGGAGCAGCCACATGCAGTGGAGGAGGATAAGAGAGCTTCCACTTTATCATCAGGCGAAGGGGCAATCCACTATGAACCTGGCCCAAGAGCAATCCCTTCTACACAAGAGAAGGAAGCATCATCTTCAGATGATGAGTCTAAAAGTCACCAACCTGCCGACACCCAAGTGGAAAAGCCATTGCCACGTTGGGTGAGGCAGCTCTATGATTCTGCAAACCCCATCCCACAGTCACTAGAACAGGTTGCAGATGGACCGAGGCGATCACAGAGAATAGAGTAACAGAGACGGGCAAGCTCCCATATTGTAAACACAGCCTTGATGGCTGATCTCATTCAAGAAGAAGCGAAGGAACCAAGCAATTGGAAGAGGCACTCCATGATCCGAATTGGAGGGCTGCCATGCAAACAGAATACAACAATATCATGAAGAATGGAACTTGGGAGCTAGTGGATCGACCCCCTAAGCGTAAAGTCATTGGCACCAAGTGGGTTTGGAAGCTAAAGTACAAGGCTGATGGTACTCTAGAAAAATATAAAGCAAGACTTGTTGCACAGGGCTACTCACAAGTTGAAGGCATTGACTTTTGTGACTCATTTGCCCCGACTGCATGAATGACTACTATCCGAGTAGTACTAGCTGTGGCTGCACATAAGCGTTGGCCAGTCTATCACATGGATGTTAAATCAGCGTTCCTGAATGGAGACCTCAAGGAGGAGGTATATGTGTCTCAGCCACCAGGTTTTGAGGCTCCCCATTCACAGAACAAGGTATGTAAGCTGAAGAAGGCATTATATGGGCTAAAACAAGCCCCTAGAGCATGGTACCAATGGATAGATAAGTATCTCTTGAATCTAGGGTTCAAAAGATGTGCTTCTGATGCTAACTTGTATGTTCTAAAGAAAGGAGGGAAGACAATTGTGCTTGTACTCTATGTAGATGACCTTGTGATTACAGGAAATGATGATGCCACCAGGGTTTGAGGCTCCCCATTCACAGAACAAGGTATGTAAGCTGAAGAAGGCATTATATGGGCTAAAACAAGCCCCTAGAGCATGGTACCAACGGATAGATAAGTATCTCTTGAATCTAGGGTTCAAAAGATGTGCTTCTGATGCTAACTTGTATGTTCTAAAGAAAGGAGGGAAGACAATTGTGCTTGTACTCTATGTAGATGACCTTGTGATTACAGGAAATGATGATGCTCTTCTTCAACAAACAAAAGATGCCCTGAGTTCAGAATTTGAAATGACAGACTTGGGCTTAATGCATTATTGCTTAGGTCTTGAAGTTTGGCAGGAACCAGGGAAGATTTTCATCTCTCAACAAAAGTATGCAAGGCAGATATTGAAGGCATTCGACATGGAGGATTGCAAGGAAATTTCTACACCCATGGAGGTCAACACAAAATTATCTATTGAAGATACTTCACCTCCAGTGGATATTGGAAGATACAGGAAATTAGTTGGAAGTCTCATCTACTTGTGCAATAGCAGACCAGACATCTCTTATGTTGTTGGAGTAGTAAGCAGGTTCTCTAATAAACCTTGCCAAACTCATTGGAAGGCAAGCTTGCGGATACTCAGGTATGTGAAAGGAACCACTGATTATGGTATTCTTTATGAAGAAGGATCATCTCTTGCCGGATACTGTGACTCAGATTGGGCAGGAGATATTGATACCAGAAAATCAGTTTCTGGATATTGTTTTTCTTTAGGATCAGGGATTTTCTCTTGGATCAGTAAGAAGCAACCGACTATAGCATTATCTTCTACTGAAGCTGAGTACAAAGCTGCATGCGTTGCAGCATGTGAAGCAGTATGGTTGAGGAGGATCCTATGGCACATAGGAATACAAGGACAAGAGGCTACAGAGTTGAAGTGTGACAACCAAAGTTGCATGGCCATCGCCAAAAATCCTGTTTTCCATGCACGTACAAAGCACATAGAAATCCAGTATCACTATGTGCATGACTTGATTGAGGACGGGGTCGTGGAGATAACCTATTGCCCTACTGAAGAAAATGGAGCAGACATCTTCACCAAGGCTCTTGGGAGAGAGCAACTTCTTCGACACTTTCCAAAGCTTGGGATTGGACCAAGGAGATAGTTCACCATTGGGTGGACATTGAGGGGGGGTGTTAGATATGCTCAATACTCCACCCTCATGTGACCACAAATGATCCATGGTGCTCTAAGTTGTAAGGCCCCCATTATGAGGAGAAGCCATTATGAGAGCCCGGACATTTGTGGAACCCTAACTTCCAAGTTAGATGAGGTCTATGTGTGACCGTTGATGGTTATAGATGATCTTTGTGAGCCTAGCCGTCAGGTTAGGTAGGGCATAAACTTCCAGGCCATTGGGTTATCATTTAAGGTGAAAAAAAAGGCCCTGTGGCGTCGCGCGGTTTCCCCATAGAACCTTAATGGGGGGAGTGCAGAGGGGGGCTTGCCCCCTTCTGCGGGGTCCGGGGGGCCTATCCCCCCGGCCCGTAGGGCCGAGACGGTAGGACTTCTGGTCGTGGAGATATTGTCGGATCATATATTTTACCGACTAATTTGTATCTCCCGACTACGTTTATCTATACCGAACCGCCTTGTAAAAGCTATATAAGCACAGCCCAGGTTAAGCTTTATATAGCATTGCGCACTAGTAAGCCCTTCATCTAGAGTCTGTCAAGATCGCCATCTAAGCTCCACAGTGGGAGCGCACGGGTGGACAGCACCATCATTGTAACTGCATTATGCTTTGCAATCTGAGAATTTGAGTTCTCTACCTCTCAGTCTGCGTCTATCTTTGTCTGCGTTTTTCTCTCAACTCTGTCTACAGGTCTATTCCGCTGTGCTGTTATTTTCTTACAATAACTTCTTGAAGATTCTTTTGATTATGGGTTTTTTAGAGAGGTTTTGAGATTTTTTGGCAGAATATCACTAACTAATGAAGGCTAGACTGACCTCCTATGAAGCAACATATATAGAGTATCTTAATAAGGATGTGATTGACAAACCAACAACATCTATAGAGTGGTGAAATGCTCTTTTTGAGATGATCAATGACTTAAATGTGACACAAGAAAGAGTCATCATCTCATAGCACAAGTCTACCAAGGGAAGAAAAGACAATAAAGATGCACTCAGATTAGTTTTGTCAAGGATGAAAAAAGTCTAGGAGAGGAGAATGTTGGGAATGACAAATCAGAGAAAGATTTTATAAAAGAAAAAAAATTAGAAAATTGTGTTTTTATCAGGATAAATTATCCCAATTTTTATACAAATGAGGAAGAGTCTTCTCATGATGGCATGTACCATATACATTTTTTGTAAACTTTTTAGATCTCTCTAGATGGTGGATTTTTTTTATTAGAAGCTTAGAAGGACATATTTCAGTGTGAAAATGGACACTTAAAATAGTGTAAAGGAAAATTTGAAGTCATTTTTTGTAAGGAGATTCATTTGAACGATCAATTAGAACTAGAGATCTCTTTGCCTATACCTAATCTCATCATCATGATTTCATGGTATTTTCAAGTGGATGTTGTGAGTATTTTTCATAGATCTATCTATGTGATTAGTTGTTTTATGTGTGTAAGACTTTCATGAGTCTCTCTTCATCCTCAAAACTTGTAAAATCAAAGTATGAACTATTTTCTTCAGACTATGTGGACCGCCCAAAATTGTGATTCTCTCATCAAGGATATACAATTAGATAAATTTGAATCTAACCTCATCTATTTCTTTCTTATCAAAAATAGCACACTTTAGGCACTGAAATCATTGAAAAATCTTATGTATAGCCATACTTACACTCAAATAAGGGTTACTTTCAAGATAACAAAAATCTTTATATCTTGTGATGGGATGGAGTATATTAGTGAATATTCTTATCTTTGAGTGACAAATCTTGGATTCCATTGATGAAGAAGGGGCTAGGGTCTTAGTATACTTCCCAGATTGACAATTTAAGTATTTGAGGTTGTTAGTTATTTCTACTATGGTAATTGGAGTGGACTCCAAAGTACAACAAACACCTTTCTTCCTAGATTTTCTTAAATTTTGGATACCATTTGATAAGTCAAATGATCTTTGTAAAGAAAAGTGCAAGTCTTGAAATTTTTACATTGACTAGAGACCATATCACATAGAGGTGATTAATTCTCTTGATTTATTTATCCATTTTAATAATTTTATTTTTGAATGTGAGCTACATGAACAAAGATTACGCTCATAAGATCTATCTCTATTTGTGAGATGTGAATAAAAGAGTGAAAACAAGTCTTTGCATATTTTTCAAATATTGCAGGTCTAGAGGTTAAGTTTCTTTAACATTGTGGAAGCAAAAAATATTAAAATTTCTTTGAAAATTATAGTGGAAAGAGCGTACTTGAAAATCAATAGAATACCCAAAATGTGAAGAAATTAGAGCTCATTTGTTGGGTTAAGTGCTCTCTGATACCTAGAGCAATCTTTAACAAGGATCCACCAGAACTTGCTACATGTCTCTAATGCATATACTATTATTTCTTATTGGAAGCTTCAATTTTCAAACTTTTACTTGAAGTGATTACTTCAATATGAACTCTATACCATACCCGGATTCAAAGAATTTGGATTAAAAGGCATTCCAAAAGTTCAAGTTTATTGTTTGTAGTTTCACCTAATGGCAGGTGTAGTGGAGAAATGTATCTACATTCAAAGGTGTTTAAATAGATTTGAAAAGCTGAGACAAAAAACTCCTAAAGAGAGGAAGAAGTTTCCCCATGGTCCTAAGTGTGCCCACATAGATCACTAATGAAATATATCAGCAAAATCTTATGGATATCTTCATTTGCCTTCAAAATTTGAGGAAATTTTCATGAATATAAAGTAATTAAATTTAATAATTAATATGTTGTTGTTTGAGATTTTTCTTGCAAGGAGCATTCTTTAAGAAAGAGGATTTTCCACAATTCATTTTCATGATTTCTTGATATGGTGTGATCAACGTGGGCTAGCCATGCCCTACATATAGGCATATTGATGATTTGTTTTATGGTTTTCAATCGGCTAGGGAGACTCTGCTTTCATAGATATGTATAATTCCTTGCAAGTATGGAACATGAGAATTTAAGATTTTTCTCTTGAGTTATATGATATGGATCAATAAAAGTCGTATCAATGTTCATCCTTTATAATTTAATATTTGATGCAAGTGGATTTCTTTTCAACTCCATTTCAATTGGTTTATCACACCATCCTTAGTTAATCATATTAGGCAAATTATGAGTCATAGGAATAACTCTGTCCTTTTAGTTGTAGGGAAGAAAACACTTCATGAATTTGTGTTTGATTTCATGTTTGTTATTTGTGTTTATGATTACTTACCTATTTGTTCTTCGCATGTGGAGAATACATGCATCTATGTGGGATATAAAATCTCGTAGTATGGGACATCAAACTTTGTATTCTACCTAGGTGCCGAAAAGATGGTATGGGAGAGAAGCCATTCACACTTTACCATTTATTGTTTGAAGGTCATTCATATGATCTTTGCACTGTCATATAGCAGAGATAGTAGCTGAGGTAGTCATTCTATGTGATGCCAAAAAAGGAAATTTTATAGGCAAGTTCCCTAGAAACAAAACAAAAAGGTTTGCACATAAGAATATCTAATATAGAAAATGCATTAGGAAATGATTCACATAGTACATACTTCATTTGAGTACTCATGAGATTAGACCATGTTTTATAGATGTTATTTATGAGGTGAGCTAGATGCTTAGCAGAATGGGCTATGAGTGTACATATATGTAGTTGTCATTGTTTTAGTATGTTTGGTGAACTCATATTTTGAGTTTTCAATTTCTCTAGGACTATGGAGTATTATCACGGGATTGCATTGATGTGGTTTGCCAAAGACATCTCATTCCTAGTTTAAAATGATTCCATCACAATGATCTTCAAATGTAAAGCAAGTCTTTTCCACTTGGAACAACTTGTGTTTTATCATTATGAAGGGGTTGTTAGTTCCATTAGTTGTTGTATTTTGTCAACATGTCTTTGGTTGAAATGAATGTGCCTTAATTCCATAGAGTGGATTAGGGTTTACTTTGTATGAGAGATTTTGGTCCACAATTGGGATCATCATGCATTAGGTATGAGACACTAAGATCTTAGATCCATTGTTTGGACCAAGATAGGAGTCTCATTTCATTAGCGTAAGCGAATCTAGCATATGTACTTGATTTTACAGTTTAAAACACTATTTGGGAAAAAAATTCCATTAGTTGTGATTAATCTCTAATTTGAAAATGACATTCTTTCATGAGTTATGATTATTTTGAGGGTACTTACGCTCAGAGATTTGGGGGATGGTTAGCTTTTCTAGGCAATGTCGAGTACACCACTCATTTACTATTTTCTAACTTTTTGTGTTCAATTAGTTACTACACAAGTTTGTGTTGGGCATAGTTATTGCTCTTCTTTTGGTTGAGTAAGTATTCTCTTTGTATTCATAATTTTCTTTCATTCATCACAAGTTAGTGGTCAAGGTCTAGGCATAAGGATTCTGAGAATATTTTGAGTATTTATGCTACACGCATAAGGACTCATCAAGCCTTAGAGGGATTCCTAGAGTATGCTCAAGGCAAGGACTGATATTTCTTGGTGTAAATGCTAAAAACAAAGTAGAGAGACAAGTCATCTACTTTTAGATTGTCTAGTATTTCAGACACGCAACACACTCTACATGTTTTCATTTGGATCATATGTCTTGGTTCTTAGGTTCCTAGCTCCTATATCATTGAGGGTAATAATCTCTAGAAGGGGAAGAGTATTATATGCCAACAATGTACATGTCTGGGCAAACAAGAATTTGTTTGCTCAAGGACTAAGCAAGGCCAAAATCCATGTGTCTTATGGTTAGTTGCCTATTCATGATGGCATGATGAGTAGTGACATCACATGGTGGACTATAGATGGTAACTAGCAAGTGTTGTATATAGGTTGGTAGGTGAGTCCCACACACTTCATTTTCCCTCACATCTTTCAGATTTGATTGGATTCGTGATGAACTGCACTTATCACATAGCCATAAGTACTGCTTGTGGTTCAATAAATGACTCCATTTGGGACCTCGTGGTATGCGAGAGCACATGTTTTGATCTATGTGTCTCAAAAGTAAGTGATGAGAGAGGCATTTATTTTGATGAAAACTTTTCTCTCACATGTCGAATGACCTGTATTCGTAGCATTTGTGCACTTGCAATTAATTGTGGTTGGAATATACATCAATTGGACATTGAAATGACATTTCTCAATGGAAGTATATATATTTTAGCCTCGTGGTTTTTCGTAGAAAGGGCATGAAAACAAAGTGTACAAGTTGAAAAAGTCATTATTTGATTTTAAGCAAGCACTATGTGATTTGTATGAGAAGATACATGCCTACTTGCTCACATATGGTTTTGAGAACACTCCATTTGAGAACACCCTATTTGGTAAGCATGTGAATGATGTACTTCTAATCATTCTTGTATATGTTGATGACACGTTGCTCAGTGTTCCTAATGAGAAGAATATTGTTGAATTTAAGGTTGATTTGCATGCCTCTTTTGAGATGTCAGATTCGGGGCATCTGCATCATTATTTGGGGATTTAGTTTATGAAAGTTGATGGAGGAGTAGCTGTGTGTCGAACAAAATATATTGAAATATTATTGCTATTTTTTGGCCTTGAACATTGCAAACCTATTGCCGGTCCCATGGAGACACATTAATGGTTGAGTTTTCATGATTTCAGAGATGCATTTGATGTTGTTCTCTATCAGTAGGCTATTGGATGTTTGTTTTACGTGTGCATAACAAGGCCTTACATTTAGTTTGTTGTCTCTTAGATAAGCACGTTTATGTGTTGCCCAAGTGTCAAGCATTGGTAGATGATTAAGAGCATCTTTTGATTCTTGAGTAGTAGTCGGCTACTTGGATTGTTTTAACCCAAAGGGAGGTCATTATGGCCGAATTTTCATGCATTTTCTGACTCAGACTTGGCTCATTGCTATGACACTCATCTGTCCACCAATGGTTTTTGCTTCATGCTTGGTAGCCCATGTATATGTTGGTTGAGCAATAAGCAATCTATTATGGACACTTTTAGTTGTGAGGCTCACTATAGAGTAGCTTTCACGAAAACTATTGAGTGTGTGTGGCTCAGGTGCCTTTTGGTTGATTTGGGTCTTGGTCAATCCTTTGCCACCACCATCTTCATGGACAATCAGATCACATTAGCAATTGCAAGGAACCCTATGTCCCATGCTTGCACAAAGCACATTGAGCTTCTCTATCATTAAGGAGAGGTTCTCTATTGGAGATATCAGTTTGACTTATGTGCCCACACATGGTAATGTTGCTAACCTTTTCACAAAGACTCTGCTTAGGGAGAAGTTTGAAGCTTTTCACAAAGCTTTGGGCTTATTTTGTTTGTGGATTGATCTCTTTCCATATAGCTTGCGGTTGTTGATATATTTTAGTAGTGATGTGTGTGAACACACTTAGGATTGTTGGGGCACTTTTTTCCCTCTTTAGGAGGTTTTTTTGCCCCGACTTGTATATATGCTTATAACCCTAACGGGTTCCTAACCTTTGTACATTCACTTGGTAATACATTCAGTATTGTGTGTTGTGCTCCAAGCTTCTTCTTCTTCCTTGTGTTGTTCACATGCTTCCATAGATCTCAAACTCCAACAATTGGTATCAGAGTAGGTTATCGCTTCATCTAGGGCATCATCAATACCTCTCCAATCACAATCTCAGAATTGCATGAAAATTGATTAGCATACTTAAGGCAATTAGGAGTTCAAAATTGCTTCGCTCTATGGTGTTGAAATTTGCATTTGAGCTCGTTTTTGCCTCCAAATGCACTATCGTAATCCCTATGCAAGAAATTTTATCATTTTGTGCCAAACATATATACGTCCCAGCTCGCAAGTACAAGCACCTCGAAGTCTGCTACAAGTTTAGCAAATCTCAATAGGGTAGTTTTGTTCAAGTTTTTGAGATACAATCATCTTTTTGCATCAAGGTATTTTAGTCAGTGGTCATGGCCAAAAGCAATTATGTATTTCGTATGTTGGTTGTTGAGGACAAGTTGGATGGTACCAATTACCCATTGTGGGCATATATGATGCATCATGTATTGGTCATAAAAGGACTATTTAATATTATGCAGAGTGTTGAAAATGACCTACTACACCTCCAAATACACTTAATGAAGGTGATGCAAATGGCATTGAAGATGATGATCTTCAAATTCATGTTCATGTTGTGGTTCCTGCTACACCTACTATAAATCAACTTTGATGGGATGGTAGAGATGCTTAAGTGCATGCATTGATAGCTTTGTATGTCAAATATTCCATTATCCCTCATATCGCTCTTGTGAAACAACAAAGGATGCTTGGGATACACTTACCACCTTATACCAGGCAAGAAATGAGGCTCGTGTTGCTTATCTCCGAAAAATTGGATAGTGAGCATATGAATGAAGGAGATTCTATGGATAAGTTTTGGATAAAGATCAAAGATTTGAAGAACAACTGATTTTTGCTGATGAAATCTTGCCACACAATTCACTTGTGCACACTATTTTGTATGGTCCTTCATATTCATATCAGAGTTTTGCTTCTACTCTTCGGCTGATGATGGAAGGAAATCTAAATGTCTTAAATTTGAGGAGTTAGTCTCTATTTTGTTGTAGGAAGATCAGTCCAAGCACAACATGTCCATTATGTGTGTAGCAGATCAAGCTTTCTTAGGTAGTTAGAAGGGAAAAGGTAAATGGAGCTCATCTACTAGTAAGCAGAAATCTGCTAATTTTGCACAATTGAAAAATGAATACATATAAAGACAAGATGAAATCAGAAAAATGAAAAATGTTTTGCAAATGTTGTAAAGCAAATGATCATGTCATAAAGAGTTATCCAAAACTCGCTCCAAAAAGAGGCAAAGGAAAAAGAGTCTAGAATGGTTATTGTAGAGACCTCTACACCCAAAACTGAGTCTACTTATGTTGTGCAAAATAAAGACTGGGCATTTACTACTATTTGTAGTTATAATCCATCTTCTCATGAACAGTGTATGTCTTCAATAGACTTAGATGTTTGGTACCTTGACAGTGGGGCAACCAAACATATTACCTCGCAATGCAGTTTCTTCAGTTCACTTGAGCCTACCCCTACAAAGAATATTGTCACATGTGCCAACAACTCCTCTTATCTAGTCATGGGACTTGGTAAGATCATTCTGACTACTATTGATGGTAGTTCTTTTACATTCTTAGATGTTTTCTTTGTGCCAGAGATCAAGAAAATATGTTGCCAGTTTCAACATTAGCCGAGATCCATTTGGTTGTCAAATTGGTTTATGATAGATGTACAATTCATGATCTTTCAAATGGTGATATTATTATTGCTTCTAGCATTTTACGCCGTGGGTTGTATAAGCTCATACACTATGCAAAATCTATCAATGATTCAACATGTGCAGTTCAAGATTATGAGGCTATCTAAAATACAAATCTTTGGCATGCATGCTTTGGTCATCTAAATTTTGCTAGTTTGCTATGCTTGTAGAAATTTGAAATGGAGTCCTCTTTGCCCAAACTTGAGGCCTTTTTGGGAACTACCTTTTTTTCGTGACCTTTATTGATGATTTTTCATGGCATGCATATGGGTGTGTCCACTAAAAACAAAGTTCGAAGTGTTTGTTTTCTTCAAACAGTTTATGGCTCTTGCTGAAAGTTTGTTAGCATGTAAAATGGGCACGCTCCATTTTGGTGGAGAGGGGGAATACATGTCTTCTGATTTCCATGCATTTTTGGTTGAGTATGGGATAAAACATCAGTGTAGAGTGTCATATACACCTCAACAAAATGGTTTTGTTGAAAGAAAGAACGGGTCTCTCATGGATATGGCAAGGTGTATGGTCAAAAGTCAGGCTTTATCACTTAGTTTCTGGCTTGAGGCTGATATGCGTGCAACATATGTACTTAATAGGTATCCCACCAAAGCACTACAGTCTATCACTCCATATGAGGCTTGGCATGGTCGCAAGCCATTTGTTTCTCATCTGCATGTCTTTGGTTGCTTGGCATATACATAAGTGTCTCAATAACAACGTATAAATTGAATGATAAAGCAACGAAATGTTTTCTTGTTGGGTACAATTCTGAAAGCAAAGGTTATCATTTGTATCAATCAGAGACTAAACACATTTTGATTAGTCATGATATTGTTTTTGTGGAAGATGCTATTTAGACATTACCTTCATGTACTAAGGAGACATAAGTTAGCTCCAAAGATGTGTATGACACTTTGCTTCCTCTTTTTATAAATGGACAGTCAAGTCTTGGTCCAAATGAGGCAATTTCTTAGCCTTTACAAGTTCCACAACATGATGCAGATCATTCCATTTCTGAACCAGATTTACATGATGCACTTGTTAATGAGAGGATTGATACAAAGAAGGCAAAAAATATGCCTAAATGGTTGCTGTAAACTTTGCGAGATAGAAAATTAGTCGCATCTCTCTCATATCATACCCATTCAGGCTCTCATAGTGCTCCTTTTGCATCAGATTGCTATGCAATGGCTGCCTCTAGTCTTTCTAATGAGAACGAGCCTATTTGTTTTGATGAAGCACAAAGTTCAAAAATTTTGATGGCTACTATGCAATCAGATAATGATGCTTTTATGAAGAATGGTACTTAGTCTTTATGTGATTTGCCTCTAGGAGAAATGGTCATTGGCACTAAAGGGTATACAAGCTTAAGCGTAAACATGATGCAACAGTGGACAAGCATAAGGATAGGCTTGTTGCAAAAGGTTATGATCAAGAGGCATTGATTTTGATGAGACCTTTGCACCCACTTGCCAAATTACCACTATTCATAGCATCTGTGCACTTGTAGCTCATCATGGTTGGAATGTACATCAGCTCAACATCAAAACTACATGTGTGAATGGTGACTTACATGAAGAAGTGTATGTTTTTTAGCCCCATGGATTTGTGTAGAAAAGGCATGAAAACAAAGTGTCCAGGTTGAAAAAGGCATCATATGGTTTGAAGCAAGCACCACATGCTTAGTATGAAAAGATACATGCCTACTTGATTGCCCATGGTTTTGAGAATAGTCCAACTTGAAAAAGGCATTATATGGTCGGAAGCAAGCAAGATGTGCCTTGGTATGAAAAGATACATGCCTACTTGATTGCCCATGGTTTTAAGAGAACCTCATATGTTAAGCGTGCAAATGATGTGCTTCTAATCATTGTTGTCTATGTTGATGATATGTTGCTCACCGGTCCTGATGAGAATCATATTATTGATTTTAAGGCTAATTTGCATGCCTCTTTTGAGATGTTATTTGGGCATTCAGTTTATGCAAGTTGATGATGGAATAGCTTTGTGTTAAACAAAAATATATTGACACATTATTGCATAATTTTGGCCTTGAAGATTGCAAACCTATTGCCACTCCTATGGAAACAGGTTTAGAGTTGAGTCTTCATGATGTTGAAGATGCATTTGATGTTGTTTTCTATCATCAACTTGTTGGATGTTTGACTTACTTATGCATAACTCAACCTGATATTCAATTTGTTATCTCTCAGATGAGTAGGTTTATGCATTGCCCATATGTCAAGTATTGATATGCGGTTAAGTGCATCTTTCGCTACTTGAGTGGTACCCAACTACTTGGATTGTTTTATCTAGTGTTGCATCGCAACGCGTTTGATGTGTTCGCAATGCTTGCAATGCAACGTTGCAATGTTCGCAACGTGTTGCAATCCAATGCAAATTTTTTTGCCTCAAATGAGGCTGTTTTGCTGAAATGGCCTCATTGAGGCATTTTGAGCAAAAAACCCAAGAGTAGATCAAGCCATTTATGACTATGTGCAAGCCAAGAGAGAAGGTAAAAGCCTAAAGACTTAACTTTGTGCACACACACATATACATTGAGAGGCTCAAGCTATCCCCTGCAAGCCTCCTTTCTCTCTTATGCCCTCCTATCACCATGCCCAAAGCAAACCAAGCTTGTCGATATATACGTCCCAAGACAAGGCAAGATGGGCTCCGGGGATAGTGAGAGATGGACTTGCAAGCATTGTGGCTATAGTGGAGCCGGTGGAGCCGATAGGATCAAGGCACACCTTGCAAAATTTAGTGGTGTAGGGATTTCTTCTTGCAAAGAGCCAATGCCGGAAGCTATCAAGGAAGAGCTATTGCAATGGATAGCTCAAAAATCCCAAGGTAGAAGGAATACACTTTCACAATCTCAAGGTAGATCACATGCAAGCGATTCACATGGCTCATGTGATCCCCAAACTCAAGCATCTCAAGATTATCATGCTCCCATAGACATTGACATAGAGCATGAGCCACCAAGAAGAGTACAAGAGTATAGCATGATTATCAAGAGCACCCACATAGCTCTCTTGGAGGAGCCTCTATACGTGCTATCTTGAAAAAACAACGTACACAAGAAGCCACACAAGCCATCATGAAGGATTTTATTCAATGTGGGTTGTCTTTCAATGTTGCATGGACACTGACATGGAGAAATGCCATTGAAAATGTATCATTATTAGGGTATCGATGGAAAGGGACTACCTATGAAGAGTTGAGGACAATGGAGCTCAAAAGAACAAAGGAAGCATGAGAGAGAGAGAGAGCTTGAGCCCATGAAGGAGACATGGACAAAGTATGGATGCAGAATCATGTGTGATAGATGGACGGACATGAGAAAGAGGAAAGTGTACAACATTTTGGTGCATTGTTGCAAAGGGAGCATGTTCCTTTGAGCCATAGATGCATCACTTGCTAGTACTACGATCACACGTGAGTTTGAATTTCTTCTAATTTCTAATTTCTGATTTTTGAAATTTCCGTTTATCATTGATTGTCCTATCATGCATGTGCATGTGCCATGTGCATGTGCCATGTGCATGTGCCATGTGCATGTGCCATGTGCCATGTGCATGTGCATGTACATGTGCATGTGCATGTGCATGTGCATGTGCATGTGCATGTGCATATGCATGTGCATGTGCATGTGGCATGTGGCATATGGCATGTGACATGTGGCATGTGCATGTGCATGTGGCATGTGGCATGTGGCGTTTGCATGTGGCATGTGGCATGTGGCATGTGCATGTGGCATGTGCATGTGGCATGTGCATGTGGCATGTGCATGTGCATGTGCATGTGCATGTGCAATGTGCTAGCTTTCAAGATAAATTATCAATTGAAAGCATGAGAGAGAGAGAGCTTGAGCCCATGAAGGAGACATGGGCAAAGTATGGATGCACAATCATGTGTGACAGATGAAAGGACATGAGAAAGAGGAACATGTACAACATTTTGGTGCATTGTTGCAAAGGGGGCATGTTCTTTCGAGCCATATATGCATCACTTGTTGGTACTACGATCACACGTGAGTTTGAATTTCTTCTAATTTCTAATTTTTTATTTTTGAAATTTCAATTTATCATTGATTGTGCAATCATGCATGTGCATGTGCCATGTGCATGTGCATGTGCCATGTGCATGTGCATGTGCCATGTGCATGTGCATGTGCCATGTGCATGTGCATGTGCCATGTGCATGTGCATGTGCCATGTGCATGTGCATGTGCCATGTTCATGTGCATGTGCCATGTTCATGTGCATGTGCCATGTGCATGTGCATGTGCCATGTGCATGTGCCATGTGCATGTGCCATGTGCATGTGCATGTGCATGTGCATGTGCAATGTGCATGTGCATGTGCCATGTGCATGTGCATGTGCCATGTGCATGTGCATGTGCCATGTGCATGTGCATGTGCATGTGCATGTGCCATGTGCATGTGCATGTGCATGTGCCATGTGCATGTGCATGTGCCATGTGCATGTGCATGTGCATGTGCATGTGCCAGTGCATGTGCCAGTGCATGTGCCAGTGCATGTGCCATGTGCATGTGCCATGTGCATGTTCCATGTGCATGTGCATGTGCATGTGCATGTGCCATGTGCCAGTGCATGTGCCATGTGCCAGTGCATGTGCCATGTGCCAGTGCATGTGCCATGTGCCAGTGCATTGTGCCATGTGCCAGTGCCAGTGCATTGTGCCATGTGCCAGTGCATGTGCATTGTGCCATGTGCCAGTGCATGTGCATTGTGCCATGTGCCAGTGCATGTGCATTGTGCCATGTGCCAGTGCATGTGCATTGTGCCATGTGCCAGTGCATGTGCATTGTGCCATGTGCCAGTGCATGTGCATTGTGCCATGTGCCAGTGCATGTGCATTGTGCCATGTGCCAGTGCATGTGCATTGTGCCATGTGCCAGTGCATGTGCCATGTGCATGTGCATGTGCCATGTGCATGTGCATGTGCCATGTGCATGTGCATGTGCATGTGCATGTGCCATGTGCATGTGCATGTGCCAGTGCCATGTGCATGTGCATGTGCATGTGCCATGTGCATGTGCATGTGCCATGTGCATGTGCCATGTGCATGTGCATGTGCCATGTGCATGTGCATGTGCATGTGCATGTGCCATGTGCATGTGCATGTGCATGTGCATGTGCATGTGCCATGTGCATGTGCATGTGCCATGTGCATGTGCATGTGCATGTGCCATGTGCATGTGCATGTGCATGTGCCATGTGCATGTGCATGTGCCATGTGCATGTGCATGTGAATGTGCCATGTTATGTGAATGTGCCATGTTATGTGAATGTGCCATGTGCATGTGCATGTGCCATGTGCATGTGCATGTGCCATGTGCATGTGCATGTGCATGTGCCATGTGCATGTGCATGTGCATGTGCCATGTGCATGTGCATGTGCATGTGCATGTGCATGTGCATGTGCATGTGCATGTGCATGTGCCATGTGCATGTGCATGTGTATGTGCATGTGCATGTGTATGTGCATGTGCATGTGTATGTGCATGTGCCATGTTATGTGCATGTGCATGTGCATGTGCATGTGCATGTGCCATGTTATGTGCATGTGCATGTGCATGTGCATGTGCATGTGCATGTGCATGTGCATGTGCATGTGCATGTGCATGTGCATGTGCATGTGCATGTGCATGTGCATGTGCATGTGGCATGTAGCATGTGACATGTGGAATATGCATGTGCATGTGGCATGTGGAATATGCATGTGCATGTGGCATGTGGCATGTCGCATGTGGTATGTGGCATGTGCATGTGCATATGCATGTGCATGTGCATGTGCATGTGCATGTGCATGCGCATGTGCATGTGCATGCGCATGTGCCATGTGCATGGGCATGTGCATGTGCATGTGCATGTGCAATGTGCTAGCTTTCAAGATAAATTATCAATTGATTAATGATTCATTTTGTTACATGTAAACAGGTTGGCTCGTTTATGACCATATCCGTCAAGCTATCATGGATATTGGTGCAGAAAAAGTAGTCCAAGTGGTCACAGATAATGGAAGTAATTGTGTGGCTATGGGCAAGCTTTTGGAAGAAGAATTCCCCTCTATTGTGTGGACACCATGTGCTGCCCATTGCATTGATTATTTGATAGAGGATGTGGGGAAGATACCATGGATTTACACCATTTTTACCACTCGCTTAAAAGTGGTCTCTTTGTTCACAAAGAGACCAAAATTGCTTGCTTTATTTAGGTCTTATAGTGATATTGACTTGGTGAAGCCTACCAAGACGAGATTCACATACATGTGCATAGTCATGGAGAGATTAGCAAGAGTGAGGCAAGCATTGATGCAGATAGTTGTATCACCTGATTGGACAACTTGGGATGGACATACTAGTCCAAAGGCAGAGCTTGTACGACGGACATGTTTGGATGATAGCTTTTGGAGGGACATGGAGGGATTAGTGCGAGCTTTACAGACCTTATATTCACTCATGCATAGTAGATAGATAGGGTTGCACACTTGGACTTGTATATGAGTTCATGGACCATGTCGGGGAGTCTATTCAAAGATGTCCTTATTTGACATTGGAGAGGTAAATTAGAACTCGGTAGCTATATTTTATTTTTTAATGTATGCATTGTGTATGTCACTATGTGCATTGTGTACACCACATGTCACATGACATTTGTGCAGTGTGTATGAGCATTGAGTCATGACATATCATGTTACATGTGTCATATATGTCAAGTGTGTATGTTTGATGTCACGACTCACATAATACATATGTGCATTGTAATTTGTGTATGAGTTGTGACATATGTATTGTGTGCATTGTGTATGACTTTTGACATATGTGCATTGTGCATTCACATTGTGTATGTGACATGTCACATTTATGTGTGTCACATGGTCACATGTGTACGTGGCAATTGTTGCAGTCACCTTACGTTCTGCTACTTTGTACTTCTTGAAGTGTTCAAAAACCTCAACTTGGGTGTTTTGATATGACACACTAGCTATAGTTCTCAATTTAGTGCTCATGGACTTGGAAGATTGCCCTTGTGGATTCTTCAATGCTAGGTGTAGGGCTTATTGTTGCCATATCTTATAGATATTCTTCCTCAGAAGAATAAGGGATTTCCATGCTCATGCTTTGATAGCCACTTTTCTTTGTTCCAGCATCACTTCTTGTATCATCCTTCTCCTTCATGGGCTCAATTAATTCACGCAAACAATGAAACTTGAAAGAGTCTATTATACTTACCATGAATAAGTCCAAGTCATAGCTATCTTGATCACAATGGAGCATGAGACTTTGCTCATTAATTTACCTCGATGACACTTAGGGTGTATGTCGAACCCTCAAATTCATGCTCTCTAAGATTGAAGATCAAGCTATATTTTGGATCTGTGTCAGATATTTCACGTTGGATGACTTGGGTCTATTTATCTTGCATGAAATAACCAAACACGAATGTCTCCGTGCATCCAGGAAAGATGATTGGAGCCATCGCCCTTTGTGGAGCTTTAGTCACCATCATCATGAATTGCTCTCCATTGGAGAGGTAACCCATCTCTATATGCAACTATTTCCACGTTAATTTTTGTAATTATGCCTTGATACTATGAGTAAATAGCATTGCCTCTCCATTCTTGCACCATTTTCATCTTCTTTAGAAAAGTTCTTCCTAAGAAAATCTCATAACTGTTAGCCTGGCCAAATTTGCATATGGTTCAAGTATGCTCAAACTTGACTCCACATAATCAAGACAATTCCTCCAACCCATCTCTATGTGCAACTATTTCCATATTAATTTTTGTAATTGTGCCTTCATACTATAAGTATATAGCATTGCCTCTCCAATCTTGCGCCACTTTTTATCTTCTTTGGAAAAGCTCTTCCTAAGAAAAGCTCATAGTTGTTGGCTTTGCCAAATTTGCATATGCCTAAAGTACACTCAAACTTAAGTCCACATGTGATCGAGACAATTCCCTCGAAGAGACCCAAGGGTCTCTCTTCAAGTGATCAAGACAATTCGTGCAAAAGATCTTGGGATTTCTCCATGTGTCCATGTTGTTGTTGTTGTTGTTGTACTCCCAAGACCCACACCACCTTGCATGGAAGCAAGAAGGAAGGCTCAAGAAGACTAAGAATCATTCCCCCTAAACCTGCACTTATTTTGAACAACGGAAATTCTGCCAAAGATATTTTTGAACAAAGTACATAATCAACCGATAAAAGAACGGAAATAAACGAACAAATCAGTATAAAAAATCTGAATAGATTGTTAAATCCTCTCATCCAACCCAACCTCCAACATGCCCATGCCATTGGCCATCAGCCCTAGGCTATGCCACATGCCCATGTCAAAATGGAGAGAAGGGTTGTCAAGGATCCTTGTCACAAGGTTAAAATTCAAGTAATGCAACTACTTTACTCACACATCAAAGGAGAGACATGCATGCACACACACACACACCTCACTCTCTCACACTCTCAAAGACACAATACAAGAATGTACATAGTCTAAGAGTGAAAGAGAGTATTCTTCCATTCACAAAGAATATGTACATGAAGAGTGCGTCGAACCAAGAGCTCCCTTCTTTACAAAAATGAGGCTCTATATTTAGGCTAAACACATTTCCTCATGTGCTCCTTTTGGCTAGTCAAAAAGGGAACAAGCTCTAACTAACATATCTTCAGGATCTCTTTCCTAACAACCAAATCCCAAGGAAGCACATGCGTGGGATTTTTACATGTGTGCAAAAGCTAGGGTATTTTACAAGGCTTCTCTACCATAGTGTTAGAGAAATATTAAAAAGTGGTTAGGAAGGTGTTCATATGTGCACACCTCCAATATACAGGGAGGGTTCCCATGCACCATTGAAGATGTGTGCATATCCTACAACCCAACCGTCCATTGACTAATTGTAAGCGCATTCGATATAAGGCTAGCTTACCTCACCTCTCCTGTAATTGTTTTGTAGCTATCATTTCATTAGCACATAAATTGATTATACCTTTCATTATCATAGTGTAGCTAGTTGGCAATAGAGCGTTCCCCTCATCTCCCTCATTATAATCTCCAACTCTATCGAGAATCTCGTATACGTGTGATTCAATATCAATTATCTATCCTTTGAATGAGTGATGTAGCTCTTGGTCTTGTGGCATTCAAATGATACCGCATAGTTCCCCATGTATCTTGGAAGAGATTGGAAACTGGATGCCACTTCATTCCAAGATTGTGGACTTATGGCTCATCATGAGGTAAGTTGTTGTCGATTGGATCATCATGTTCTTGAAACTCTGAGAATGGAGGTATGCCTTGGGAGTGGGCTTCCTCCGTGCCATGAACCCTTTGCCTAGCAATAGATTTTTGGTAGCGGATCATCGAATGGAATAGGCTATGGCCTCATCTTTTGATTATTGAAGACTTGCTCCTGGTTTTGCTTGGTGAGATATTGAAAGTGGCCTAAGATATGCATGTCTAAAGAACAACATTTGGAATTTCCTCTAGCAATTTTTGTGCAGCCACTATCATTTGCTGGTACACTGCTAGACCCTCTCTCTAAATGCCCCTTGAGATAGCATCTTTCATGATGCTCAATTGATGGTCCATCTCTGCAAAAAGAAGTTCAGCTGTTACCACTTTGATCCTCACCTAAAGCTGGTTGTATGCAGCTTGATGTCACCTGACAATAGAACCTTTACTACATATGCCTCCTAAGTCAATGGGCAGGGCAATCAAATGAGCTTGCCATTCAAGGATGTAGAGTGCTGTCTTTGACAAAAGGTCTCTCAAAAGAGACTAAAGAGGGCCTTCTATCCCACTAGCAGTTGATCCTCGAACTGTAAAGCAGTTGATACTTTAGGCCATCCATACCTTCAAGCTACGTTCCTTTGGATGGTTGTATGCTCCTGCTTTCTGTGTTACAAGGAGTCCCACAGATGCTGTCCCCATTTCCTCTCTATTCAATTCAATAGTTGTAGACTGATAGAGGAAACACATGGAGTTTGGGCATAAGTTCGGTGAGTTTCACACTTTTTATGTGACCAAATCAGATGAGCTCAATGGACTGGAGCGCATTAGCACCAGTCCACTGGGTTGACCTGAAGTTCAGCGAGTACTATTTTATTAATTTTACTATATTGGGGCTTAACACAAACATGGCTTGAAGACACATCAAGGGGAATGGAAGATTTTATTTTACTTTATTATTTTCGTTACTTCTTAATCAATTCACTCTTAAAACATCATGGCTTCAAAAAATATCACGCAGCTAAAACAATTGAAGACTCTATCATAAAATCTTTTTGAAGGTACCACAATATTTTTTAATTATCTTTGCATGGTTTTTACTCAATCTAAAATGGTTCTTTTTTTCATTGCTGTAGGTACTTAGGATAATCAAGTTTACTACATGAAAATGAAATCAATATAATACCAGATGACTCAAAGTCTATCTTTTCTGCCACCCGAAATCAGGCCATTGGACCTTCATGTGCACCTCTGGTGACCAAAAGTCCATCTCCGACCACCCAAACTCCAAACACCGAATATCCAGTCATCTTCATTATTAGTAATGGCTGAAGTGCACCATCACAAAAATTCTTCTTCCTTGAAGATCAAACCTTGAAAACGTCATCCTGTTTTTCAATCTGCCAAGGAACGTATGACTCAAGACCATAAACTCATATTAATGTGGAATATTGAAAAGGAAATTGAGAACCTATAAAGAGACTGTTAGCCCTTTTCAAGATCCTTCATATCTCTCTGATCAATCTGGGACCTCTGGTACGGGGAAGGAAAAAAAGAAGGAAAAAAATCAACACAGATGTGAAACCTGACAAAGTTAGAGGATCACTAATTAAGGAGTACACAGATAAAAGGGGAGGAGGATGAACAACAACTCTCATTTAGCAGAAATTTTCATTAGTAATAAACAAAATTTCCAAAAAAATATAGCCCTGAGCAAATGAGCTGCTAGAACAGATGAGTAGTAACATCGGAATGCAGATCGATAGATGGAGAGAGAGAGAGAGAGAGAGAGAGAGAGAGAGAGAGAGAGAGAGAGAGAGAGAGAATTCAGAAACAAACCTTGAAATGACATAAATTAAAGAAATAATAAACATATTAACCAAAAAAGGAAAAACAGAAAAATAAGGAAAAAGGGAAATGGACAAAGCAAGCAGTAAGATCATCACTACTTGCTGCTTAATTGAGCTGAATTCGCTACAGAGAATTCAATCATTGAACCTTTGAGCCTCACCTAGGGGGGGATGTATTTGCCTAATGTTGCCTCATTATAGAACCTTATTACAAACACCTCCAGGCCAATGGGCAGGGCAGGCCATTTTGGAGTGACAACATGCACAAAACAAAAGAGCCTGCAATTCAAGGATGAGTGCTATCTTTGATAAGGGCCCTAACCTCCAAAGAGACTAAAAAAAGGACTTTCTATTCCTGAACCTTCAAGCCATAAAGCAATCAGGCCTTGATGCCCTCCATACATTTAAATAATAAGGCTAATTACCTGGGTGGTTGTACGCTCTTGCTTGATGGGTTAGGAAAAGCCTGACACATGCTGTCCCAGTTTCCATCTCTACTAGAATCAGTTCATGACCGAGAGGACTAGGTCAAATATCAAACTCCTCTTTGTTTTTGGAAAGCAACAACAGTATTTTTGAAAAGGCTCAGGTGCACTTCCCATCATCACAAAAATCCTTCCCCATTGAAAGATTAAAACAGTATTTTTGCAAAGGCTAAGGTGCACTTCCTCAAGACTTTTTGGAATCCTATTAGATTGATACAACAATGAAAAAGAAGGAAACAGAAATAAGTGCAATTTCACTCTGTATAGGGTAAGAAGTACCACATAATAAATACTATTACAGATAAACACTCAAACATAAATATGAAAGATATGAGAAAAATGATTATGGAAAAGTAATAATACAAGTAATTTAAATTATTCAAAATTAAAAAGAGACAATAATGAGAAATATTTTCTCTCAAGAAAGTCGTTTTCAAGGGATTACAATGTCGATATGGAGGTCTTTCAAAGAAGCATACTTTAGAAATTAAACATAAAAAGAGAAAAAAGTACATCTTCAACTTACATGTGTATCCAAAACAAGGAATATAACTTACGAACTTCATCACATTGAATAGAAAAGAGGGACTATGATATCCCTACTCATGTCACTAGAGCCCTAGAGTAAGTGCATTTAAGTGAAGACCTCTTAAAGAAGCCAAAGAACTACGTTTGTATCACATAAGGGATATTTAGTACTGACAAACCTGCACCACATCACTAAGAATGTTTTCTAAGAGATGGGCCAAAGCTTGTAAGAGTGTCCCCCATGCTTTAGACGCTCCAAGATCTTCGTTGCTCCAGGGAGTACGCTGATACTAGTGCCAAAGTTCTTCTTGATGTGGATGAAGAACACATGAAAAGACCATGTATCCTAACATTCAGACTCTCCAAGAAATTAAGGGCCCTCCAAGCAGTTTGTGGGGAAGGGAGTAGACTGATGCTAAGGCCCGTTTCACATAGTACCGGCAGAAGAGACATCCAAAATGTGCCTGTTCCACCCGGAAATAACATTAAAGTATGCCACTGGCTATCTATTCACATTGGTGTGCTGAACTGTGGAATAAGGTTTGTGTACCTCTGGATTGTGTGAATGAAAGAGGGATGGACTAAATGCAGTATGCCAGAGCAGACTTAATAATGTTCAGATAGCTAATTTTCTCATGAGTTTTTTTTTTAGAGTACAATGAATTGGAAAGACACACACAAATGACCTCCTAAGGTCAAAGGCACCCATCTTGGGGAACTTCATGGACACCCATCTTTGGGAACTCATGGATATGTCCAGCCAAGATTTGAACTCAGGACTTCCTCCTTGAGATTCAAAGCATCAACCACTAGGCTATGCGGGCTTGGACTTTTTTTTTTTGAAGGTGGAAGTTCTGTAGGGCAGCAGGCAGAGGTCGGAACAAATATGCTCTCCCAGTGCCGTGATGTGGATATCAGCCACCAGTCCTATGTGAACGGCTCTGTACATGTCAAAATGCAGTTGGCAAGAAGAAGGTATCTTTGCAGACCTCCACCTTACGTAAAACATGCCTAGGATGAAAAATCGGAATGGTTTAGATTAGGAACCGAAGGGAGTGGACTGATATTAACACGTAAAGCCATAAACCAGCCTTGTGCCCTTCTCCAATATCTTTACAGACTCTAATTTTTGTATGCTATAGAAATTGTCAACATGTGAAGCAATCAGCCGGCCTTGTGCCCTTCACCATGTCTTTACGGACTCTGATGTTTGTATAACATAGAAATTGCTAGAAAAAGGCAGAGGACAGAACATATTCCTGTGTATAACATGACAAATCTAGTTAATGCTACTACTTATGTTACTCATTCAACCATAGTTTCCAATGAGACCACCAGGTTGAAACTGGTACATGTGCGCAAGGATTTTCTATTGAATAAGAAGGATGCGTGCATGCACAACTTCGTCAGGAAATCTGAAACAACACCTATAACTTTATAAGAGCAACACTTCTTTTCAATATATATTAGAAGTATAACATGCTGCTCTTCCAGATTTGACGTCTTCCATAGTGGCCTTGATTGCTTTGAATAAGTTGGATGAAGAATCCTACATAAGCTACACAAGACCATGAAGAGAAACAGATATTTGGACTGTCTCAGCTACCTGATACCATAACATAATCATCCTGTAGCTGAATCGGGATAACTAGGGACAAATGGTGATCAAAGTTAACACTGGACCAGTAGCATGAGAATCACAAGGTGTAATCCATTCAGACCCTTTATAATAGCAAATTTCATCTCAGAAGTAAAATTTATCTCAGAAGTCGGTAACAGAGTTGCATTCAATGACATATACATCGCCCTCTGGACTATAAATCCCTTTCTTTTCCGGAAAATACCATGGGCATTGGTTACATAGTATCAAGGGGGTGCACCAATAAAGTGTTCTTGGTCGTATCTTCATCCTAACCATGCTGGTTGTCAGAGAACTCTTTGAACAGAAATATTGCACACATTTCGACGGCAACAACCTGACATCAAAGAACATTCCGAATCATCGGGAAATTCATTTCAATGCACGATAAATTCAATACGGGGTCCACTCGTAATACGTTTCCGGGAATAACAGGACTAAAAGAAAGAATGTTCTGCATATCAAAATACGATATTTGCAACCAGATCAGATAAATCAAACAACGGTTATGAATATGGAAGGATCACAGAAGCGGACAAAACATTCATGCGGTAGAGTCCAACTGTGAGGTGAAGACTTTCTTGAAAAGCTTTCAAACACAGAGATGAGGTCACCTCCATGGCTATACCAGTGTTGATTTCACTTGCTAGCTTGCAGCAACAAGTACATCACTAATATTTTCGACAATGTACAAGGGTGAACGAGAGAGAGAGAGAGGAGAAAATGCGCTCTATCAAGTAATCATGGGCTACACAGCACGGATCATCTGGCATGCGTAACCCATGCCATAAGATCCAAATCAAATGCAGCAATAGGAAAAAGAAACGCACAAGAAATGAAGCATGCCACTAAAGAATGAGGTCGAAATAGAAAGAGGGAGAGAAAAACACAAAACCTTGCGTGATATTTGATTAGAAGCTTCATTTCTTGCCAAAGAGCCCGAACAAACCACCGCCACCACTGTCGCCTCCTCCAGACTGCTTTTTGGCCACTGGCGCCTTCTTAGGTGAGGGCGCAGGTGCGCTGTCGCCCACCTTCTGCAAAATGGGGTCCGTCTCGGAGAAAGTCTCCTTGTCAAGCGCCCCACTCAACCAGTCCAGCAGCCCCGGCCCCTCCTTCTTGGCTCCTTTGCTGGCCGCAGCACTCATCATCGTCACAGGGCCGCAGGTTACCGGCACGCCCAATACTGCCCAGGACGCCATTGCTTCGGCTTCGACTCCGTCTCTCGCTCTTTCTCACTGACTGAATAAGATGCTCCAAACTGCAAACAGAATCGGAAGCTTCGACTTGTAGCCAACTCCGACAACCACACGCTACCACACGCCCTCTTTTCTATTAACGCAGAGCTCCCATTCTCCCTCACACACTCATAACGAATGCCCAGTCTTCCCTTATCCATTCATTTCCATTTGCGCAAACCTTTTCCGTGTTTCTTCCTCGGCCATGTCCTCTATTTTCTTATCCATCCACCTCTCTTATACCATACACTTCACACTTCCATGTCATCTTCTCTTTGACCATAAAATTTGCAAGGTCCCTGAAATTGTACATGCATACTATTATGAGGCTGGCTTCACATAGCCGCCTCTCACATTTGAGTCCTTAGGCTACCCAATGACAAGAGGTCACTTGGTCTTCTCTTTTCAAAAAGGATGGCAATGATTTTCGGATTGGATTCATATAGTGTTAGCGAAACTTAGGGTGGGTTTGGACAGAGCGGCAAGTTATTTACGACTAGGTTTGAGTTCCACCCTTCCTTATTCACAATTGTGCAAGGTGTTGAAAAACATCCTATTACACCTACAAATACACTTATTGAAGGTGATGCAGATGGCATTGAAGATGGCGATATTCTTCATGTTCCTGTTCATGTTGCCATTTGTGTTGCACCTATTGCAGAGCAAATTTGTTGGGATGGTAGAGATGCTCAGGCACATGCATTGATAGTCTTGTCTATCAAATGTGCCATTATTCTGCACATTTGCTCTTGCAAAATAGCAAAGGATGCTTGGGATACACTTACCACTTTATACCAGGCAAGGAATGAGGCTTGTGTTGCTTACCTCCGAAAACAGTTGGAGATTGAGCACATGAATGAAGGAGATTCCATGGATAATTTTCTGACAAGATCAAAGATTTGAAGGAACAATTGATTTTTGTTCATGAAGTCTTGCTTGACAATTCACTTGTGCAAACTATTTTGAATGGTCTTCCTGATTCATATTAGAGTTTTGCTTCTACTCCTCGTTTGATGATGAAAGGCAATCCAAATGCCTTAACATTTGAGGAGTTACTCTCAGTTCTATTGCAGGAAGATTAATCTAGGCAAAATAGGTCCATTATGCATGTTGTAGATCAAGCTTTCTTGGCTAGTCAAAAGGGAAAAGGTAAGTGGAGCTCTTCTAATAGTAAGCAAAAATCTGCTAATTCTACACAATCAAAGAAACACGATAGGGATGAGAAGAAAACAAAAAAGCGGAATCTTTTTTGCAAATATTCTAAAGGAAATGATCATGTCATAAAGAGTATCCAAAACTGGCTGCCAAAGAGGCAAGGAAGAAAGAGGCTAGAATGGTTGTTGCAGAGGCCTCTACACCCAAAATAGAATCTACTAATCTTGTGCAGAATGAAGAATGAGCATTTACAACTGTTTGCAGTTATGATCCATCTTCTCATGAATAATGTATATCTGCAGTAGACTCAAATGTTTAGTACTTTGATAATGGGGCAACCAAACATATTACCTCGCAACGTAGTTTCTTCACTTCACTTGAGCCTGCCCCTATAGGAAATACTATCCCATGCACCAACAACTCCTCTTATCTTGTCATGGGAGTTGGAGCCAAGATTGTCTTGGTTGTGAAACTTGTTAATGAGAGATGTATAATTCATGACATGTCCAATGGCGATGTCATTATTGCTTCTGGCATTTTATGTCGTGGGTTGTATAAGCTCATAGACTATGAAAAATCTATGAATGGTTTAGCATGTGCAGTACATGATTCTTAGGCTATGTAAGATGCAAAGCTTTGGCATGCACGCTTTGGTCATCTAAATTTTGCTAGTTTGCTACCCCTACAGAAATCTTAAATGGTATCCTCTCTATCCATACTTGAGGCACCTAGTAAAAACGTCTGTGAAGGCTATATTTTGGGCAAAATGCAGCATTCCTTGTTCCCAAAAGATGGTTCAAGTTGAGCTTCTCAAAAATTGCAGCTTGTTCACAGTGATGTCTGTGGTCCTATGCAGACACCTTCTTTTGGAAACTATCTTTACGTCATGACTTTCATTGATGATTTTTCCAAGCATGCATGGTTATATCCATTGAAAGAAAATTCCCAAGTGTTTAAGTGACTCAAACAATTTCTGGTTTTGGTTGAAAATCTGTCAGCATATAAAATGGGTACCCTCCGTTCTGATCGAGGGGGAATATATGTCTTCTAATTTTAATGCATTTTTGGCTAAACGTGGGATAAAACACCAGTGTATAGTGCCGTATACACCTCAACATAATGGAGTTGCTGAAGGAAGAACAGTTCACTCATGGAGATGGGGAGGTGTATGGTCAAGAGTCAAGCTTTACCACATAGTTTCTGGCTTAAGGCTATTGTGTGTGCAGCATATGTACTTAACATGTGTCCCACTAAAGCATTGCAGTCTATCACTCCATATGAGGTTTGGCATGATCCCAAGCCATCTGTTGCTCACCGTACGTCTTTGGTTGTCTGGCATATGCATTAGTACCTGAACAACAATGCACAAAAATGGATGATAAAGCAGTGAAATGTATTTTTGTTGGGTACAGTTCTCAAAGCAAAGGCTATCATCTATATCATCCATAGACTAAACGCATTTTGGTTAGGCATGATGTTTTTTTTGTGAAATATGTTATTCAACCATTGTATTAAGGGGACATCAATTAGCTCCAAAGACATGTATGACACCTTACTACCTCTTTTTACAGGTGGATAGTCTAGTGCTAGTCCAAATGAGGCAACTTTTTATCCTTTATAGGTTTCATGTGATGATGCACATCCTTCCATTTTTTATGCGGATTTACATGATGCACTTGTTGATGAGAGAATTGATATAGAGGAGGCAAGAATTATGCCTAAATGGCTGGTGTAGACTTTGCGAGATAGCAAATTAGATGCATCTCTATCATATCGTACTCGTTTAGACTCTCATAGTGCTTGTTTTGCTTCAGATTGCTATGCTATGGCTACCTCTAGTATCTTTCGTTTGATGAAGCACAAAATTTTGAAAATTAGATGGTTGTTATGCAATCAGAATATGATGCTATTATGAAAAATGGTACTTGTTCTTTATGTGACTTGCCTCCTAGCAAGAAGGCCATTGGCACTAAGTGGGTATACAAGGTGAAGCATAAGCCTGATGGAACAGTTGACAGTTATAAGGCTAGGCTTGTTGTAAAGGGTTATGCTCAAGTAAGAGGCATTGATTTTGATGAGATCTTTGCTCCTACATGTTGAATGACTACTGTTTCTAGCATATGTGCACTTGCAGCTCATCATGTTTGGAATGTACATTAGTTGGACATTAAAACTGCATTTTTGAATGGTGAGTTGCATAAAGAAGTGTATCTTTTACAACCTCATGGCTTTGTGCAGAAAGGGCATGAAAACTAAGTGTGGAGTTTGAAAAAGGCATTATATGGTTTGAAGCAAGCACCGCATTCTTGGTATGAAAAGATACATGCCTACTTGATTGCACATGGTTTTGAGAACAGTCCAACTGAGAGCACCTAATACGTTAAGTGTGCAAATGATGTGCTCCTAATCATTGTTGTGTATGTTGATGACATGCTGCTCATTGTTCCTCATGAGAAGTGTATTGTTGATTTTAAGGCTAATATGCGTGCCTCATTGGAGATGTCAGATTTGGGGCATTTGCATCATTATTTGGGCATTTAGTCTATGCAAGTTCATGGCGGAATAGCTTTGTATCAAACAAAATATATTGACACATTATTGCAATATTTTGGCCTTGAAGAGTGCAAACCTATTGTCACATAGGAGATAAGTTTACGATTGAGTCTTCATGATGCCGAAGATGCATTTGATGTTGTTCTCTATCAACAGGCTTTTGGATGCTTGATTTAATTATGCATTACTCGACCAGATATTCAGCTTTTTATCTCACAAATGAGCACATTTATGCATTGCCCAGGTGTCTCTAGAAAGAAACAATAGCCAATTGTGCTTCTTCTTGAGTCTTTATCACCTGCCCAATCAAAACCTAAAAAACCTCTAAGTAAGAAATGTGAAGATTTGGAAAATACCATAGCATAATTGGAAGTTCCCTTCAAATATCTAACAATTCACTTAACTGCTTTCCAATGAATCTTGATCGAACTGTGCATGAACCTGGATACTTGAGAAACTACAAACTAAATGTCCGGACGTTTATTCCATAGATAGGTCAAGCAAGCAACTGCTTGACTTTACAATGTAGCAGCAAATGGTTATGAATCTACTTTTGACTATAATGACACTTCGACATCCATAGGTGTCTGCATAAGATTAGAATCTGACATCTCAAATCTTTCCATTAATTTCTCAATGTATTTTTGATGTGTCATCTAGATACACTCATCTCTGCATATGAATTCAATCCCAAGATAATAATGCAAAATACCTAAGTCATTTACATCAAATGTATGATTAAGATGTGCTTTAAAATACTAAAGGTCTAAATCCTTGGGACCTGTCATGATCATATCATCAATATATATGATAATAATAATCAAAACATCTTTGTCATCTTTAACTTAAAGAGTGGGAGGTGCACCTGAGTTTTCAAAACCAATAGATTACTCACAAAGCTTCCATGTTTGATTCTTATGAATAGAATCAATCTCGTCTTGCATAGCTTTCTTCCATATAGGACTATTTTGTGCATATTGAATGCTAGCTAGTCCATTCTCAACTGAAGTAAGAGCTAAAATACTATGAATCTCAAAATATTCTACATAATTTACCTGGTCTGCTTGTTGTCTCCTTGTTTGACTTCTAGTTCTTCCAATGTATTCCTTTATACAACTGTCCTTCTAGGTTTGATATAACCACTTTGGCATATCATTAAAAAGTGATGGAATCCTTTCTGGTTCTTCAGTATCTCTTTCTTCTGGAACTCTGGAACTCCAACTTCATAAGTCAGAACTTCAAGAGGTAGTGATGATGGACTAGGTAATGATGTAGGTAATGTAACTCTCTCTTCACCTTTATCAAGTGCATCTTTTAGGGTTTGAGAAGGTTCATAAATGTAACGATCCAAATTCCTTCTAAAAAATGCATAGTCATATGCTTTTATGAATTCTGAAATCTCTTCCTTCTTATCATAAATCCGACTTTTTGCAATATATGCATTGCATGAGAGTCGGATATCACTCGTATCAAGAACATATAATCTGTATCCTTTACTTTCAATTGCATAACCAATAAAGATGTCTTTAATGGATTTTACATCAAGCTTACCATGATCCTTTTTCTCAATGTGAACATAAGCTGGGGAAGCAAATACTTTGAAATAACTCACATTGGTTTTCTTCCCATAATAAGCTTCATAAGGTGTAATGAGCTTCAACAATTTTGTGGAATACCTATTCAGAATGTGATTAGCTATATGTACTGCATCAAACTAAAACTTGGGAGAAAGCTTTTTGGATGACATCATACTATGCATCATCTCAAGAAGTATCCTATTCTTTTGCTCTACAACACCATTCTATTTTGGCGTGTAAGCAATAGTGAGTTGGTGTTAATACTCCAATGATCCTCCTACTTTTGGGAGAGGTCCTACACGAACAAGTGACCCTGACGATGCACGGAGATAGAGTTGTCCTTTTCCGCGCAGTCGCGTGGTTATTTATTAATGCTCTCTCTCTCATTACCCATAAAAGGTAATGCTCTAGATCTCTCACTTGGGTGCCACTTGGCACTCATGTGAGGGTCATACTTATCAAGTGTAAGAGGGAGTTCTCACCTCAAACACATCTATACTCCATGTAACATTTCCTTCCCCTTAGTTCCATTTTTGTCCTCAAAAATGGTATTGGAAGGTCTGACAGAAAGAGAGAAATAATAGAAACACCACTCCCACTATATCCTCATGTATAGTAATACCTGGTCATATCTCCGTGTTGTTTCCCTGTATCCTTCCCCTTAAGAAGACTCTTGGGAAGGTAATCTAAAGTTGGGAAACCGTCTCTGACGGGTGCTAACCCGCTCCCATGTGGAAGTATCTTCTGAACTATCTTTCCACTTTACTAGACACTCTTTATATAAGTGACTTCTTGTCCATTTCTCTCGAGTGTGTAGTATGCTCTTAGGCTTGTGTGGAATAGATTGACAGAAATAGGCTCTACTACCTCACTGTCTGGAATGAGGTTGTCAGATTCACCTAGCCTTTTCTTAAGCCAGCTAACATGAAAAACTGGATGGATTTGACTATTCTCTAGAAGTTGGAGCTGGTAAGCCATCTCTCCTATTCTCTTAAGTATTTGGAAAGGTCCACAATACCTAGGAGATAGTTTTGGACAAGGTCCCGTCTTCATGGTTTCAGACCTAGATGGAACTTTAAGATAGACCTGCTCTCCTACCTTGTATCTCCTTTGAGGGTCAGCATAGGCTCTAGCTCTATCTTGAGCTCTCCTAATGTTGTCCTTAGCAAGCCTAATCATATCGTTCATCTCTTCCAAGAAGTCCTTTGCAACTTGAACTTTCTCATTCTGCAATCCTACTGCATAAGGAGCTCTTGGCTAAAACCCATACATAAGCATAAATGGACTATGCCCAGTGGAAGAGTGCTTGGCACTATTATATGCAAATTCTACTATAGATAAGTACTCTTCCCAATTAGTTTGCCTCTCATTCACAAATGCTCGAAGCATATCCTCTAGGATTTGGTTAACTCTTTCTGTTTGCCCATTCGACTGTGGATGCTCGGAAGTACTCATGCTAAGTTTGATATCCAACCTTTTGAAGACCACTCTCCAAAAGTGGCCAGTAAACTTCCTATCCCGATCCAAGACTATGTGTAAAGGAAGACCATACAACTGGTATAGGTTTTCTACAAAGAGTCTAGCCAACTCAGGTGTCTTCACTGTAGTACATGTTGGAATAGACCTAGCCATTTTGGTTAACCTATCTGCAATTACCCAAACCGAGTCGTGCCCTCTCTGTGTCTTAGGTAATCCAACTATAAAGTCCATGGAGATACTCTCCCACTTCCCATTAGGAATGTCCAATGGGTGGAGTAGTCCTCTGATCCTCAACCTCTCACCTTTATTGACCTGGCATTTGGTGCACTTAAGCACATACTCTAGGATGTTCTTATGAAGTTCAGGCTAGTAAAACTGCCTCTTTAAGTCTTGTTAACTCTTGGGTGTCTCGCACTAGGTGTGTCATGACACTCATATAAAATATGCCGTCTCATTTCAGAATCTCTAGGGACACACACCTTATCTTTATATAACAGATATCCATCATGGACACTGTAATTCTTCCACTTGAATCCTTCTTGAGCACCCGTCAATACTCCATTCTCACTAGAAACCCGTATATCATGATCCCCATTCTCTATGGCTTCCCAAATCTCGAAATATGCAGGATCAAGCCTACATTTCCCTCTAATGGACTCAAGTAGCTCACTAGTGATCTGAGTAAAACTCGGTCCATTGAGCATAGGCATGCGACTAAGTGAATCAGCCACTACATTCAACTTTCCCTTCCTATACCTAAGCTCATAATCAAACTCCTGAAGGGTCTCTGACCATCGGGCCTTATGACCTTTGAGGTTTGTTTGATTAGAGAGCCACCTAAGGCTCTCTTGATCAAACACTATCGTGACTTTGGCACCATATAAATAATGACGCCACTTCTTCAAAGCATGGACAATAGCATACAACTCCTTCTCATAGACGGAGTAATTCTTCTGAGATGGTTCTAGTTTCTTACTCTCAAAAGCTATTGGTCGACCATCCTGAACTAAAACCGCTCCTATAGCAAAATCACTCGCATCAGTCTCAACCACAAAGGGTTTATTGGGATATGCTATATGTAAAAGTGGAGTTGTAGTAATTGCTACTTTTAATTTCTCCATACTTTGCTTCTGTGCGTCTCCCCAATGAAAGGACTTCCCTTTCCCTTTAAGTTGTTCCGTCATCGGGACAACAATTTTGGCATAATTCTTAATGAACCTTTGATAGAAACTTGATAAACCTAGGAAGATCTGCAGCTCTTCTAGGTTCGTTGGATGTGGCCATTCCATAATAGCCCTTATGTTTTCAGGATCCATCTGGATTCCATTCTAGGAGACTATATGCCCAAGGTATCTAACCTCTGTTTTGAAAAATTCACACTTTGACTCCTTAGCAAAGAGTGAATTTTCCCTTAGCACTTGAAATACCTTTCTTAAGTGTTCCAAGTGCTCCTCTTCTGAAGCACTATAGATTAGAACGTCATTTAAAAAATATACTACAAAGTGTCCTAGATAAAGCAGTAAAACACTATTCATGAGCTTCATGAAAGTGGCAGGAGCATTGGTGAGACCAAAAGGCATCACCAAAAACTCATGGTGCCCATATCTAGTCTGGAATGCCCTCTTAGGGACATCTTCTGCCCTAATCTTGATCTGATGATATCCTGATCTAAGGTCAAGCTTGATAAAATACCTAGCTTGATGTAACTGATCAAATAGATCTTCCAATCTAGGCATTAGAAATCTATTTTTGATAGTTACCTTATTAAGTGCTCTATAGTCTTTTATACATAGTCTCATAAAGCCGTCTTTCTTTTTAACTAGAAGCATTGGTGATGCCCAAGGTGAGTTACTAGGTCTAATGAAGCCCTTATCTAAATAATCCTGTAATTGCCTCTCAACCTCCTCATCTTGAGAAGCACTAAGCCTATAAGGTGGCTTACAAATAGGGTTAGTGTTAGTAACTAACTCAATAGCATGGTCAATGTCCCCTCTCTCAGGTGGTAGCCCTCTAGGTAAGTCAGTGGGAAAAACATCTCTATACTCAAACATAAGATCTTTAAAACTTTTAACCACACACTCTTGCAAGAAAGAATAATAGAAAGTCCTGTCCATATTTACATTCCTAGCATGAAAATATACATCATATGAACTGTCTGTACAATGCTCAATATCATGACTATACAATAAAACGATCTCCTGTACATGCTGAAAATGACAGAGACTATACAACTCTAAAGATGAAATGAGAGGTGCATTAGGTACATCTCTCTCTCCCTGTATACAAAATTTACTTCCATTTCTTTCAAACTCAAGTGTGTTGTTTTGATAGCTGCATTTAAGTGTGTCTCCCAACCCCCATAGCCACTCTCTACCTAACACAAGGTCTATCCTCTCCATATTCATAATTTGGAAGTCCATGTGATCTATATAATCCTGCATCTTGACTTCCAAATTGGATACCATAGTATCCCATATCCTCTTGTCTTCCCCTTGCATCATAGATACTATGTATTTATGTGCACTGGGCTGCTAGGGAATCTTTAGTTTCTTGACCAGAGCATAGTTTATGAAGTTATGAGTGGCAAAGTCATCTATCATGACTCACACCCTGTCCCGTATACACTACCATGCAGTTTAACTAGGTCATGTGGTCCAAACTGCGGTGACCATAATGACTGAGTTCAAACAACAGGTGTGCTCTATATCCTCGTGCATCACCTCCACTCCCTTGCAGCTAGAGCTGCCATGAATAGGAAGTGTCTGCACTAGGTGGACCGCCCTTTTGCCCTTTTTCAGGGGTCGTACTAGTCTCTGGTCCTCTCTTCTTTTATTCCCCCTTCTTGAGTGGACGATTCCACTGTGAATGGCTAGGAGACAAACACTTGAAGCACAGGTTCTCTCTTTTGTCCCTCTCAAACTAATTCATAGGTGAGCTAGGCCCTTGTGATCTTTGTTTTTTAATGAAAATTTTGTTTTCCCCAATGGCAACTTCTTCTTGAACTTAGTCGTGCTAAGAGGCTTGAGGGGCTGATCCGTCTCCATAGGGGTATATTGAGGACAATTATGGTCCTCATAGATCTGTGCATACTTGATCGCCTCTTCGAACGTCTTAGGTGCATTCCTTCTTACCTCTCTCTTGATGGATTTATCTAAGCCTCTAACAAACCCTCTAGTTTTCTTGAAGTCATCAAAGCCCTTAAGTTTCAAAATGATCTCCCTATAGTGGGATATGTAGACCGTCAAAGGCCTACCTCTCTGGGGGATCCTATCCCACTCATCCCAATTCCTCTCCTCCTCATTCTCAGGAAGAAACTCTTTTAGAAAAAGAGTTTCAAACTGAGTCCAATATGTAGGGATAGAGTTCGCCTCCTTGAGACTCATCCACCACTTATAAGCACGTGGGCCAAGCAAGAGACTTGCCTCTAGCACATGGTACTCTAGTGGGGTGCCCTTTAGTTGATGCAAATCATGCCGCTTTTGTAAAAAAAGTGTAGATTGCATCCTTGTTTCTATCTTGGTCATCCCTCCTAAAGGTAGGTGGCTTTAAGTCTTTCAGGAGAGGAGCTTCCCTAGAGCTCTCTCCTTTGTGCTTACTAAGAAGAGAAGTATCTTTCCTAGTCATCTCTAGAGGAAGAGTAGGGGTTTATCTTTCCTTTCTACCTAGGAAAGAGGTGATGTGAGTCTCAAGTGAGATCATTTGAGACTTAAGTTGCTGAATGAGAGATGTAACACCACTTAGATCTCTCTCTAGCCTAAGGGTCTGTTCTTTCAAGTCTGCAAATTGGTAATGAGTAACAAACTCATCCAAAAGTTCCTCATACGTATATTCTTCTTGTTGAGGCTCTTTCTCTTCTAAGTTTTCCTCTACTTCCTACCCCATTTCTACCTCTTCCATTCTAAAATCAGGATCCTCTAGTTCCTCTTTAGATGGAGAAGTATGCTCAATTATTTGTTTCCCTTTAGACTTCATGTTTCACTTCCCTTCCCCCGTTTGCTAATTAGAGTATGTGAGAAGAATGGAAGTAAATTTTGAATATGCAAGAAAAAGAGAAATATATCACAAGAGCACTTCCCTGGTACAAAATGAGCTATGGAAGCGAAATCCAAGTGATCCTTGAAGCTTAAGTGGCTGATTTTGAATCCTTGCCAGGCCCAAACAAAAATTTGAAATGTCCAGTTGGTCTGGGGAGGCCCAACCGGGCCAAATGAGTGAAACTGAAGCACTTTATATATTTGACAGTCCTTCTGAGTCCAAAAAATGTAGCCGAGCACCTGTACTTCAGAGATATAAAGCTATGCCAAGTGAAAAAAGTCAGTTTGGATGCCAGATGATGAAAAAATAGGCCCAAAAGTGATCGCCTAGTTCTTGTTGAAGCACTACAGAGAGATTTTGGTTGACAAATCTTGTCCAAATCAAGTATTGATCTTTCAACGAGGCCTAGGAGTGTAGCTTTGTAAAGTGACAAAAATTCCTGAAATCGGACGTCGTATGACCAAGCTATGGTGTGGAGAAGACGGGTATGCCATGGGTAGGAAGTGGAAAAGCTAATCTTGATGAAGTGGTGACTTTGGAAGCTCAAAATTGAGAAACTGAAGCTTGCCAAGCAAATTCAATGACCCTTACCCCATGTCCATAGCCCATATTACATGCTTAGATCATTTCTTTTCCCAATATCTTGAACCATGGCTTTATTTTCTCCTCGAATCCTTCAAGGAAAAACTCAAGTTCTAAAATAATTACCTCTTTTTTGCTTCAAATGGTTCTTCTCCATGAATTTCATGCGCAGGTGTTGAAGGAGCAGAGATATCCCATATATGAGCTTGTAGTGCTGTTTTAAGGGGTGTATATAGAGAAGTCTTCACTCATATGCTTCTTCCTAAAGAGGAGGTGAGGAGAGGAGCCTCTCTTTGCGTGGGCTATTGGCTCCTTTGTCCCTGCATGAAGCGATCGTGTTCACATGTCGCGGCAGCATCTTTGGTCCTCTATGACGGCCGAACATGGCTCCAATACCAACTGTTAATACTCCTATGATCCTCCTACTTTTGGGAGAGGGCCTACACAAACTCCGACGTGATGATTGACTAAGTGAACCCAATGATGCATGGAGATAGAGTTGTCCTTTTTCGCCCAGCCGCGTGGTTATTTATTAATTCTCGCTCTCTCTCTCTCATTACCCATAAAAGGTACTCCACGGTTGACATAAAGTTCTCCCTAGGAACAGAACCATGCATGCCCTCTGAGGCCATGGGTAGTTCTTGCTTTGAGTCACTAGAGGTGTCTGCATAGATCGAGTCATGGCTCGCTTGGGTTGCACTTCCTATCGACGAAATGATACTTCTCCCGCTACTTAGCACCCATCCTGATCTTAAGTTCATTCACCCCCTTGGGTCTCTATCTATTCTCTACTTGCCCCTAATTCTCTTCTCAATTACTTCAAATTTTCCCCCCAAATAGCTTGAGTAGTTTTGGACGATACCACTCTTGGTGATACCACACAGACGATACGATACCAGACTTGGCACGATACGATACCAAGTCTTCAACAATATGGTACCATTGAGTGGCATGATACGATACTGGACTAGAAGATGACACGATACTGCTGCAATCCCATGATACGATACTTAAGTAATCGGTGATACAATACTGATCTGCTCACGATACGATACTGGTCTGCTCACGATACGATACTGGTCTGCTCACGATACGATACCAAAAATTTTTGCACGATACAATACCAAGATTTACACAATACGATACTGAGGTAACTCGCGATACGATACTGGAATGGCTGACGATACGATACCAGAGCAAGGGATGATACGATACCATGTAGACAATACGATACCAACTTGCACACGATACGATACCGCTCAGTCGACGATACGATACCGTAATCGACACGATACGATACCGGATGGACTGTGATACGATACCACCGGGCGATCACAATCGCGATACCAACACTTGATGATACGATACCATGATGGTATCGCGATACCTCAAGTGGGTATGCATGATACGATACCAGGGAGTATCACAATACTAGGGAATTTTGGTATCGTGATACCAAAACTCAATCAATTGCAATACTACAACCAAAATTAATCAAAACTTAATTTTTCTGTGGGAACTTGTTTATTTCTCTTTCCCCTTCACTCTTGACACCTTGTATCACTTAAAGGCTCTCAAGAATCTCTCTGTTCTACCCCACGATACCGAATAAGACTTCAATCATGTGTGTGTGTGTGTTCTGGTGATGTTTTTGAGATAAAAAATTTTTAAAACTCACCTTCAAGGATGCCTTGCCTAAGCTTTGGGCTCACAAGGTCACTTTTTTTCTTGCTAGGCACGATACTAACTAGATGATACCAGTGCTGTTGTTCTCATGATACCTATTCTCACAAGTGACCAATTGGACTATTTTTTTGGGTTTTTATAGCTTTGTGTTGCCTAAGACCTAAACTGAACTAGAGTTGACAATTTTTTGGATTTTTCTTGAGGTGTTCTACTTCTCTCTACTCTACTCCTCTCTCTTGCCTAACCCTAACTCTTCCCTTACTTCCTCACTCCTAACCCTAAGCCTAAAAAACTCCTTACACACACCCCAAGAGTGTGAAGTAACAAGTGCTGAAATACTTGACTACTTGCCACCGAATGAATTCACCTTTGCAAGTATGATTCCTTCACTCCAGAGCTCTAACCATCATGAAGGCACCTTGGTTAGGTCTCTTCCCCAGCAGCAGTGCCAAAAACGTGTGTACCTAAGTCATGAAGCATCAGGGACTTGTGTCGATGAGACTAGATCTCAATCGCCCCACAAGTGCATATAATGGTGGATTAATACATGTTTAATTATCAATATGAGGAACCACAAGAACCAAGTGTATGAAGACGTGTACGCACATGATGGTAAGTGAAGTATTTAAGCTACAATGCATGTGAAAAGCCTTAGCTACCTCTCCAACTCACTAATCCTCAGAAAATGCATGACGTGATATCATTTACAGTAGTAATAAAAAATTCAAACTTTTCTCTCAGCTTTGAACTCTGAATATAGGCAATATGGGTTCTTTTCAAAGCTTTCAACGAGACGCATCTATTGGTGGTATTTTCAGTCAAATCTGACAGACGCTCTTCAAGTTATGAACAAAATAGTGAATGGCAGGCAACCCAACACTCGCTCCATAACTTGTAATGGCCACACAGCTCAAAAGCGATGGGAAGGGGTAGACAACAATCCTACACACACATTTCAAGCATTACACACACACAAAAGATCATGGAGAAGGAGGAAATCAGTAGGAAAGAAGCAAATTCGAAATTCTTCTTCAGCTTTCACAATGACAAAAGTCTCTTTACAAGAGTCAGAAAGTGATTTATATACATGTGCCCTAAAAATAGTCCTTTCACACAAGAGACCGGCACTTTATTGACTTACTCTAGTTTCCTACTATTTTACAAGAGTTATGTTACAATGATTTGGGCTTATGCATCTAGAGGACTCCTCTTGCGCATTTACATAGCTTCAAGGGAATTTAATAGGATTTTGAAGAAGAAAAATTATGCTCATAATTTGAAAATTTTTGGGGCTCCTCTTTTGTGCTTCTTTCCTCTGCAAAAATAGCTTGCATGACAAGTTTTGGAATTCTTTTTTTTTGTTCTTCCATGAGCTTCATAACTATGTACTTGTCCTTAGAGCAACTTTTATGCTTCCTGTTCCTTGGATTACAGCATCTTGCAAAAATGACGGTTATGAAGCTTGGTGTAATATGTGGACCAAAGCTGTCGATCTATAGTCCTGAGAGAGATCGAAAACAGAGTTGTTCTGTTGAGAAATTCCTCTCAGTCTCATTTCCATCAAGAAATTAGTGCACATCAAAAATGTCATCTTGAAAGGCTCCACCTACAGGTGCAATGCTGACAAGTGGTAAGATCAAATACTCTGTGTAGTTGACATGCTAGTCTTGTTAGGTTCTGAGGGCCAAGCTTTCACTCGTATGTTATGATGATGGGAAATTAATTGGTCATGATCATTATCCTAGTAAGGCTAATATAACAAGTGATGAGATGTTGAACTAAATGCTTATGGGGTTGAGAGTGTGTGACTGCCCCATATGGGGATTATGCCCACACTCCTCACCATCTAGCAAGGAGTTTGTTCTGATCATTCTTGATATGATTGGGTTGTTATTTATCACTTAAAATGCCATAAGAGTAGTGCAATCATGACTACTCCTATGATCAGGTTTTAGAGATAAGCAACTTGGAAGCATAGAATTGAAGCTAGATTAGGGCATGATCAATTGCATCGAGGAGATGAATGGTTGTGACTCCTTGCTATTTGATTTTCATGATGGAATGATGTGTTTATTGTTTGCTTCTTTACAGTCCACTTGCTTGTTATGTGTTAATTTCAGGTTTGGGAGCCCTATAAAGAGGCTTTTTCAATCTTAAAAAGGGCTGCACAGTAGGACATATGCAGGGTTGACTGCCCCCCAAGGACATTGTCTCCCTCAACACTGAAGAACTGAAGACCTGAAGAATTGCATACTTGAAGAATTGGAGACTTGAAGACTCAAACTTGGACCAGTTCGGTTGTGTATGATCCTCCTATCTTAGCTTTATCGAAGATGAGAAAGTCTAGGGGGAGGAGAGTGTTGGGCTATGGGGTATGCATACATCTTTGTTTGTGCATGGAAACCCTCCCTTGATGATGAGAATAATCCTCTTTGTATATATTTAGAGTTTCAAATAAGAACACCCTCTTAGGACACTTTTTAATATTTCTCCAATGTTATGGTATGGAAGCCTTGTAAATAACCCACCTTTTTGCACATATATGAGAGAAAACATGTGAAAATCCCATGCCTATATTTCTCGGGATTTGGTTGTTAGAAAAGGAATATTTGCCAAGATATCCTAAGATATGGTAGTTAGATACATGCTCCCTTTTTGACTAGTCAAAGGAGCACATGGGGAAAAGAGCATAGTCTATAAATATAGAAACTCATTTTTTGGAAAGGGGAGCTCGTGGTTCGATGTGAGCTTCATGTATATATCCTTTTAAGAATGGAAGTACACTCTTTTACTCTTAGACTATGTGCATTCTTGTATTTTGTCTTGGAGTGTAAGAGTGAGGTGTGTGTGTATGTGTGCATGCTTGTCTCTCCTTTGGTTGTGAGTCGAAGATTGCATTTCTTGTATTTTCCACTTATGACAAGGACCCTTGACAACCTTCTCTCCGTGTTCTCAAGGGCATGTGGCATAGCTTGGAGCTGATGGCCAATGGCTTGAGCATGTTGGAGGTTGGGTTGGATGAAAGGAGAGTCTTTCTTGAGCCCTCCTCTTGCTTCCATGCAAGGTGGTGTGGGTCTAGGATCCCTTTGGGTATAGTACAACAACACATCTCCTTGTACAAGTGAAGTGGCTTGTAATAGAATGTCCGATCCACTAAGCAGTACACATCAATTAGATAGTCATCCTGGGGTATTAAATCTCCTCTTAGTACTTGAGCAACCATAGATTTCCCCCTAGGACTGGTCACAATGTCTCCATTCACAGTTCTATTAGGGTTGTCATGTTCCTCTACCTCTCCTCTTTCTTTTATCTACTCAGGATTCTCAGTTATTACATATATCTATCCTATTTTATCCATGTAGACACCTCCTTCATACTTGACCACTGGTAGTGGGACTATTTCTAATTCGATTGAAGTTCTCATTCTTGCTATAGATCTATTAAGGCCATCAAGGTAGATGGATAGTCCATGTATGTTTGTAGAGATGTACTGTAAAGATGTCCTATATTCTCCATCAATTATAGACATGAAACCTATCATAGGCATTGAACTATGCATATCTTCAGAGGCCATGAGTCCTTCTTCCTCTGAATCGCTAGACGTATCAGAGTACATAGAAGGTGCACTTAATTGGGCTACACTTCCAGCTCATGATATTACACTTCTTCGTCTGCCTAATACTTGTCCCGATCTTAATTTCATTCACTACTTAGTTCTTAGGTCTACTATACCCCTATGATTGTCCTCTAATAGAATTTCAGCACTTACAATTCTCAGTTTTCCTTTTTCCAAGCTCTTTGAGCACTTTTCATTAACCACGATACACATTGTTCCACGATACACGATACCTGTATATCCCAGGTTATGATACTTGAGCCCTCACGATACTCAATCACACATGATACACAATATTGGGGATAGGCAACACACAATACTAGATAATCCACGATACGATACTTATGTACCCATGATACACGATACTTGCTCACACGATATGATACTTGGCCACTAGATGATACACAATACACAATACATGAGTGGCCATGATACTCGACCTGACGATACACGATACTTGTGAGGTATCGCGAAACACAGGGAGATGATACACAATACATGACTAGACTATACACAATACTTGAGCACTCACGATACTCAACCTGATGATACATGATACTTGTGAATTATCGCGATACACGGGGAGATAATACACGATACATGGCTAGACGATACATGATACTTGAGCACTCATCATACTCAACATGATGATACACGATACTTGTGAGGTATCGCAATACACGGGGAGATGATACACGATAATCAACAAGTATTGCGATACATGGGAATTCAGGTATCGTGATACATAAACTCAATCGACCATGATACTTGGTCTTAATAAAGTCTAAATTCAAAAATTTCTTGTGTGTAGTGCTTTTCAGCTATTCCTATTCTCCCTCGTGTGCCTGTGAGTGCAAGGTTTCACTTTAATCCTTTCCTAAAACCCCGTAATACTTCAACTGTGTCGTGTCACTCTTGGATTGTTTTAATGAATTCTGAAGGCTATAGAGGTGCAAAACTTATTTTAATGGTTTCTTTAGCCCACTCCTCTATTGCTCACTCCCTCTGTGTGCTTAGTTCTCTGCGATACTCGCTCGGCGATACTGGTTGCTAGTCAGCTCACGTGCTTGCAACTAGTATAAGTGACTAGGACACTGAAGTGTTTTGGCATTTTAGATCCTTTGTTGAAAATTATTGTACATGTGCAAGCTCCAATTGTGAGGTTTGGCACATACTCACCTCTCATTATTTACCTCTTCATCATTTATGTATTTCATGTAAGCCCAAAATGAAGCTAGACCCTAAAAATATAAAGGGCACACTCTTAACCTTAGAGTAGAGTGTTGAATTAAAAAGGGAAAATGTATTTATGGCTTGGATAAAAGACAAAATATATTTAGAGAGATGGAATACTCAAAAAAAGTCGTGACCTTATCCACATGAAGTGATACGGAGCACCAAAGCCACCCAAGGCAATGGAAGGACAAAGGACAAGAAAGGAAAGGTCATGAGGTGAGAAAAGATGCAAGGGTAGGTGAAAAGTCCCATGCCCATATCTCTATATATAGAGCTCATTTGAACGTGGAAACTTGTGGAGATGACAAGAAGATGGTGTAGAAGCATATGCTGGTCATCCTCTCACCAATGGATATCAGAAGGTACCTCATTTGGATGCTAGAAAGCACAAAGGTATTCCAGCCGCATACCTTTTTTGTACACAGCCACCTTGTGAAGGTCATATCTCTCTACGTACTTATCCAATTAATGCATATCATATCTTGTTGGAAATCTTATCTCTCATACTCTCTGCATCTCAAATATCTCTATCAAATGATGCTCCGATAGTTACTGGGAGCATTTCTTGTGAACCTCAATTTTCTACATAACCTGAGATGATAGGTAGTCTAACTTTGGACAGTCGGTTTCCTGGTCAAATGAACTCCAAATGGAGTGTTCTATAGATTTTTAGAAATCTAAAAGATTCTACTATGTGTGGACCAATGTTCAGAGCCGTTGGATCTCTGAGTTGTGACTGAATCAGGTTTTAGTGAGCATGTGTCTTACAGGGCAGATTCGAGAAGAGGTTCTCTAACTTCCGTGCATGTATTGAAGTGTATTGGAGTGAAATTTCTCCACATTTTGGTATCAGAGCTTTGGTTGCAGAGCATTGGGAGCTATGAGCCCATGGAGTGTGCATTGAAAAAGCTATGGAGATGAAGCTTTCATATGTTTTAAGAACATTTTGTTGCTTTATGTTAATTGAAGTTAAACACTCTCTTGTCCTACTCTCTATTGAAGATGTTTGATCATCGAGGCATGCTATAAGTGATGCTAATCACTTTTTTGAGGATTTATGAGCATCCTATAGAATAAGATGAAGATTCAAGCAAAGAATCTTGGATGAGAAACTACATATAGTTGCATAATATGAGTATTGTATGCATGCTCTTGATAGTGCACTCAATTGAATGAAGTGCAAGTTTTGATTATGTACATGGCTGAAGATTTAAGCTTTTATGTAAGCTTGATAATAGCATTATATGCTTATGCATTTGGAGATGTCTATGTATGCATGCTTGTGAAAGATATGCTCAATATGTATTGACAATTTTGGATAGCCATGCTGAGGCTGAATATAAAGTGAATTTAGAGTTGAGATTGATGTCTAAAATGCAGGAATGTATGCAAATGTGGTCAAGGTAATTATATATGTAAGATCCATGACGTGTGGATGAGTAATAGGCTCTTTTATAAAGCCTATACATGCTGAAATTTGCAGGTTTGTGTAGCCATATGAATTGGCATAAAGTGGGCTGAAGATAAGCTCAAATGATTGGTGATTTGCATGCATGCTTATATGTGATTGTTAGTGTGATATTGAAGCACTAAAGGTTGGTCATGTTCAGCTATATATGAGCTGAAAATACATTTTTTTGAATGCCATGAAGATTGGTAAGATGCAAGGCTGCCATGTATAAAATTTGTGGATGTATCTTGTTGTGGATAAAACCCATTGAGGTAAAGTTACAAAAAACAAAGATGTATGCTTATGTTATGATAACTAAAAGCATTTGATTTTTGAGTTTAGATACATCAAGTGAATGCAAGGTTCCTATTTTGACAAGCCAAAGCAAAGGTGGGAAGGGAAGAGATACAAGGGCCAAAGAAGCAAACGGAGAAGAGGAGAAGAATTGCAGAGTAGCATGGACTCCCAATTGTAGCTTGAGGGGGAGTGTTGAAAATTATGGTACATGTGCAAGCTCCAATTGTGAGGCTTGGCACATACTCACCTCTCATTATTTACCTCTTCATCATTTATGTATTTCATGTAAGCCCAAAATGAAGCTAGACCCTAAAAATATAAAGGGCACACTCTTAACCTTAGAGTAGAGTGTTGAATTAAAAAGGGAAAATGTATTTATGGCTTGGATAAAAGACAAAATATATTTAGAGAGATGGAATACTCAAAAAAAGTCGTGGCCTTATCCACATGAAGTGATACGGAGCACCAAAAGCCACCCAAGGCAATGGAAGGACAAAGGACAAGAAAGGAAAGGTCATGAGGTGGGAGAAGATGCAAGGGTAGGTGAGAAAAGTCTCATGCCCATATCTCTATATATAGAGCTCATTTGAACAGGAAAATTTGTGGAGATGACAAGGAGATGGTGTAGAAGCATATGTTGGTCATTCTCTCACCAATGGATATCAGAAGGTACCTCATTTGGATGCTAGAAGGCACAAAGGTATTCCAGCTGCATATCGTTTCTGTACACAACCACATTGTGAAGGTCATATCTCTCTATGTACTTATCCAATTAATGCATATGATATCTTATTGGAAAGCTTATCTCTCATACTCTCTGTATCTCAAATACCTCTATCAGATGATTCTCCATTACTTACTGGGAACATTTCTTGTGAACCTCAGTTTTCTACATAACCTGAGATGATAGGTAGTCTAACTTTGGATAGTCGGTTGCCTGGTCAAATGAAATCCAAATGGAGTGTTCTATAGCTTTTTAGAAAGCTAAAAGAGCCTACTGTGTGTGGATGAATGTTTAGAGCCATTGGATCTCTGAGTTGTGATTGAATCATGTTTTAGTGAGCATGTGTCTTACAAGGTAGATTCTAGAAGAGGTTCTCTAACTTCCGCTGCATGTATTGAAGTGTATTGGAGTGAAATTTCTCCACATCCTTGGGGTGACCAAGGCCTCAAATGAAAACGATTATTTTTTTTTATTATTTTCTTATGATGATTTTCCTACACTAATCCTACCTCTCCCTTCTATTTCTGAATATTAACTCTCTCTCACTCCCTCACTCTTGACCCTACAAACTCATGGCACACCACAAGTGTGAGTAGTAATGAAAGCAAGATGCTTAATAACTTGCCATTTATTGAAACTACTCATCATCACATGATACCTTCACTCAGCCATTACCATCGCGCAGGCACCTTGATTGGACTAGTTCCCCAGCAACAACACCAAAAATTGATACTATACCTCAATCGCCCACAAGTGCATATAGTGGTAGATTAATGTTGATATATTTAGGTAGAGATGTGTGTGAACACTCTAGGATCGTTGATCACTTTTTTCTCTCTTTAGGAGGTTTTCTTCCCACGGCTTTTATATATATGCCTATAGCCCTAATGGGTTACTTATCTTTGTACATTCTTTAGTAATACATTCAATATTGTGTGTTGTGCTCCAAGCTTCTTCTTCCTCCTTGTGCTGTTTATGTGCTTCTACAGGCGTCTAACTCACCAACAATTGGTATCAGAGCAGGTCGTCACTTCATCTAGGGCATCATCAACACCTCTCCAGTTGTAGTCTCAGAATCACACGAATTTTGGTGAGCATACTCAGCGTGTTTTCGAGATCAAAACCGCTTTGCTCTATCGTGCCAAAATCGTGACATGAGCTTGTTTCAGCCTCCGAATGCACTATCACAGTGCTTGTGCAGGCTATTTTGTCCTTTTGTGCCAAAGGTATATACCAGTTTTGGTTTGCCAATATAAGCCTCTTGAAGTCTGCTACAAGTTTAGCAAAATTCATCTAGGCGGTTATGTTCAACTTTTTGAGATACAATCGATTTTCTGCATCAAAGTATTTTAGTCACCGGCCATGGTTGAAAGCAGTGATGTATTCCATATGTTGGCTATTGAGGATAAGTTGGATGGTACCAACTACCCGTTATGGGCTTATATGGTGTGACATGTATTGGTTGCAAAGGGATTATGGAACATTGTGCAGGGTGTTGAAAAACGTCCTATCACACCTACAACTATTACACCTGTAGGTACTGAAGCTGATGCAGAAGGTGTCAAAGATGATGGTATTTTGCATATTCCTATTTGTGCTGCGGTTTCTACTGCACCTACTATAAAGCAAATTCATTGGGATGGCAAAGATTCCCATGCACATGCATTGATAGCTTTGTCTCTCAAATGTGCAATTATTCTTCACATTCGCTCTTGCAGAACCACTAAGGATGCTTGGGATACACTTACCACATTGTACCAAGCTAGGAATGAGGCTCGTGTTGCATACCGCCGAAAACAATTGGAGAGTGAGCACATGAATGAAGGGGATTCTATGGACAATTTTCTAACAAAGATCAAAGACTTGAAGGAACAATTGATTTCTGCTGATCAAGTTATACTAGATAGCTCACTTGTGCAGACCGTTCTGAATGGTCTTCCTGATTCATATCAAAGTTTTGCTTCTACTCTTCGGTTGATGATGAAAGGCAATCCAAATGCCTTGTCATTTGAGGAGTTAGTCTCTGTTCCATTGTAGGAAGATCGGTCGAGGCGGAACAGGTCCATTATGCGTGTTGTAGATCAAGCTTTCCTGGCTAGTCAAAAGGGAAAAGGAAAATGGAGCTCTTCAACTAGTAAGCAGAAATATGCTAATTTCACACATTCGAAGAAGGAAGACAAAGATGAGAAGAAATAAAAAAACAGAAATTGTTTTGCAAGTATTGTAAAGGAAATGATCATATCATAAAGAACTGTCCTAAACTCGCTGCAAAAGAGGCAAAGAAAAAAGAGGCTGGAATGGTTGTTGCTGAGGCCTCTACTCCAAAAACAGAGTCTGCTAACCTTGTGCATGATGAAGAATGGGCGTTTACTACTGTTTGTAGTTTTGGCCCATCTTCTCATGAGCAGTGCATGTCTGCAGTAGACTCAGATGTTTGGTACTTTGATAGTGGGGCGACCAAACATATTACCTCATAACACAATTTCTTCTCTTCACTCGAGCCTACCCCTACAGGGAATACTGTCACATGTGCCAACAACTCCTCTTATCCTGTCATGAGAGTTGGTAAGATCATTCTGACTACTATTGATGGTAGTTCTTTCACTTTGTTGGATGCTTTATTTGTGCAGGTATCAAGAAGAATCTGTTATCAGTTTGTGCATTAGCCAAGATTGGCTTGGTTATGAAATTTGTTGATGACAGATGTACAGTTCATGATCTCTCAAATGGCAATGTTATTATTGCTTCTGGCATTTTATGTCATGGGCTGTATAAGCTCATAGACTATTAAAAATCAGTGAATGATTTGGCATGTGCAATACATGATTATGAGGCTATGTTTGATGCAAAGCTTTGGCATGCATGCTTTGGTCATCTGAACTTTGCTAGTTTGCTACACCTATAGAAATCTGAAATGGTGTCCTCTTTGCGGAAACTTGAGGCATCAGTAAACATGTATGTGAAGGCTATATTTTGGGTAAAATGCAGCATTCCTCATTTCCAAAATATGATTCAATTCAAACTACTAAGAAATTGCAGCTTGTTCATAGCAATGTTGTTGGAGAATTCCTCTCCTAATCGCAGCGGAAAGTGTAGAAGACCTTCTCAGGATCAAGACTCTTGCCAACAGCTGAACCTTCAAATGAAAACTGATACCAACTGAAAAATGCAATGAACTTGAAACTTTGGTCACTCAAACTAGACACCTAGAGCTTTCAAATGAGATATCAAACACTCAATTTGGAGTAGATTTGGGTTGGCAACTATTTGATTCAAAACAGACTACCTGTCCACTCAATTAGGCTAAAAACTAGACTTCACTAAAACCTGAATAACTCATAGAGCATAAAGAATTTCATAAAACTATTTTAGAGAGAGGAAGTAATCAAGATAAGCTTTCCAACAAATTTTTAAACACTAAAATTGGGTACAGATATTGAGAGATATGACTCTCACAAGTAGACTACCCAAAAATGGGTGTGCGGCTGGACATACTCTATGAGAGTAAACTGAACGAAATGACTCAAAACAAAGAAGTAGCTACAAGGGGGCTTCCACGCCTTCTTCCTCTATTCTTGAGTGTCCTCCCTTGCCTCTTTTATAGCCAAGTGACCAAAAACTCTCATGATGAGTTTGAGAGCTCTTCTCCATCATTTCTCCACTACTTTGGACAACCACTCCTCTTACAATTCAGTTTTTGGATTTGATTCTCTTTTGAATGATTCTCTTTTGGCCTCCACTACTTGCTGAAGTAAATGCTTCTATTTTTCATTTTTGTATTTTCCTTCTACTTGAAGAAAATCCTTTTTGCAAAAATATATACGAGCTTACTTCTTTATTTTTAACACTCCCCCTCAAGCTCACATGTGAGCTTGCACCTTCAGCCATATCCTGCAAGTTGATGTCCTCCTTGAACCTCTTTAGCTGAGAAGCATCTAGGGACTTTGTAAGCATGTCTGCAACCTGTTCATTAGTTCCAATGAACTTTATATCCACATCCTTGCTCAAAACTTTTTCTCGAACATAATGATAATGCACTTCTATGTGCTTGCTTCGTGCATGAAACATTGGATTGTTTGTCAAGTGAATGCTTGACATGTTGTCACCATAAATTGGAATGGTCTCCACCTGCACATCAAGATCAGCCAAGAGCTTCTTAATCCACATAGCTTCACAAGTTGCAAAGGCTAAACCTCTATTTTCAGCTTCTGTAGATGATAGTGCAACAGTAGGTTGCTTCTTTGAGCTCCATGTGATAGGTTTGCTACCTATCATGAACACATAACCTGAAGTGGATCTTCTATCTTCCTTCAAACCAGCCCATTCAGCATCACTGAAGCCCTTTACCTGCAATTCTTCCTCATATCTATAAAACAATGCATGATTGACAGTGTGCTTCACATATCTTAGCACTCGTTTGGCTGAATTTAAATGTTCACTTGTTGGAGCTTGCATAAATTGAGAAAGAACTCCAACAATATAACATAAATCTGGTCTTGTGATCGTAGCATAGATCAATGAACCTATAATACTCCTGTATGTAGTTACATCATGTAACTTCTCTCCATCATTTGAGCATAGCTTCACATTTGTGTCCATAGGTTGAGTGAGTGGTTTGCATTCACTCATTCCAAATCTGAAAAGAACATCCAACAAGTACTTTCTTTGCATCAAGTAGATGCCATCTTTCCCATAGACTATCTCAATGCCTAAAAAGTATTTCAGCTCACCAAGATCTAAAACTTTAAACTCCTTACCGAGTTTCCTTTTGATCTCTTGTATTCCTGTAACATTACTTCCTGTTATGATGAGATCATCAACGTATATGCAAATATATACCTGCTTGCCTTCTTCTTTCTTCATGTAGAGAGAGGGATCTGCATTACTTGGACTATACCCACACCTTGTGAGGTACTCGACCAATCTTTGATTCCAAGCACGGGGTGCTTGCTTCAGCCCATACAAAGCTTTCTTCAATCTACAAACAAAATTTAGATGCGTTTTGTCTTCAAATCCAATCGGTTGACTCATGTATACCTCTTCTTGAAGTTCACCATTGAGAAACGCATTTTTTATGTCAAGTTGGTACAATGGCCATCTCCTTGTTGCACTCACTGCAATCAAGGTTCTAATTGTTCCCATCTTTGCAACCGGGCTGAAAGTCTCTTCATAGTCGATGCCGTGAGTTTGCTTGAATCCTTTTGCTACTAGTCTAGCTTTATGCCTTGCTAGAGAACCATCAGCATTTCTCTTTATTTAAAACATCCATTTATTTGGAACAATCTTCATACCTTCAGCCTTTGGAACTAGCTCCCATGTGTGATTGTCCTTGAGAGCTTTCATCTCTTCTTGCATAGCTTCTTGCCATTCTTTTTGTGTACCTGCTTCTTCATATGCATCCGGTTCTTTGTCTTTGACCACCTCTGTCATATATGCAAAATGCTTTGCAATAAAACTATCATAGCTCAGCCTTTCAATTGGATACCTTGCTCTTGAAGACCTCCTTTCATTTCCTTTTGAACATTGCTTCTTCAACCGGTTCAACTTTACCTTTGGTGTGATCACCTCTTCATACTCTTCTTCACTTGCATTTGAATCACTATTTTGGGCAGCACTTTCAGCTTTAGATCTTTCATAAGCTGATGTTGGTGATGAGGAATGACTCCTTAGCCTCCCCTTCCATGTTGAGCTTTCTCCAAGTGATGTAGAAGCTTCTGGACCTGACATTTGAGTGCTTGTTTGCTAAAATTCTTCTTGGACAGCACCTCCATCATCTTCGTAATCTTCTTCAAGAATCTTCTCTTTCCCTTTGTCTCCAAACCATGGTCTTAGCTCATCAAATACCACATCTCGTGAGACTCGTATCTCCTTTGTCACCGGATTGTAGCACCTATATCCCTTTTGCTCCGATGAATATCCAATAAAAATACATTTTTCGGACTTTGCCTCCATCTTTGTCCTTAGTTCTTGAGGGATGTGAACATAACACACACATCCAAAAACTTTGAGATGTGTAAGGTCAGGTTTCTTACCAGAATAAACCTCCTCGAGAGTTAGATTATGCACTCCAGCCATTGTGCACTTGTTCATCAAATAAACGGCCGTACTAGTTGCTTCAGCCCAATAGTTTAGTGGCATCTTCATCTCGTTGAGCATGCATCTTGCAACTTCTGTGATATGTCGATTTTTCCTTTCAGCTATTCCATTTTGTTGAGGTGTGTACTTACATGTAAATTGTCTCTTGATGCCATTTTCATAAAGAAAATCTGAAAATTCTTTGGAGAAATATTCTCCTCCTCCATCGGACCTTGTTGGAAGCAGCCAGAGGCACAGACGCCACGGAAGCATGTGAAGACGAAGCAGGGAGCCAGGCGGATCAATTTTCCAGACAAATATATTTCTTATTATTTCTTCAAACATTCAACAGTGATTGTTATCACTAATTGTAACATATGTATCATAGAAAACTCCATTTTGTAATCCATAGCTCCATTTTGTGCAAGCCGAGGAGTCCTCGAGCTTGAGGAGCTTAGGTAGAATGCACGTACCAATTTCCGTTATTTTTAGATACCGTTTACCCTTCCAAATAGCATCTAGGACCTATTTTTTAACTAGGCCGGTCACTAGATGTGAAACCGGTCAAAGCTAGTCTAGAAACTATAAAAAGAGCTAGAGAGCTCATTTTTGAGGTGAGCTTGTTTGAGATTAGAGTTCTTTTGAGCTTGTAAGAGTGTTCTTGAGTAATAGAGCTAATTTCCTACCTTCCATTGTATCTTGCTTGTCTCTTCATTGTGTGTGTGTATGTGTGTGTGCATCTTTGTGCTTCTCACCTTCACTCTCACATCATCTCACGTTCACGATCTTCATATCACTCCTACCTCTCCCTCGGATTGACATTAAGGAGGTGAAGCTTCTTAACGTGGTACTTACCATTGTGCTAGAGCAACACCAAATTTGGCGCCGTTGCCGGGGATCGAGTCTAGGACGAATGTGTGATGGTAAGAGTATAGCAAGAAGTGGCGTTGGAAGGTAAAAATTTCAGTTTTTGTTGTTGTTTTTACTTAGTTTTTAGTGTTTTTCACCTTCCCCATACTCCATCTTCATCATCGCATCATCATCTCCATTTCCAAAAAAATCAGAAAATTCACCATATCCACCCATTCACCTCATTTCCCCTCATTTGTGCATGCGAGAGAGCGAGAGAGAGTTTTTGCGCTTGTATGTGCTTGTGTTTTCTTGAGTTTTCTTGCAGGTACAGAGCTTCAGAGCATCAGGAAAGCTTCCAACAGGTAAAAAATGTACTTTCTGCCAGAGATTTCCGAGTGTGGCGGACCATCGCGATGGTCTGCAACTTTCGGATTTTGAGGTAGGCGACCACACCACGAGGTAGGCGATCCCTGCGCATACACGGAACCATATTTGCATTTCAAAAATTCGTTGTTTGGTGGACCATCGCGATTGGCTCGGACCATCGCGATTGTGTCGCACCATCGCGATAGGCTCACGCCATCGCGACGGCTCGGCCGGACCATCGCGACGGTTCGCTTTTTCGGACCATCGCGACGGTTCGCTTGGACCATCGCGACGGTCCCAGACCATCGCGATTGCCCACCCCCATCGCAAATTTTGGACTTCAATTTTTGACCAAATTTGAGGGTATTTTTGAAAAATTTTTGGACCATTAGACTCATAGGAGACCCCTTAGCCTATATTAGAAGAAAAATTGGATTGTCAACTTTTACCCCCCAGGGCCTGAACGCGTGTAACTTTCTCATCCGAAGTCCGTTTTTTGAGCTTAATAGCTCGTTAGAAAGCTCGTGACGAGTACTACGTGACCTCAACTGTTTTTTTCATAAAGGATACGTCTATTTTTGGATAAGCTATTTTGAGGTTCACCCAGTTTGGGACTAGGAAGCCAGGGGGCACACATTGAAAAATTTGGGCAAAAAGGGAAGGGATTGAAAAGGGTGTATATACTCAAGTGTTTGATCATCTTGTGAATTGGTCTAATATTGGATTTTTCCAGGTCTAGCAGGGGCAATCAAGGGCAAGCAAGCAAGGCAGTGAGGACAGTAGAGCTTGGGAAGCACGGCTTCTTGGGCAACAGGGCATCAGAGCAACCAGAAAAGCCGACTCGAGGTTGGAAGATTACTCAACCCCCTCAGTCAATTCTTAGCTTAGGCTAAACGGTAGTTGTGGATTAACGACGATAGGAACGCCTCAAATTCAAGATACCTAATTCTTTCAAGTTTAAGACTTAAAGTAAAGGTGTGTGTGACGAAAACCTAAAGGAAAGAACATAAGTCTGACGGAACGAGAACTCAAAACTATAACGGAAAGTCGAATTCCTGACGCATATATTAAGACAAGAATCCAAAGAAAAATTAAAAAGAATCAAGAATTAATCACAAAGAACCATTGACGATCTAAGTGTGTAATTGAGTGAGCAAGGAAGGAAATTAATGAACCTTAGATCGGGCAAACATATAGGTAAGTCGGACCGAAGAAGCCTTCGATCATCAGAGGCTAGTGTGAGAACTACCGCTCGATCTTGGGCTCAGCAATTGAATAGCAATTATCCCTACGAGAACTCAGAGACTAGCGAATCAGAAATGGCATTTAGCACAGATAGACCAGAAGGAGGGTCTCATGTGGCATACCTAGAAAAACCAGAAGGACCCTATAGAACGCAATTGGAGTTTCTCCGAACCAACCGATTAGGTGCTCGCATCTATGAGGATGGTTTGCAAAGGCAAGTAGTGCAACTGCATAATCCTGATCAACCCATTGGATTGGAAAGACCAGTGGTGAAATTTGAGAGAGACGCTTACATAGACAAAGAAGGAACCTTGTACGTCCTAAGTACGCAGCCAAACGATACTAATGAGTTTGGCACAATTCAATTAGAGACGGAAGTGAAATTTCAAGGGAAAGAACCGTTAGAAGAACCTAGAACACCTAGAGGGAAATCCGTATTAACAAGAGTACTCATCCCAGAATGGATCCCTCAAGATAACAGGAGCACCGAGTTGTTTGTAAATAAAGAGACAGATGAAGCCTTTTGGAGGTACAGAAAGGAAAACCCTGGTGAGGTAGGCATCATTACAATTTATGAATTCAAGGACCCAGATACACCTAGAAAGGTTGTATACCTGGATGAGACTTCAGAAAGAGTCTTTGTGGTGCCTGAGCGCGCTAAAAACACATACACATGGAGAGGTGAATTGATATTCCCTCCATCCAGAACAAACATGAATGCAAATCAACAAGGGGCAGGAACCTCCTCAGCCCATGGAAATCAAAGAGAAGGAACTAAAGAGGGACCGGAAGTAAGCTTTAATCACCCCATAGGGAGAGATAGAACAACCTCGAACACTAATAGAATGGATAGACAAAGAGATCATGGAATACCAGGTGGTAGGGATGATTTCCCTCTACCTAGACCACGTGAACACGCAAGAGTATTGAGACCCACACAGTTAGTAAAATCCATGAAGAATTACTTCGATGGGACAGGAGATCCCTATGACCATGTAGCAGAATTCAAGCAGGTATTAAGAGCAGAACAAGTTGAGGACATGTTCACGCAATACAATGCATTTGGACTAACGTTAAAGAATACCGCTTTAACTTGGTTCCAACCACTGCAACAAAGGCAATTTAGAGATATCCATCACTTTTTAGAGTCATTCATCACTGAATTCTCTAAAAGTGGGATTAGACATGACACGTCTTCGTTGATTCATAGCTTTAAACAAACCCCTCAGGAAACAGTTAGACTGGCAGGACGTAGGTTCAGACAATATGTTGAGCGATGTCCAATGCAAGAGCTACCCTCACAAGCTAGGCAAGTGTCCTTGTTTTTAGATGGCTTGTTGAGCGCTAAACTACGCTCCTATGTGTACCTAAAAGAACCCAGAACGCTAGAGGAGTGTATAAGAATATGTATAGACATTGAGGACAACCTAGGAGATGAATTAGAGCTCTCAAAGGTCTATAAGGACTCAGATTGTTCTTCTCTAGCATCCACAAAATTGTCTAATTCGATAGAGGACCTAGCAGAAAAAGTGGCCCAAAAACTAGGGGTTTCTAGTAAACAGGTGCCCAAGCTACCAACTAATGTACGTTGTTACACTTGTGGTGGAAATCATTTGGCAAATGTGTGTCCCAATGCACCACAACCTCATGTCAACCCTAGTGGCCAATTTTGTACAATTGAGAGAAGATACACGAATCATACGGCTCAGGACTGCCCATACAACAAACAAACCGTGAGACAGAATTACCCGCAAACATACCAGCAACCAGGTAGGTATCAAGGCCAATACAATGCTCAGCCTTATTACTATAGGCCTCCTCAGAACTACCCATACCAGGCTCAACAGAGACCTCAACCCGTCTTGGCTCAGCAGCCACCCCCACCAGCGAATGTCATCTCAGTCAAATACGCTGTTGCAGAAGAGAACCTAAGTAGGGCCTTAGTGCCTTCTTCACCCTTGATCACAGAAAGTGACCCGAACTCAAACAGTTTTGACTCTACTCATGTAACTAGTCCACCAGCTTATTACACGGAGTCACCAGAGCATGTGGAGACATATCATTATGATAGTCCACCAATGGAACCTAGTTGGGAGCCAGACTATGCTAATGTGATGTACGCAAACCCAAACCCACGACCCCAATTGAGACAACAGAGATCACAGGGCCCTAGAGGAACATGCTTTAGGTGCCAAGGAGATCACTTCATAAAGGATTGTCCACATCCCCCAATAGCAAGATAATCACAGTACTATAGCATACAAGGCTTTTGTGCCGATTGTGGCAAAGAGCACATAATCAAAGATTGTCCTAAGAACCCAGTTAGCACTTCGAATGTGACACCGATCAACGTGATAGGTATTGTAAATAATGCAGATGGATCCAACCCTACGTACGTGCCTATCCAAGCTATAACCAGAGCCCAGGCGCTCTTACAAAACCAACAGCTTAATCAAGAGAAGGTAGCAGGAACTAGTGAAGTTGCAGAATCTAACAGTAAAAAGACAAAATCTTGGAAAGATTCCAGAGAAAGGATAAAGAGAAAATGGAGTAAAAAGATAAGTGAGTTGGAAGGAAGTCTAAGAGAATCTAGAGCCAAAATACAAGAATTGGCCTCACAGGAATTAAATCAAGAAAATCCAGCTCAGAAATCAGGATCAGTTTTAGCGGAACCCATACCCGAAGACCTAGACATGATGTTTCGTGCATATCAGGCAAGATTAAAAGAGGGACCTCAAGTAACGGAAATGAGTAAAAACTACCCTCGAGCTGATCTAGAAATTGAGAGAACTACACTTTGCATGAAGATGGTAGAGTTAGCACAAGCTTTGTTCGAAGCCTCTAGATATCTTAATTGGAATAACATGGCAAAACCGGAATTACACTTTCAAGGACTAATGGAGAGGCTAGAATACTTGATAGAAAGCAAAGAGAAAAAAGATCAGCATAGGAACCCTATTGTCCCAGAGACACAGGAAAGGAATGCACCATCCCTGTCTCAAGTACCCAATACAGAAAGTCAAGACAATTTGTCTTCCATACATAGGTACTCACATGAATTTTTGAGGGAGATCCAAGAAGAGAAATGGAGAAAAGAACAGGGAACTCATCCTCCTATTCAAGAAATAGACGATTTGCAGGAACAATTTCCCCAAGACATCCCCTCTATTTACGATGATGTAGAGGTGGAACGACTGAGTGAACCCACAGGATTTGAATCTAATTCTTTACAAGAGTTACCTCAGTTCACAGGACCTTGGGAAGCAAAGTCTATTAGTATGAGAGCACCCACGATAATAGTGAGGAATGAAGAATCAGTGATCCCTAGGAACACGGAAGTGATCAAGAATACGAAAGTACAGTGTAATCTCACTCTGGAAGAATTGTTAAAGGTAAAACCAGAATTGTGGAAGCACGTAGCAAATCAATTCCCTGAGCTAGCTACCACACCCTCTCAGAGAGGATCACATAAGAAGGTACCAGAGATACCTGTGGAAAAGATTGGAGACGTAAGCGAAGGAGAGGAAGGTAACACATATCTTCCAATAACCCATCAAGGCTACACCACGAAAGCCATCTTAGATTCAGGAGCCGGAGTAGCCATCGCTACCACCGCTTTATGGAAACGTTGGGGTAAGCCAGCCCTCAGACCCACCAGGATGAAGCTACAAATGGCTGATGGACACATAGAAAAACCATTAGGCTTACTAGAAGGCATATCTCTCACCACTTGTGGTGTAGAATTTGAGCATACCTTTGCCATTTGTGACTTTGCGAAAAATCGTGCTTATGAGATGATATTGGGACGACCATTCATGCGTCAGTTGCAAATTGTACAAGATTGGGGAACTAATTCTTTGTACTTGCAACATTTAGGAGTGACTACCAAAGTCAATCTTAAAGACTATTCACACAGAGATGTACCCCCAATACAATGGAATACCATCCATAAGACACCAGCAGAGACGGAATCCGTGCACTCATTAGAATCAGATCCTTCTTGGTTGCATGAGGATACCCATTTATGGATGTGTAAAGTAGCCAAACAAGAGGAAGAACGTTTAGAAGCAAGGACCTTAGGTGCAGAACAACACCCACGAACCCTTCAAGATCCAGCCTATGCACCTGTAGTATTCCCAGACGAAGAGTTTGAACCCCATGGTTGGGCAGAAATACTAGCAACCATGGATGTAGCCATCAATGAAGAACAATGGACACCCCACTGTGACGAGGATGGCTATGACATTTCAGTTTTCACGATAGAGCCAATCATGGGCGATGCAATCTTAGAAGAGTGTGAACCAGACACTGATGCATTTGAGGATGCGAGCGATTTTGATTTAGAATCAATTATCATGGACTCACCCTTTGCATCAGAGGAAGAATATTTCTATGAAGTAGAGACTCACACTCAGAGACACGAGGAAATTACGAACGAGGTAAGGTTAGCCACTCAAGTGACTACTAAGAGTGAAGGCAAGAAAAGGAAGAAGAAAGAAACCATGTCAGAAAAAGAAGAATCTTTGTTTGAAGTACCCGAGAGCTTCAAGAAATATGAAATTGAAGATAGAAGAATTATGGTACGAATGCCTAATAGAAAAGCGAATGATGGAGACAACCGAGAGAAAACCAAAAAAGTAATAGTTGCCATAGAAGGAGAAGAAGAAAAATGCACATACATAGGGCATGATTTGACGACTGAAGAAGAAGAAGAGTTAGTTGCCCTATTGCGCGAATATAGAGATGTTTTTGCCTGGAGTTACAAAGATTTGAAAGGAGTAGATCCAGATATATGTTCTCATAGAATCCCTATGACTCCAGATGCAAAACCGACAAAACAAAAACCGTACACATATAATGATAACTACGCTGCGAAGATTAAAGAGGAGATAGATCGATTGATAGAAGCAGGATTCATTTACGAAATTGAGCATACCGAATGGGTATCCCCCATTGTGGTTGTGCCCAAGAAGAATGGAAAATTGCGTGTGTGTATTAACCTTAAAAAAGTTAATGCCGCAACGATTAGAGACAGTTATCCTCTTCCTATCACGGAACACCTATTGGAAAGAGTTGCGGGCAAGGAAGTTTACAGTTTTCTTGATGGATTCTCAGGCTATAATCAAGTAGCCATTGCTCCAGAAGATCAACACAAGACGGCTTTTGCCACTGAATGGGGCATATTTGCATTTCGTGTAATGCCATTTGGCTTAACAAATGCACCCGCCACTTTCCAGCGACTCATGTGTCATGTCTTTAAGGAATTTTTACGCAAAAGCTTGGAAGTTTATGTCGATGACTTATGTGCTCATTCAAATGTAAGACAGACACATATTCCAGAGTTAAGACAAATATTTGACAAATGTCGAGAATATCAGGTTTGTTTGAACCCAGAAAAATGCGTTTTCATGGTCAGACAAGGCAAAATTCTAGGACACATTGTGTCAAAAAATGGAATCTCTACGGACGAGGAAAAGGTGAAGGTAATTGTAGATCTACCTAGACCAACCAATGTGAAAGAGGTACAGGCATTTATGGGCCATTGCGGGTATTATAGGAGATTCATACACATGTATGCAATCATAGCCAAGCCCTTGTACTCTCTTTTAACCAACTTCGAATGGACAACTGAATGTGAAAATTCATTCAATGAACTTAAACGACGCTTGTGCTCAGCACCTATATTGACTACCCCAGATTGGAGTAAGCCATTCCATGTACATGTGGATGCATCCAATTATGCCATAGGATGTGTGTTAGCACAACCCACGAATGAAGGTAACATAGATCTCCCCATAGCTTACGCGAGTAGACAATTGAACGCAGCAGAAAGAAATTACACCACGACGGAACGAGAAGGATTAGGGATGATCTACGCTGTAAAGAAGTTTAGGCACTACTTGTTGGCCAACAAATTCAAGTTCTTTACAGATCATCAAGCCCTATTATACTTAGTCAACAAACCATGTAACACAGGACGACTAATACGTTGGTTTCTATTACTCATGGAGTACGATTTTGAAGTAGTAGTCAGGAAAGGAAAGACACATCTTAGAGCTGACCACCTCTCAAGATTAACCTCAGGAGAAGCTCCTCAAGGAGTAGCGGACGAATTACCAGATGCATACTTGTTTAACCTTGAGATAGCACCAGAATGGACTAAGCCTATAGTCCCCATTCTCACATACGGACCCAAGAATCCGAGGATAAAGATCAGAGAAGGAGAGATTACCAAGTCTCAGAGATACCAAATAATGGCAGGAAGCATATATAAACAGGCTAATCAAAAGATTCTTGCTTGTTGTGTAGACGAATCAGAACATGCGAATTGGTTGCAATTAGCACACTTAGGTGCACTAAAGCAACATCATTCAAAACATAGAACATTACAGACTCTGCATAGATTAGGAGTATATTGGCCTACGATGGAAGCAGATGTCTACAAGTTGTGTAAGGAATGCCATGTTTGTGGTGAAAGACCACCAGTAGAGCATGCGACACTATATCACGTGTCTCTCACACCAGACTGGAGTGAACCTTTAGTGACATACTTGAGGACGAACACATTTCCTCAAGGCATGACCTTAGCTCGACAACGCAGTCTAGAGCAGGAAGCTCAAGACTATTCACTTATTGGCGATAACTTATACAAAAGAGGACGAGATGGATATCTAAGACAATGTGTCCATGAGAGCGATTATCTTAGCATACTAGAGACTGCACACCAAGGTGTTGCAGGAGGTCATTTTGGACCCGATAGGATAATCAAAGCCATTCTCTTTGCAGGATTATGGTGGCCCACTCTTCACATGGATGCACATACCTATGTAAAGAGATGTGATGTGTGCCAAAGAACTCAGTTTCCTACACGCAGAGATGAAATGCCATTGAAACCCATGATGGGCGGACGTGCATTTTCTAAGTGGGGTATAGACTTTATAGGACCCATTAACCCCCCTGCAAAAGGTACACATGCGGAATACATTATTGTTGCCACAGATTATCTGACGAAATGGGTAGAGGCAAAAGCCACAAAAAAGAATGATGCTCACACGACTGCAAAATTCTTATTTGAAAATGTCTTTACAAGATATGGATTGCCTATAGAGTTAGTGAGCGATCGAGGCACTCACTTTCTAAACCAAGTCATTGAATATTTGTTACAGGATTTTATGGTGATTCACAAGAAATCTGCACCATATCATCCTCAGGCCAATGGTCAGGCTGAAAGCACTAACAAGATACTTTGTACCGTACTGACAAAACTCGTGAACAACAAACGTTCGGATTGGGATAAACAGCTACACCACGCTGTTTGGGCATATCGAGTGGCCTACAAGACCGTACTCAATGCAACTCCCTTTCAGATGGTTTTTGGTCAGAATGCAGTGCTTCCTTTGGACTTCTTGATACCAACCCTTAAGGTTGCACAAGAACATCAGTGGACCGGCCATGAATTATCAGCGAGAATAATGGACTTGGAACGATTAGGAGAAACCAGGCTCAAGGCAGCAGCAGGAATATATGCAGCCAAGAAGCGACAGAAAGCATATTTTGATGCACATGTGAAAGATAAAGGCCTGAAAGAAGGAGATTTAGTTCTAGTGTATACGCTGAAACAGCACGCACGGAAGTTAGAAAAGCGAGGTTATGGACCTATGATCATTAACAGACTGTCGACCAGCGGAGCAGTACAGTTAGCCACCTTAGAAGGAGATATAATGCCTAATTACATTAGTGGCTGTAGAGTCAAGCTATATCAAGAACCTCTTACTGAGGATATGCTTAGACGACTCACGTTGGCAAAGAAGCGTAAGGAGGAAGAAAATAGAATACGAGCGGAAGCTCAGGCAGAGGCCATAGAACGCATTAAGCGCATGAAGCTAAGAAGACAAGGACTAGGGAGAGAACATTATAACCATCTGGAAACATCACCCAGATATCCCATGGCCATGTGTCAAGTAAAGTCAACCACTCATCCTAGCATAGTGGACAGGAGACCATTCATTACAGTAAGGCTAGCGCACGGCAACCATTGCCAAGAACTCAGGGCTTTAATTGACTCAGGTGCTGCGACTAGTGCGATTAGATGGTCCCATTATAAGGATTCAGGAATAGAAATGCGGCCAATTGAGGCGTACCTCATAGGCCTAGGAGGCATGGAAACCCCTTGCATGGGTGAGGTGGACCTTCCTATCCTCATTAAGGATGTGACCATGACAGCGAAGCTACTAGTGTGCCATGATGACGACCTAATAGAACCCCTAATCCTTGGCCAAGATTGGCTATACGATCACTCAGTGGACCTAAATCTTAGACAAGGCTCCTTACAGATTGGAACCTTAGAGCAGAAGCGAGTGATACCGCTTGACTTCCCTAACGGCATTCCGCTTGACGGTTGTGACCCTAGACCCTATAAAATACATGCGACGGAAGACCGGAAGATCTTTGATCAGCTCAGTCACGCTACGACTACACCAACCCACTCGGGCTTGGCTATGGACACTTGTCAATCAGAAGGACGACAGGAGATCTTCCCTGGGACTTCCTGCAAACTAGAAGAGACAATTACCCAACTGCAAGGGCAGATGGACACAATCAGCGGTCAGGTGGGTTGCATCAGCGACCAAATGAGCACGACACCCTGCGGTGCTCATCCTTCCAAACTTGCTGCGGACTGGCCTAGATTAAAGTTAAATAAGGCATCACTTCCTAATGGGCAGGTCACGCAAGTGTTGGATCTCCCTTCTTTTCCAAAACAGAGTGTCCATCCGACCTCTCAACCTCAACAACAACAGAGTCAATCACAACGAAGGAACCCAGACCGACTGCAGTATCGGAGGAAACAACAAGGAAGGCAGTTCAGGCCACCCAAAGGAAGCGGCACTAGACAAATATGGGTGCCAAAAGGACAAAAAGCACCGAAGAACTCCAGCCAAGCAGAAATCGACAAAAAAAAGGCAGTACAGAAACAGAATCGATATCCACCATCCCCTCGACCTTCTTCTACAGGTCCGAGCATCCGACAAATGTGGATCGCCAAGAAGTACCTTACCCATAGACCCACGCCCACGCAGATTTGGGTACCCAAACCATGTATCATAGCTCAACCCATAAGCCATGTAATATATACCCCTCACAAATCTTTCCATCCCTCGATACCACCCCACCCGACACTACCCTTGGCCCCTCAGCAGAAACCCACCACCCACTCCAAGATCCTTAGGAAATGGATACCGAAGCGTGTCCAACCGTCTCCCCCTAACCCCATGTCTGATAAAACTACCCCCCCCGACTAACATACAACCTTGTACTAAATCACTAACCTTTAAACCTTGTATAAATTCACCCACCATCATCACACATCACTCGTAATCTCATCTCATCAAGAAATGTATGCATGATCTGAAACGTATAGGTGCCTAGAGATCTGTACTAGTGCTGCAAGAAACATTGCATCCATCACATCACAGCACTTGGCTACACGGGTTACGCATCAGTTATGGAAAGGGATTGCGGTCTCACTTTAATGGGATCATAATTAATTTCCATGCTAATGTGTTAATCTTTTGTAGCAGATCTTTCTCATTAGCGCATCCGTCACCATGCAAACCGACGAAGGAACATCAGGAGCAGGCCCCAGTGTAGCGGCTGTGCCCCTCAACGTGCTACGAGCAGAGTCCCACCCGACGGCTCCACCGCCGGAATTTCAGGGATTTCCAGGGCCAATGCCTATCGACAACCCACCCATGGGCTACACCGAAAAGATACACAGAAACTCTCATTGGTTTCAGGGCCTTGCAGGACCCCTTGCGGACGCGGACTTTATATTCGAATCCTCTCTGACATTTGATGACCGCACGTGGGGAAAATACCAGTTTTTCTCCAGAGAGTTCGAAGCCCTACAGAGCACCCAGGATTTAACTCATGTTTGGGCCAGAGCAGGCTTCACAGAGTATTTCAGTGACCCCCTGCCCAAACCGGATTTTTATAGGTGCTATTACTTAATCACTACCCTGCTGGCATCAGAGAATAAGGACATCCCAGGAACCTTCATATTGCCTACTCTAGTGGATGATCCACCTTACAAAAGGTTTTACCTATCTAAGGATTTAATCAGAGCGGTCATCAAAATTCATGGCACCCACACACCCACAGATCGAGAGAGATTAATTCCAGAACCGATGAAACGTGGGGATGTCACGAAGTGGGAGGAGATTTCGGCAATTACACCTGAGCTGTCGAAGCCACTAAGGATATGCATGCAACATTTCGCATTTCCAGCTCAGGACAGATTTACCATGCCCCATAAACGAATCTGGTTCGGATTGTATTTGGCATGTACGGGACCGCAGACTGTTGACCTGGCAAGCTGGATCATAGATCAAATGTATCTGGCACAGCACAGATGGGAGCGCAAGAAGGTGCTTAATGGATGTTGTGCGCTGACCAGAATTGTTTATATGTGCTTAGCTTATGACTTGCCCATCGAGCGTGCATTAACAGGAGAAGAACTGAAGGCATTCAAAGGAACGACGAAGAAAGCCAGGAAGCCCAGCAGAACACGGGCAGGCAAGCGCATGCGAGGCACCATTCCTTGCCTTCAAGTGCCAGAGTCACCATCACCACAACCTTCTCCAGAGCGACCACAGACAGAAGCTGCTCCCACAGTACAACCTATTCGCATAAGGTTGTCCAGACCAGTGGTCACGGAGGGCACGACTAGTACCGCTGCACCTCAGGCAGCAGCCACCACAGAACCCACCACCAGCACAGCAGAAGCTCCCACCACTATTGGTGCGGAAGCCTTTTCCTTCCCCATACCACACATGGAGGCAGAACCCATAAACACCACATTTGATTTTGAGATGCCGGATGCATTCTCAAATGAATTTCAATTTTCAGAGGCACAAATGTTTTCTCAGGAATATGAACGCCCTAGTTACCCTACCACGCCGAGAGATCTGCCACAGGGACAAGCTGTGTCGAGCTCTGAAGAAGAAAGAACCGAAACAGACGATGACGAAGGTGATGACGAAGCCAATCAGGGCACGTATGATTCCCAAGGGCAAGGACAGACAGATGACCAAGGCCAACAAACCGAAGCACACGGCGACACCAGCACATATGAAGATGAGACTTTCGAAGCCGCAGCATACACGCTGGCCATCAAGAAATTATATCGTACGATGGAGAGAGTCTGGGCACGAAAGAAGTTAACTGAAGAGGAGAGCCAGGCATTAATTGAACAAGAACTCATCTCCGGAGGATTCGAAGACGCATACATCAAAGGGTTCAGAGAATTAGTCAAATCAGTAGGCTCCAATGAAGCACTCCGGTACTTACAAAGAAAGCAACTACCACAGTTTGACCCCCGCCGAGTGCGACTACTTTCAAAGCCCGGAGAGTATATTCGCGTACCAACAGGAGCTCAATCCTCAGCACAAGCCAGGGAGGCACGCCTCGCCCCCGAACGTTCATTGACCGCAGAAACCATCCTTGTAGATTCCCCACCACGTACTACCGTTGTACATACCCCAACTATCCTCGAAATAACATCCACACCTTCTACTCCTCTATCACCTCATGTATCACCGACCCATCCTGTATCCCCCGCACACCCACCTGTCCCCCCCACATCCACACCAGTCCAAGGCAACATAGCCACACCCTTTGCCCTGCCCATTCATACCACCATGCCCACACCCAACCCTCCGCATCTACCTGTTAACCCCTTCACCCATTCATCCTTCCCATCCTTTCCACCACCTTTAAGACCCCCTTTCACCTTTCTAACCCCACTAACCTTCTCACCAGTTTCACCTCCCCAACCCACCGTAACCCCTATTTCCCCTTTTCACCAAGCTATTCCAGCCATCCCCCCTGTAAATTACTCTACTTTTGTAAATCCCGTCTTCACACCTACACAACCACCCACTTACACACCGCTTTTCACAGTCACCGCACTTGACACGTCCAATGGCATGGACATATCACCATCCACCTCACCACCACCCACTCCACTCACAGCACCATCATATTTAGGCACGTCACAATTTTCCACAATCACCACTGCATCCACCTTCCCAACCCCATTCCCCATCCCCGCTGCATCTACTTCCACTGCATCTTCAATTAGCACTCCATTACTATTATCACCCACCATAGACACGGCACTACAACACATGTTCACATGCATGACACAAGTAAGAGATGAGTTCGCATCTCTTGGCAACAACTATCAACAGCTGTAGAGGACTACGAATGAATTACAGTCGCAACTTAATTCACTATCAATTGAGAATGCCTCACTGAACAGCCAATACCAAGATTTACGAGAGGCCTATCACAAATTAGAACTAGAGAGTGAGGAGAAAACAAAAGAAACCATCGCGGATTTGGACAACCTACTTCGAGCCCAAACGATTAGAAACGCAACACTGACACGGAATATGGGCCTGCTCAGAAGACATCTAGCCGCAGCCCAGGAGGAGAATGTGAGACTCCAAGCGCAGAAGAGAGAAAACTTGGAAGCGGCTTTGGATCATCCAGAACAACCACTAAGTCCGAGCAGATTCAAGGCAATCCCATCCGAGTCGATGCGGATGTTGCTAGATGACCATGTTCGATTGCTCGAGGACTATGATCGTATGAACGAAGAACATCAAAAGTTAAAGGAAGATCACAAGCTACTACAGCTCAGAGAACCGGCAACACAACAAGCACAAATAGCAGCAGAATTACCAGCACCTGTGGACCCTGCCCCTGAAATTTTGGAGGAACTCAACGCACTCCGGGCCCAGGTAATAAATCTTGAATCTAGAATTGCAGTCTATGAAGCACCACCAAGGCCAGACTCCCCACCTGAGCTACCAGCTGAGGAAGAAACCGTCACTATCCCGGTGGAGGAGACATTTGAAGAAGCATACGAGCCGATTCCCATCCCAGGCGGACGTGTCACGGCCGAAGGCCAGATGACTTATGAATTACCTACCCCCGCGTGGATGAAGACAGTTGAAGAACTCGGAACAACACATTCGGCCAGAGTAGAGGCACAGTTACATGCCATGGCCATGATTGAAGAGAGAATTTTACAGTCACCATTCTTTGCTCAATTGGCCCCGCGAAGACACATATCTGGGCATGAGCTCCAATATAAACCGTACTTCATGTTAATGGCCGAATACCAGTTAGCCATAGAGAAAGAAACAGGGATGAAACCAACGCATGCCACTCAATTCGAGCCGGAGGACTTACCACCAAGTGCTCAGAGAGGTGAAATCCATCAACCAGACTGGCGCAAAGATTTATTGCAAAAGTATCCCGAGATGATGAGCACATGGGTGAAAGCGCCGCTGCACTTAAAGTTTAACCCATGCTGGGGACCAATCCCACGACGCCGCTCTTGGACTGCATTCGCTATTAAAGTACAAAATAATAAGCAGTGCCAAGACTGGTTGAACTATCCCTATTTCAAGCCACCAATCGAGTTACCCACAGTAGGCTACATGATGGCGACGATCCGCCACTGGCTCCCTAGGTTAAAGCATATGAATGATATTGCTGCGCACATGACTGTCAAAATCTTTGACATGATGCAAATGATCTTTAAAGTCTTCCGACGCGTCAAGGCTCCCCATGTAAACACCCCGGGCTTTGAGCATGGCAATTTTGATTTAGTCTATGATATGAGCACAACGCCATCGCTACGGGTGTGTTATGCCTGGCACTGCAGAATAAAATACCTACCGGCGTGCTATAAGCAGACATTCGAAGAAATGTTCACCACCGGCTTTTGGGAGTACCATTCAGAGGTATTTATAAGCAGGCCCACACACTTATTGCAATTATTCGCCTGTGAAAGGATGGTGTACTCCACACATTATCAGCTCCCACCACCAGACGAGCCACAACCTATTGACTGGGAGAAACTCGAGGCTGATCTAGCCCGAGGCATTCGTATATCAGAGCACACCCTCGCTCAAGACCTCCTACAGAACTACATCCGGCAGACCTCACAACAAGGTTCTGTCAGGGACGACAGAAGCGAGAGGGAGGGGGGTGTTGGAAGCAGCCAGAGGCACAGACGCCACGGAAGCATGTGAAGACGAAGCAGGGAGCCAGGCGGATCAATTTTCCAGACAAATATATTTCTTATTATTTCTTCAAACATTCAACAGTGATTGTTATCACTAATTGTAACATATGTATCATAGAAAACTCCATTTTGTAATCCATAGCTCCATTTTGTGCAAGCCGAGGAGTCCTCGAGCTTGAGGAGCTTAGGTAGAATGCACGTACCAATTTCCGTTATTTTTAGATACCGTTTACCCTTCCAAATAGCATCTAGGACCTATTTTTTAACTAGGCCGGTCACTAGATGTGAAACCGGTCAAAGCTAGTCTAGAAACTATAAAAAGAGCTAGAGAGCTCATTTTTGAGGTGAGCTTGTTTGAGATTAGAGTTCTTTTGAGCTTGTAAGAGTGTTCTTGAGTAATAGAGCTAATTTCCTACCTTCCATTGTATCTTGCTTGTCTCTTCATTGTGTGTGTGTATGTGTGTGTGCATCTTTGTGCTTCTCACCTTCACTCTCACATCATCTCACGTTCACGATCTTCATATCACTCCTACCTCTCCCTCGGATTGACATTAAGGAGGTGAAGCTTCTTAACGTGGTACTTACCATTGTGCTAGAGCAACAGACCTCAAGGTCTTTATGTAGCGTCCTGTTTCCTTTTCTACCTGTGCTTTGAATCTCTTGAACATGGAGAACACATCTGATTTTTGTTTTATGCAAAACATCCATACTTTTCTTGGATGATCGTCAATAAAAGTGACAAAATATCTATTACCAGCCACTGATGGTTGTTGTGATGGTCCCATACATCCGTGTGTATCAAGTCGAGGACATTCCTTGCCACATAGTTGCTCTTCTTGAATGGTTGTCGAGTTTGCTTTCCTAGTTGGCATGCTTCACAAAACTCATGTAGTCTAGCATCATTGAATCTTGGAAGACCTCTTACCACTTCATGGTTGCTCATGTCCTTGAGCTTGGGAATGTTGATATGTCCAAACCTTTTGTGCCACAAATCGATTTTAGCAATCTTCTTGTTTCCAAACTGAATATACATCACCTTTCCATGTGGTTGTTGAATGTCCAAGGTGAACATCCTACCTTCTTTCCTTCCTTGAGCAATGATCTTGAATCCTTCTTTTGGATTCTTTATAAAGTAGCCTTTTTCATTGAAGATAACATGATATCCTTTCTCTACCATTTTTCCTACTGAAATCAAATTCTTTGCAATAGTAGGAACATGAAGAACATTAGCCAATACCTTTCTATCTCCAAGCTTGATATCTCCAACATGCTCAATTGCGTGTTGAGTTTCATCGCCGGTCTCCACACACCTTTTCCACTTGGAGCTTGTAGCTTTGTGAATAAATCTCCTTGGCATGTCATATGGTTGCTGCAACCTGAATCTATGAACCATTTTTGGTCATCACTTCTCGAGTTGTTGTAGTCATGCTTCATGGCAAGCATGGTTTGCTTGTCTCCTTCACTTGATGTACTCGCATAGTTATTTTGGCTCCTTTGGTTGCCTCCATTCAGCCTTCCATTCTTTTGCCAACAATCATTTGCATAATGTCCTAGTTTACCACAATGATAACTTGTTATACCTTTATGAGGATTGTATGAACCTCGACCTCTTCCTCTATTTCTTCCTCGACCTCTTCCATGTGTGTTGTCATTTGAGTTGTCCTTGTTGTCCTCCGAGTTGTGTTGGCTGAAATTTGTGTTGTTGTAGCTTCTTCCTCTTCCTCTCGAGCCTCCTCTTGAGTTCCTTCCTCTACCTCTTCCTGCATATAACATTTGACTATGGCTGTCCTTACCTTTGTTGCCTTCTCCTTGTTGAGCTACCTCTTCAGCCACAAGATTTGGTATAATCTCGTCGAATGTTGGTAGAGGATCTCTATAAAGAATGTTTGTGATGAGGGGCTTTCACTTTTCTTCACTCCTCAAGCCATTGAGGGCTGTTTGGATGATGTCTTCCTCTTCTATCTTGCATCCAACTGATGCTAGCTGATCTCGAAGCTCCTTGATCCTCAATGTATACTCACTAATGCTTTGGTTTGAGCTTTTCCTCATGTTGTTGAGCTCGTTCTTGAGTTGCATCCTTCCAGACCTTGTTGAGGTAGCATACACCTTCTCCAATGCTTCCCAAACTTCCTTGGCTGTTTCTAAGCTTTGCACATGACCAATCATAGTGTTAGAAATAACTTGTGAGATGAGGAACATCACCCTTCGATTCCTCTCTTCCCAATAAGCAAATTTTCTCCTTTGTGCCGGAGTAATGTTGGGATCTTCAATGTCCACCGGTTGTGGATCGTCTCCACTAACTAGACTCCATAAACCTTTATCTTTAAGGTAATTTATCATTCTATACCTCCAAGATTGAAAATTATCTTTGTCTAACTTCTCAACTTGTTGTCCTAAATCAGCCATTGAAAACTTCCAAGATTGAAGTTTACGTCAAGTATGTTGTGGCACTCTTTCTTGACTTCATGAAGCTCCCCCTTGATTTGTAGCTTCTCCTTTGCTTCAATTCAGTTCCAATGCTTTGAATCTTCAAACTCCAATGCTCTGATACCAATTGTTGGAGAATTCCTCTCCTAATCGCAGCAGAAAGTGTAGAAGACCTTCTCAAGATCAAGACTCTTGCCAATAGCTGAACCTTCAAATGAAAACTGGTACCAACTGAAAAATGCAATGCACTTAAAACTTTGGTCACTCAAACTAGACACAGAGCTTTCAAATGAGATATCAAACACTCAATTTGGAGTAGATTTGGGTTGGCAACTATTTGATTCAAAACAGACTCCATCATTTCTCCACTACTTTGGACAGCCACTCCTCTTACAGTTCAGTTTTTGGATTTGATTCTCTTTTGAATGATTCTCTTTTGGCCTCCACTACTTGCTGAAGAAAATGCTTCTATTTTTCATTTTTGTATTTTCCTTCTACTTGAAAAAAATCCTTTTCGCAAAAATATATACGAGCTTACTTCTTTATTTTTAACAGATGTTTGTGGTCCTATGCAGACACCCTCTTTTGGAAATCATCTTTACTTCGTGACTTTCATCGATGATTTTTCCAGGCATGCATTGATATATCCACTCAAAGCAAAGTCCGAAGTGTTTATGTGCTTCAAAGAGTTTCTGGTTTTGGCTGAAAATATATCAGCATGTAAAATGGGCACCTTTGTTCCGATCGAGGGGGAGAATATATGTCTTTTGATTTTAATGCATTTCTGGCTGAATGTGGGATAAAACACTAGTGTATAGTGTCGTATACACCTCAACAAAATGGAGTTGTTGAATGGAAGAACATGTCACTTATGGAGATGGCGAGGTGTATGGTCAAGAGTCAGGCCTCACCACATAGTTTCTGGCTTGAGGTTGTTACTTGTTGATGAGAGAAAGGATATTGAGCAAGCAAAAACTATGCCAAAATGGTTGGTGCAGACTTTGTGTGACAACAAATTTGATGCACCTCTATCATATCATACTCGATCAGGGTCTCATTGTGCCTCTTTTGCATCAGATTGCTATGCTATGGCTGCCTCTAGTCTCTGTGATGAGACTGAACCTGTTTCGTTTGATGAAGCACAAAATTTTGAACATGGGATGACTGTAATGCAATCTGAATATGATGATATAAAGAAGAATGGTACTTGGTCTTTATGTGACTTGCCTCTTGGCAAGAAGGCCATTGGCACAAAGTGGGTGTACAAGCTGAAGCGTAAACCTGATGGAACTGTTGACAGCTATAAGGCTAGGCTTGTTACAAAGGGTTATGCACACGAAAGAGGCATTGTTTTTTATGAGACCTTTGCACCTACTTGTCGAATGACTACTGTTTGTAGCATCTGTGCACTTGCAGCTCATCATGGTTGGAATGTACATCAGTTGGATATCAAAACAACATTAGTGAATTTGACTTGCAGGAAGAAGTGTATGTTTTTTAGACTCGTGGCTTTGTGCAGAAAGGGCATGAGAACTAGGTGTGCAGGTTAAAGAAGGCATTATATGGTTTAAAGCAAGCACCACCTACTTGGTATGAAAAGATACATGCCTATCTAATTGGACATGGCTTTGAGAACAGTCCAACTGAAAGCACCTTATATGTTAAGCGTGTTAATGATTTACTTCTGATCATTGTGGTTTATGTTGATGATATGCTGGTCCATGGTCCTCATGAGAGGCATATTGCTGATTTTAAGGCTAATTTGCATGCCTCATTTGAGATGTCTGATTTGGGGCATTTGCATCACTATTTGGGCGTTCAATTTATGCACATTGATGGTGGAATGGCTTTGTGTCAAACGAAAAATATGGACACATTATTGCATTGTTTTGGCCTTGAAGACTGTAAACCTATTGCCACTCCTATGGAAACAGGTTTACAATTGAGTCTTCATGATGCTGGAGATGCATTTGATGTTGTTCTCTATCAGCAGGCTGTTGGATGCTTGATTTACTTATGCATTACTCGGCCACATATTCAGTTTGTTGTCTCATATATGAGAATGTTTATGCATTGCCCAGGTGTCAAGCATTGGCAGGCGATTAAGCGCATCTTTTGCTACTTGAGTGGTACCCGACTACTTGGGCTGTTTTATGCCAAGGGGGGATCACTACTGCCAGATTTGCATGCTTTTCTTGACTTTGACTGGGCTAGTTGCTATGACACTCATGTATCCGCGAGTGGTTTTTGCTTCATGGTTGGTAGCTCATGCATATCTTGGCTGAGCAAGAAGCAGCCTACTATGGCCACTTCTAATTGTGAGGCTGAGTATAGGGTAGCTTTCACAATGACTGTTGAGTGTGTGTGGCTCAAACACCTTATGGCTGATTTGGGTGTTGGTCAATCTTTTGCCACCACCATCTTCACTGTCAGTTAGAGCGCACTGGCAGTTGCGAGGAACCCTGTGTTCCATGCTCGCACTAAGCACATTGGCATGCATTATCACTATGTCAGGGAGAGGTTCTCTACTGGAGAGATCATCTTGGCATATGTGCCCACACAGGAAAACATTGAAGAACTTTTCACAAAGGCTCTACCTCAGGAGAAGTTTGAAGCTTTTCACAAAGATTTGGGCTTACTTCCTTTTGTGGAGTGATTTCCACATAGTTAGCACTTCCTTATACATGAGTGCTAGCTCCTTGTTCACCCGTGTCACTCCCAAGGGGGATTTGTTGATATATTTAGGCAGTGATGTGTGTGAACACTCTAGGACCGTCGGGGCACTTTTTTCCCTCTTTAGGAGGTTTTTTCTCTTGGCTTGTATATATGCCTATAGCCCTAATGGGTTACTTATATTTGTACATTCTCTGGTAATACATTCAATATTGTGTGTTGTTCCAAGCTTCTTCTTATTCCTTGTGCTGCTTGCGTGCTTCCGCAGACATCTAACTCCAACAATTAATGCATGTTTAAGTATCAATCAGTGAATTTAGACATATCAAGTGTATGAAGACATGTGCACACATGATGAAAAATGAAGTGAAAGTTCTATCAATACATGTATCATAAATTCATCTACTACTCATGTCACTTATCCCTCTAAAAATGTACGCTGCAATACTTGTTGCAATAGTAAGCACAAATTAGGGCTTTTCTCTCAGCTCCGAAATTTGAATATGGTCAATAAAAAATTCCTTTCGAAGCTCTTCATGAGACACATCTAATAATGGTATTCTCAGCTAATTTGACAAACGTGCTTTGAGTTATGGGAGAAATATTGAATGATGAAAAACATCAGCTCTTGCTCCACAACTCACCAAGCATCACACACATACTACAGTGGGTAAAACAAGAGGAGAAGGGATAGACAACACTCCTAAACACACATTTCAAGCATCAAATACACATGAAACCTGTTGGAGAAGAAGATACTCAATAGAGAAGAAACAAATTCAAAATTTCAGCTTGAGTACTCACTATGGCAAAAAAGTCCTTTACAAAGAGGCATAAAATGACTTATATACATGTGCCCTAAAAATGGTCCTTTCACATAAGAAACCGGAACTTTTATTGAAAAACATTGATTCCTACTAATGTACAGAGATAATGTTACAATGCTCAGGGATCTTGCATCTAGAGGACTCCTCTAGAGCAATTACAAGGCTTTTGACATGATATCATGGAAATTTGAAGAGGAAAATTATGCATAACTTTGAAATTTTTTTGGGGCCTACTTCTTTTTTCTATAACATAGACAAAGAAGGAGAAGAAGAGTCAACAATCGAGGAAGGAAAGTAATTCCTCTAATCCTAAGCCTTCGAGTCCTTCCCCTAATGCATTTTCTACACCCAAAGAAAAGTCTTCGACTACATCTGAGTCAAAGAAAGGAGTATGCCATTACTATAAGAAACCAGTTCATGGCAGAATGCAAAACAATATTTTTTAATGAGAAGAAGAAAGCATCAAGTAAAAGTGTTGAAGATGATCCAAAACCTAAATCCTCAAAGGTATATTCATATGCATGTCTTAATATTGAAGAAATAGCTTTTGATTAGGTAGCATCAAATGCAATCTTAGATAATCCTTGGATTTTTTATTATAGAGCTACTAAGGATATTATAGGTTGCAGAAAGGTATTTTCTTCCCTTTCTAACTCTTCAGGTAGAAGAGTGACCATTGTAGATGGTCATGATCTAGATGTTGTTGGTGTTGGAGAAGTGAAACTAAAGTCTAGAGTTGGAGGAAATTTCACAACTTCCAATGTTCTTTATGTTTCAAACATGCAAAAGAATTTTCTCTCAATCTCTACTTTCTTGTTAGATGGCTATAAAGTTGTTTTTAAGAAAGATTCATGTCAGATCCTCTCACATGATGAGGAGCATTGTCTACTTCAAGGTTAAAATAGAAGTGGCATGTTTGTGTTATCCAAAATTAGTCATGCTAATGTTGCTAGGCCTACTACACCTACACAGAACATGAAGTTATGGCATGCTAAATTTTTTCATATCCATTACACAGCTCTCAAGCATATCAAAGATCAAGGTATGGTGGAGAATTTTCCAACTTTTGCTTTACCAGATGATGCAGAGTCATGTGAAGGATGTCTTGAAGGAAAGCTTCATAAACTTCCTTTCAAGAAGCATGGATACATCAGGACCACAAGGAAGTTGTAGATCATACATTCAGATATGAATGGACCGATGAGAATAGATTCTACTCAAGGTTTCATGTACTTTGTTAATTTTATTGGTGATTTCTCAAGATATTCGTGGGTTTACAGTCTTAAAGTAAAGTAAGAGGTTTTTCCTACTTTTAAGAAGTTCTTAGGTATGGTTGAAAATGAAATTCATTCGAAGATCCAGATTTTGAGAAGTGATTGAGTAGGAGAGTACATGTCTAAAGACTTTAAGTATTTTCTTGAAGACAAAGGTACCTCTCACCAACTATTACATGGAGTATAGATGTGTTATACCACACCTCTCTCTAATATGTGTCCACCAATCGGCAAGGAATCCCTATTTACCTTGATGGTTTAAATAGGTATGTTGCAAGGATAGTGAACTCTACCGAATCAGCAATAGTGCCCAGACCCGCAGATAAGTACGAGGGAGGAGTGTACATGGATAAATTAGGTCAAATCTATGTAGTGACAAAAAACCCAGATCAGATCAACAAGAGAGGAGAACTAGAAGGACAAGGAAACTCAGGGAGATCTAACTCAGAAGAACTTGTGACTACCCCAAGGGGTAAGTCTCTGGTAACTCAAGTCTTGAGAGGGGATTTGTCAGATCTATTGTTACATTCTCTTATCCGAGGACAAGAAGTAAGTTCTAGTAACCATTTATGAGTGAAAGGATCCAGAAGATGAGTCTAGAGTCACATACGAGCCAAACAAGTGGATGAAATTTTTTGTGCAATATGAGTCCTTTGGATTAACCCTCGCAAAGAATGGATTTGACTTGGTTCCAACCATTGGATCCAAATCAATTTGGAAATATTGAGCAATTTTTCCAAGAGTTCATTGGAGAATTCACTAAAAGAGGGATTAAACACAGCTCGTCATCCTTAATCCATAGTTTCAAACAAAACCAAAATGAAACCGTAAAAACAGCGGCTCGAAGTTTTAACCAATATGTTAATAGATGCCTAGTAACCGAAAGGCCCTCTCTGCAAAAAATGATATCATTATTCTTAGAGGGATTGACTAATGGAACATTGAGAACCCTAGTTTATGTAAAACGGCTCCAGACATTGCGTGAGTGTCTCCAAGGATGCATTGACCTAGAAGACAACCTAGTTGACGACCTCAAAAGTACACCAAGCTCTACTAAATCAGAGGACACTAGGAGTACAACGATGACTAGTTCTAGTAATGTGGAGGAGCTAGCAAAACTGGTAGCCAAGAAGTTAGGCCACAGACAGACGAATTACCAGAGCCCACCAATGAGAGTGCCAATATTATGGAGATGCAACCTATGTGGTGGAGAACACCCATCTCATATGTGTGCAAGAGGAGTAGACATGCCTCAAGTTTATCCATACAATAGGTATTCACCCCAAGGACCCAACTTGTACTGTCATATTGAGCAGAAATACACCAATCATACTACTGAAAAATTGCCCATTCAACAGGTAGTCAAGGCCCATGAATCAACCCTAGTATAGGCCTTACAGATACCCTCCTAGAGAACAAGGAAGAGAGATCCCAAGATACAACCCCTATCCAAGCCCACAAGGAGCACCCAGACCTTATGAATAAGGAGGATATGGACAACCACAGCCAGTGCTAGGATAACAACCACCCCTTCCATAGAACGTAGTGTCAGTCAAATATACTCAACCAGAGGAGAACATGGAAAGAGCTATAGTACCAGCTACACCTTTAGCGAGTACAAAACCAACGAATCAGGGATACGAGCAAGCTCAAGGAGAATACTATCCCTATGACACCAGTATAATGGAGTATGGACAAACTTATGACCAACAATACTATGGCTATGAAGGGTATGATAACCCCTATGGGCCTGGATATGCAAACCTAATGTACATCGCACCTAAGGCATCAGCACCTATGAGACCACCCATTAGACTGTCTGTGCCAAAAGGACCATGCTATAGATGCAGAGGAGATCACTTCATAAGAGAATGCACTCTGCCATACAACCCACCACCTCCTAGAACTTGGAAAGGGTACTGCAATGAGTGTGGAAAGGAACATCTATTTATAGATTGCCCAAAAAATCCCAATAAGACTCATAAAACAACACAAATCAATGTGATAGGAGTGATTGAATCAACGGGGAGTGATAAGGAATACACGGTGCCATTAAAAGCCATTACTTGAGTGCAAGCCAGAGGACATGAGAGAAGGAAATTCGATTCCAAACGAGAAATGATTAAGGATCTAGAGCCAAATATACAGGTAGTGGAAGATTTAGAAGATCCATATGAGAGTAACCAAATGAAGAAAATGCAAAGTTGGAAGACCAGAAGGGAAAAACTTAAAAATAAATGGAAGGAAGATAAAATTAAAGGGGACAAGAAGGATGTTAAAGATAACAGCAAACTGCAGGAACTGGAAGTACAAGAGAATACACCACCTAAATCCCACATCGAGAAACTAGATAAACCAGGATCAATCTTAGCAGATCCAATACCAGAAGACCTAGACATGTGGTTGAAAGCTTATCAGGCTAGAATCACAATTGGACCTATATGAAAGGATGTGTCGCTGGAGGAGGAAGAGGAACTGATAAGCCTAATTCGAGAATATCAAGATGTGTTTGCATGGACCTAGAAGGACCTTAAAGGAGTAGATCCATCCATTTGTTCTCATCGATCCCAATGACACCTGATGCAAAACCATCGAAGCAATGCTCGTATACTTATAACGATGTCTATTTGGTAAAAATTAAGGAGGAGATAGACAAACTATTAGCAGTTGGATTCATTTATGAATTAGAGCACACAGAATGGGTGTCACCATTAGTGGTCGTACCCAAAAACAATGGGAAATTAAGAGTGTGTATTAACCTGAAGAAAGTGAACGCAGCCACAATCTGTGATAGCTACCCATTACCTATCAATGATCATCTCTTGGAAAGGGTTGCAGGTAAGGAAGTCTATATCTTCCTAGATGGATTCTCTGGGTACAACCAAGTAGCCATTGCTACAGAGGATCAACATAAGAGAGCATTTGCAACCGAATGGGGAGCCTATGCTTTTAGAGTGATGCCATTTGGACTCACCAATGCCACTGCTACTTTCCAAAGGTTGGTGTGTCACATCTTTAAAGAGTTTCTATAGAAGAGTATGTAAGTATATGTAGATGACTTGTGCACATACTCAGGTCAGAGACAGGAACACATTCCAGAGTTACGAAGGATATTTTAAAAGTGTTGACAATATCGAGTGTGTCTGAATCCTGAAAAATGCATCTTTATGGTAAGACAAGGAAAAATCCTAGGACATATCGTATCCAAGAATGGAATCCTAGAGCTTCCAAGACCGAAGAACGCTAAGGAAGTGCAAGCTTTTATGGGTCTTTGTGTGAGAAGTGGAGAATGACATGCTTGGGACTCACCCCCCAGCCTATTTATAGCCCTTGCCTAGTCACCATCTAGAGTTCTCTCTAAGGTCCCTCTACTCATCTAGCCATCATGAGTAGGTACCTCGTATGAACTCTCTGGCTTCTGGCCTTGGCTATCCCCTGAGCAAGGAACTTCTCGTTCCTCCAAGCATGTATATCTCTGGAATATAACACTCTCTCCCCCTTCTAAAGATCATTGTCCTCAATGATATAGAAGGAGCTATAAACGTGGGAATCAGAATCTGTGATTTCAAATAACAAGAGTAGAGTGGACTAGATGTCTAAAATACTAGATAATAAAAAAGAGGACCACTCATCTCTCTGCTTCCTATCTAGCATTTCCATCCATAAATAGTAGTCCTTACCTTGGGCATATTGTAGGAATCCCACTGAGGCCCAATGAGTCCATATGTGCGCATCATAAGTACTCAGAATATCCTCGGAATCCCTATGCTTAGACCTTGACCACTAACTTGTGACGGCTTGTCACTTGTAGAAACCTTGGCAACTTGCCCTAGTCTCCCTGGAATACCCATTGATAGCTTGTCATATGGTATAATTGTGCAAAATCACTTACTTCACTAGAATAATGAAAACTATTATGCTAGTCCAAAACAATGTGAATTTGTCCCAATCTCTGCAGAAAAATACTAAAGATAAATGGAAACCTTTTCAAAATAGTATTTTATCTCTAAGCTCAAGTAAATCTGCTTGATTTACTATCTCTAAGCTCGAGTAAATCTACTTGATTTACCTACTGTAATGAAAATGAAACTCAAGAAAGTCTCATCATGATCTAAACTATGAATCCAAGATGACAATCTATCAACGATCCAAACTATGGACAAAGATATCAATATGTCAATGATCCAAACTATGGACCAAGATCTCAATCTGTCACATCGAAACTATGGATTAAGATCTCAATTAGTCACATCCAAACTATGGATCCAAATCTCGATCTATCATATATATAATCCAAACTATGGATCAGAATATCTCCCATACAAAGTAAATCCCAATCCACTTTGTGGAACTAAGTCCATCATGCCAAGTGAAGACGTGCTAAGAAAGTATAGCAACTAGTGGAAATACCACCGCCTTCTCAATGCAATATGTTCCAAGTGGATAAACTTGCTTTATCACCGACCACCATCTGATCATCACTATGATCAAATCATTCCTAACTAGGAATGATGTGTCTCTAGTAAGCTATTATAATAATCTGGCACTCCTAGATATAATGAGAACCATAATGTAAGTCCACTAAATACTCTGAAAAATGGTAAGTAGATGTGTGCACACTCATAGCCCACTAGGCTAAGCATCTAGCTCACCTCATACACACTATGTATGAACCATGGCCTAACCTCAGGCATATCAAATAAAGTAGTACATACTCTATGAATTTCTCTTTAATGCAATTGTCTATTCATAGTTCTTATATGCAAACCTTGCCTTTTCGCTTCTAGGCTACTTGTTCGCGGACTTGCCTTGTTTGTGATCACATACAGATTGACTACCTCAACTGCCCCTCTGTTGTCTAATAATAAGAAGATCATATAAATGAACTCCAAATCATATAAAAAATACAATCTCAAAAACTTCTCTCCCATACCATCTGTCCTACACCTAGGTAGAATACAAAGTTTGATGTCCCATACCACCAAACTTTATACCCACATAGATGCATGTATGAGATTAAAGTCGAACACTTCTCTCAAAAAATACAAGAATATATCGATGAGTACTCACAAACATAAATAATAATAAATGAAACCATGAAGTGTTCCTAAAGTGTTTCTTTCCCTCTATGGAAAGAACAGAGTCATCCCTATGACTCTATCACTCATAACTATCTGTGACATCAACTCATCTTGAGTTGAGAAATGAGAAACTATATGATAAATCAACTCAACTAGAGTTGTGAAGGATGCAGCTTGCATCAAATACCAATTCACTTCACTTGAGTCAAATATTAACTCAAAAGAAATTAGAATTTATACAACTTGTATGTGTTGGAGTTAGACATCTACGGAAGCACGTGAACAACACCAGGAAGAAGAAGAAGCTTGGAGCACAACACACAATACTGAATGTATTACTAGAGAATGTACAAAGATAAGTAGCCCATTAGGGCAATAGGCATGAAAAAAACCTCCTAAAGAGGGAAAAAAGTGCCCCGGCGATCCTAGTGTGTTCACACACATCACTACCTAAATATATCAACAAATCCCCCCTGGGAGTGATGCAGTGAACAAGGAGCTGGCACTCATGTATAAGGAAGTGCCAAGCTATGTGGAAATCACTCCACAAAAGGAGGTAAGCCCAAAGCTTTGCGGAAAGCTTCAAATTTCTCCCTAGGCAGAGCCTTTGTGAAAAGGTTTGCAATGTTCTCCTGCGTGGGCACATATGCCAAGCTGATCTCACCACTAGAGAACCTCTCCCAGTTAGACGTCTACGTGGGCACATATGCCAAGCTGATCTCACCAATAGAGAACCTCTCACTAGTTAGAGGTTCTCCTACGTGGGCACATATGCCAAGCTGATCTCACCAGTAGAGAACCTCTCACCAGTTAGACGTCTACGGAAGCACGTGAACAGCACCAGGAAGAAGAAGAAGCTTGGAGCACAACACACAATACTGAATGTATTACTAGAGAATGTACAAAGATAAGTAGCCCATTAGGGCAATAGGCGTATATACAAGCCGGGGGAAAAAAACCTCCTAAAGAGGGAAAAAAGTTCCCCGGTGATCCTAGTGTGTTCACACACATCACTACCTGAATATATCAACAAATCCCCCCTGGGAGTGATGCGGTGAACAAGGAGCTGGCACTCATGTATAAGGAAGTGCCAAGCTATGTGGAAATCACTCCACAAAAGGAGGTAAGCCCAAAGCTTTGCGGAAAGCTTCAAATTTCTCCCTAGGCAGAGCCTTTGTGAAAAGGTTTGCAATGTTATTCTGCGTGGGCACATATGCCAAGCTGATCTCACCAGTAGAGAACCCCTCCGTGACATAGTGATAATGCACCTCAATGTGCTTAGTGCGAGCATGGAACATGGGGTTCCTCGCAACTGCCAATGTGCTCTGACTGTCAATGAAGATGGTGGTGGCAGAAGTCTCACCAACACCCAAATCAGCCATAAGGCGTCTGAGCCACACACACTCAATAGTCGTTGTGAAAGTTTCCCTATACTCAGCCTCACAAGTGGAAGTGGCCACAGTAGGCTGCTTCTTGCTCAACCAAGATATACATGAGCTACCAAGCATGAAGCAAAAGCCACTAGTGGACACACGAGTGTCATAGCAACCAACCTCGCGGTAGTGATCCCCCCTTGGGATAAAACAACCCAAGTAATCGAGTACCACTCAAAAAGCGAAAGATGCACTTAACTGCCTGCCAATGCTTGACTCCTGGGCAATGCATAAACCTGCTCATCTGTGAGACAACAAACTGAATATCTGGCCGAGTAATGCATAAGTAAATCAAGCATCCAACAGCCTGCTGATAGAGAACAACATCAAGTACATCTCCAGCATCATGAAGACTCAATCGTAAACCTGTCTCCATAGGAGTGGCAATAGGCTTATAGTCTTCAAGGCCAAAACGCTGCAATAATGTGTCAATATGTTTCATTTGACACAAAGCCATTCCACCATCAACTTGCATAAACTGAATGCCCAAATAGTGATGCAAATGCCCCAAATTAGACATTAGGTCGTACATAGCAGTGAGATGCTTAACACCAAAATGGCATATGACTTGATTTAGGTTCATCATTTTACAAGCACCATGAATGCATCGGGGAAGATCTAGAAAATGAAGAAGGAAAGTGATTGAGTTGGAAGCGAGACTTTACCCCTTGATAAGGATGGTAATCATTGGACGGAAAGGGCTAGTGGGCTTGTAAAGTTATTTAAGTGTACGAAGATTAAGAGAAAAAAATTATAGTCGAAGGATATATCAAGGAAGTATTTTTTTGTATTTGGTTTGGAAGTGTGGAAAATGCATAGTTTTGGAGATTTTCAATAGGGATTCATGGTCTACCGCATGGTGGTGCAAGTGCAACAACAGTTGGTGAACTCCTTTAAAATTTAAAAGTTGCTGACAAAAGAAATGATATCTGAAATGAAAAAAACAAAGGCTGTTAGGTCGTTTTCTTTTGCAGAATTTGCAGGATGACATGTCTAATGCAACGAACCATCTTTTCAAAGGCCGGAATCGATGCATCAAGTGGGGAAACTTCCAAAAGAGTGTTGAGGGAGAAGGATGCAGTTTGGTTTTTGCTTGTTTTTTTGTGATTATGGGTGTACAGGAGGTTGTTTTTTCCACCTGCAATCGAGGGTGTTGGGCTGAGCATCCACGCACGACAATATGGAGGGGAACTTTTGAAGGCAAAAAAAAGGGGGAGCCTCCTTCTTCTTGGTCTCTGATCCGTCTCTGATCTGTTTTCGGCTGGGCGTACACACCATAAAAGGGGAGGGAAGCACAGATCTGAAGAGAGGAGGGATGGGTTCCCTTCGTCATCGAAGGCTGGAGGTGTTTTTGGGGCACCATAAATGCTGAAGAGGGGGGAGTCTTGGCATCCCTTTTTTTTGGGGCGACAGAGGTACAGAGGAAGAGAGAGCGAGCTTAGCAGGCTTCGTCCTCAGGGTTTCCTTTGGGGGAGCATTACTGCCCACAATCTGTGGGCTGTTGTCGAATCCATTGAGGGGGAGTCCCAGGGAGAGTGCGGACACACACTGGGAGAAAGAAGGAAGATTCAGAGGTGTACGTATGTTCCCTTGTAAAGGACTGCACAAAAAGAAAAAAAAACTCTGTAAATGGTGATAACAATACTACTGGGACACGGAAATCGTCTTGTTAAAGGTAGAAGGAAGGCTTTGAGGAGGAAATCAAGGGCAATCTGCAGGCGGTGTGCTAGAAAAACGACTTAGTTCTCTCGGCTGCCAGATATAGTTTTAACGCTTGTTAGCAATTCTCAATCTGGACTGACCTATACTAAGCACGCTGGTGATGTTTGGATTGCATCCCAAAACCTGTTGAGGTACTCAAACATGCTTATTTCTATTCATACTTTTTATAGTAACTTGCGTTGTGCTTTGGTTTTCTTTTGGATGTGAAATAAGTCGAAGTTATGGGCTGAAATGGAGATGTACATATATAGTTATGTACTACAGTAGTTTAGCGAATCATGTTCTGGCAGAATCGGTATAGAAAATTCGGGTTTAGTTTTACATTCAAGTAAATATAAGGAGGGTTGTACACACTTCCATGTCGTTCTCTGTCATGTGAATGCTTGTTTATTTCAATCGAAGGTGTATTGCAATATTTTCGCAGTTCACAGTTTAATCTTTAGATCATAAATGGACTGAACTATGCTGGAAACAACCTTGAGATTTCGAAGGCGACAAGGACTAGGAATCTTGCTAGAAAAGAGGCAACAGCAACAACAACAAATTCATCCCGGTTTGTAAGCTTGTGATTAAATACTCATTCTCATCGACAAACCACTCCGCTCAGGATGCTATACAGAACTATGTTGAGTTATTAGAAGCTGAGTTCAGGTTGGAATAAGGCTAGATTCACAATAGTGAAAATTAGACAAAAAGTCATCGAAATAACGAAAAAGGGTCCGTTATCACTAATCCCCTTCCCCTTTAGAGAGGCAAGGATGGTTCTCGAGTAAACCCATCTGGGTTTGGAACGGAGAGATTTGAGTACCAAAGTGTGGTCTCATAATGGATGGGATCTTCATGTCACGTGAGCTAGCAATCACAAAGAAAATTTTCACTAATAGCTGTGCTTAGGTTAAAACATATAATAAACACGTAAGTGATACAGACACAGAATTGAAGTTGGGGAGTGTTTCCAAGAAAAAAATTTTGATTGAGGATAAAAGACCACCGTAAGATCTGAAGGAAGTTTTCCGAGTCTAGCGTTGCCCTTGAGATAATGGGGTGAGTTGAGTGTGAGTGTGTTTGGGTACAAGAGTAAGTGAATTAGAGGGCGAAAAAGGAATTGAGGAAGTGAGGGGATAGGGAATGAGAGAGGGAGAGAAAGAGAGCTTGAGAGAGTGCATGAGAATGAGAGTGGCACAGCCAAGCCCCAGATTGGTTGCTTTGGTCTTGGTAAAGTGATGACACAAAGAATGCAAGTTAGGGACTTTCAAAAGGTCAGCTCGAGGATGATGAACTCTAAATGGACTAGAAGTCGAAGCGAGTTTGGATGCTCAATGCAAAGCCATGCATATGAACGTCATCGGGTTGGTCCAATCTCGAATTATGTTCGGTGTTGGTGTTGCGAGAAAGTTGGGCACATTGCAAATTTTTGCCCTCGTGTGTCAAGTTCGTTGGACTTTGTCCCTAGATGCGTAGAATGCGGGAAAAAGAGGCTATGTGAGCACGTGTGTGGCTCAAAAGAGGTGACTGACAAAAAGGTTGCAATGAATGAACCGGATAGGTGTTTATCCTCTTTGTATGTGGAAGTTGACATGAGTGGAGCCACTTCGTCGATGGAGACCGCAAGAGTGAACGCAGACACGAATAGAAAATCCCAGAATCAAGCTTTGATGGAACTCGTAAAGAGCTTGGAATGTCAAGTCAATTTGCTTCGGGTAGAGCGGGATAGCGAGAGGGCCAAGGTAGAAAAGCTTGAGGAAAGTCAAGCGAGGTTAGGAGAGGTCGTCACGAAATGTGTAGAACAATTGCAAGTTGTGGAGAATAGAAACAAGGAGTTGAAGGCGAACAAAAGCTTGAGGAAAAGTCCTTGTGAGGCTTGAGAGTGAAAACGTGGTCTTGGACTTGAGATCCAGCTTGATGATAGCCGACTACTTTGGAGTTGAGATCAAAGAAGAGCCCTCAAGAGACAAGGATGACCTAATGAGGAGACTCGAAGGAATGGAGCATGAAATCGAGAAGGTACAAAGCATAATCCGTAGATACAGTGATCAAGCGGGTAAGGCATGTGAGGAGTTTCACCTAGAGTTAGAAAGAATGAAAAGTGCCCAAGCAAAGATCGATGAGAAAGTGAGACGGGTAGAGAAAGAGAATGCAAGGCTGAGTAGCAAGCTCAGTAGGTGGATGAATCGGAAAGACGACGAGATGTGAGGAAAGATGGAGGACCCAAGAGTGGGGAAATTGGAGGAAGAGTTGAAAGCGGTGTTGGATAGGTTGAGGGTGTTCGGAGCAGAGTTAGAAGAGACGAAGAATGAGTTGTCGAAGAAGGTAGATGATCTAGATGTAGAAAATATGAGTAGGATTTGGGAGGAAAGATCGATTAGAGAGGAAGTCGAGAAGTTGACCGTTCGAGTTGAGAAGAGGGAGGATATTCCCCTCGGATGTGCAAAAAGGGTGAGAGAGGATAAAGAGATGGAGCAAATATGGAATCGGTTCCGAAGCATCGATTGTGACCTGTTCCAATATCAGAGTGATATTGAGCACAACAAACAAGGATTAAGAGACCTAGCGGCGAGGCTTGAGGCACTAAGAGGTACAACGTCTAATGGTAGTTTTCAAGGTCATCTATCAGGTCTGGTGGAATCTCTGCGAGGTAGAGGTTGGAGATGAAAAAGAAATAGACGAGGTGATGGATGTCAGTAGGGATGGCTTAGGTCTGATTAGGGTTTGCTTTGCGGATTGCGAGTCAGAGATGTGAGGACGGATGGATCGAGTGTGTTGTACGCTTAGGGACTGAAGTGGCATTTTTTGGGGTTTTCAGGTCGACAAGGTAGTTAGTGTGTGCGGGTTTCAAGAGAAAAGTTGATCATGGCATTAGTGGCCGGATTTTGGCTTGAGTAGCCGTAGAGAGGAGAGGTGTCTCATCGGGATGTCCATGGGGAGTGTATATATGTGTGTCGTGATCAGGATGGTTGGGAAAAGATTCTTTCTTTTGTCTCCTAATTCTCGAGATGCGGGAATGAAAAAAATGGAAGAAAAATATATGTTTATGTATGTGTGAATGTGGCTACGCGTCTATGTGGGCCGATAGGTGGGTGGACCCACTTTGGCCGGGTGGTCAAAGCCACGAACCGATGTCCGTTTCACATAGGGCTAGCCGTCTATGTGTCGCGTGCTGCGTTGGGTTGGTAGATGGGTGGAACAAACTCGATCGGGTGGTTGAGTCCACGAGTCACATCCAGCTTCAGCGTAGGCCGGCAAATGTGGATAAATATGTGAAGAAAAAATGTAAAAAAAAAATGAATGAGACAAATTCCTCGCTCGAGGGGGGACAAAAGAGAGGTGAGAGAGCATGATGCTCGGATGGGAATGTGTGTATGTGTTGTGGGGATCTAGGAATGTGTGGTCTCCTGATGAGGCATGTCGAATCAAAGCTTAAGCTCGGCTAGGGTTTTGGCTGCAACGTTGTGGAGGTGATCGCAATCCGGGTGGATCGGGTCCGATCGTGGCACACACAGGGTGTATGAAGCTAATGAATGTTGGATGGTTTAAGGACATGAAAGTGAAATTAATGTTGAGTATGGAGAAGAGAGAGATGTTGAAATGATTATGGGAATGGGAAAGTAGGAGTGCAAGTTAGATTTATGAACATGAATGATAAGAATGAAAGAGAACCAAACACACGAATGAAATTTGGAAGGAAGAATGGTCCATTGAAGGAGCTTCTTAAACACTTCCTAATTCTAATCCATATGCATAGTCTTCTTTGGATGATATTTATGCATGACGTGAATAGATGGAATCCTTACACATAAACCAGTTTCGAAAGGAAGAATGGTCCAATATTGGAGCTTCTTATACACTTTCAGAAACTAATCAATATGTATGGGTATGTATGGATTATATGCATGCAAGTGAATTATGATGATAGAGTTTACTCACAAGCTCAAAGAAACATCCTCACTGGTTCAACGCAATACTGCGGAGCCTTCTCACACATAGAAGAAATAGAAGACATGTAAAAATACTTAAGAGACTGAGAGAGGAGACAAGAGACAAGTGACAAGTGACATGAATTAAAAGGATTGGAATTAAGATACATGTATAAGATCATCGTGGTACATCAAGCTAGGCAGTCTACTGATCAAAGGTGGTTCCGACCCTCAAACCATGACAGTTCAACCGAATGTCACACGTAAGAAGGTGAGTTCCACTTCAGTGACCCTATGTATGTCTAGGCTCGTAACGTCTAACTAAAGAAGCCTAAGACTCATTAAAACCAGCTCTAACTCACTCACACGCTCCACCGAGGGTGAGTCAAGATAGAGATGCTGGTTTCAAGAGCCTATCCTAGATTGGAGTTCTAAGTTAAATTTGAAACTAGGTACTATACTCATACTAGCTCACCTTGGATCCTCACTCACTCAACCGAGGGTGATCGTCTCAAGGAAACCGTAAGCTAGCATGAGCCCTATGGATGCCTAACAATGATTCTCTAGGAGTTTGGAGGGGGGTTTATATAGTTTTTTGAATGGATTTGGGCCCTTGGATCTAGAGAAATCAACTCTCAACTCTGAAATCAACTCTCAACTCTAGGATCACTACTTTCGATTACAACCATTTGATTAATCAAATCAATGGCTTGGAATTGTTCTTTCTATCAAATCTAGTGTAAAGGAGTGAAATTTAGGCGCCTTCATTCTCCACCATTGGATCTGGGGATGATCTGGACCATCGGATCAATGCTGACATCATTTTGGATAAGATAAGCCACTATTTTTGGAGAAAAGCTGCATTATTGATCTTTGATTGTCAAAAAAATCTTCTTTTATGGAAAAACTCGTGGATCCTCCTTGCTTTAAGCATAAGTGCATCTCCACCCTTGAATATGAGCTCATCTTGATCGTACAACATGGCTAAATCAGCTTTCGCCATGTGGTGGCCCTTCAACCCTTCAATTTGCTTAAACTAGAAAACTGTGGTGATCTTGAAAACTGGACTTTGTACTCTTTGAACCTCCAAATAGGCTTTGATGAAGATGAAACTTTGTAGGACTATGTTTCCAAAGATCTCCTTCAAGAATATGCAGAAAAAACTCCCATCTGAATCTCGCTTGTACAAGTTTGACTACATTTGGAAGCTTGCAAGGTGGCATTAAGGTGTCTAGAAAGCTCTGATAGCCTTGAAAATTTGTACAAATATGTAGCCACATATGATCTTTATACATGCCAAACCATATGGCTAACATAAATTTCTATACAAGAATTTGTAGGGTCAAACTAGAAAAATTACATTTTTACAAAATGAACATAGCATATCAATGTGCTACAAAATCCATTTTCTGCTGAAATTTGGGCTATAGACTGCCTTTGACAATCTTTACAAGTATATGAATTTTCATCTAATTTGGTGAAAATGAAATTTTTGCCCTAATTTCCTAACTTTGACCAGCTTTGACCGCTACCATGGACTTTCTTGATTTCTTTGAAACTTTGTATGTGAGCTTCCTTTGACATCCTTGATGCATCCTGGACTTCTCGGGGAATTCCGGCTACCTTCACCAAATATGTTTTTTGTAGGCCTTCACAAGTGAGAGAGGAGAGAAAATCTCGACGACAACGTGTCTATGGAAAGCTTGGACTTGAAGAATCCAATCGTCCTAGTTACTTTGTTTGTCTGCGAACTCTTGGGAGGTGCTCATTTTGGTTCTTAGGTTGTGCAACTACTTGCGATGTCCTGAAGCATGTCGACGATGAGCGATCTTGTCGGAGTGAGCTCGTGTTAGGGTTGAGTCGTGTTTGCCGCGTGTCCATCAATTCAAGAGGTGTGGTGGTGACCTAGCATAGAATTTATTTGAAAAGCCAAAAAAAGAACAAAAAGTCGATGAAAAGAAAAGCGGGTAATGGAAACCCTAGGTAGAAGGGGAATGAAAAATCAGCGAGAGAACTCAGTTAGAAACGAGAAAAAGAAATCAGGAAAGCAATCGTATGGCCAAAATGAGTATCAAAAATGGAAGTGGGGAATGGTTTTGATTATATATGGTGTGTGTGGAAAGTGTGTTGAGTATGCATGTGGAACAAAGATTTGTGATGTGTTGAACGAACAGTCGAGAAGAGTGACGAGAGGGAGTGTGGATGGGCTTTTTGCTTGCATGTGTGTTGTGCGTGACGAGAATGCATGTGTGATGCAGGATCATGATGTGTGTGCTGAGTATATATGTGTGATGTGGATGAAGGATATGATTTTCTTTTTATTGTGGTTGTACATATTGTGATTTGGTGAAGAAAGGTTCTAATGTTTTAATGAAGTTTGGAGACAGGCAGACATGTCGATGAAGATGTGAGAAGATGGACAAAGATGATAAGTGGAATGATTGGATTTTGGTACTAACAGATGATTGTATGAGGGTGATTGCAGGTGCTAGATTGAGGAAGAAGAGAACAGACATGCAAGATAAAGGTTTGTAACTGATTGAGTGATGAAGCAAATGTTGGATGATTTGAGTGCAGGAACATATTGGGCTCGTCAGGGATGACTTCGCACATTAGTGAAGGGGAGTATGTTAACGCGTCAAAAGGTCAATTTTTATGTTCTAACATGTTTCTCTTTTGCAAAATATATGGGTGATTGCAGATGCCTAGGGAGACCGAAATCTATTTCATTCATAATTGTATCCCTGCATACGCCGATATGCATCTGATGGGGCTAACCTTGATAGTGGAGGGTCTAGCATATGATACGCAACCTATGGGGTAGCAAGTATGGAGGTCATACATAGCAGTGAGATGCTTAACACCAAAATGGCATATGACTTGATTTAGGTTCATCATTTTACAAGCACCATGAATGCATCGGGGAAGATCTAGAAAATGAAGAAGGAAAGTGATTGAGTTGGAAGCGAGACTTTACCCCTTGATAAGGATGGTAATCATTGGACGTAAAGGGCTAGTGGGCTTGTAAAGTTATTTAAGTGTACGTCGAAGGATATATCAAGGAAGTATTTTTTTGTATTTGGTTTGGAAGTGTGGAAAATGCATAGTTTTGGAGATTTTCAATAGGGATTCATGGTCTACCGCATGGTGGTGAAAGTGCAACAACAATTGGTGAACTCCTTTAAAATTTAAAAGTTGCTGACAAAAGAAATGATATCTGAAATGAAAAAAACAAAGGCTGTTAGGTCGTTTTCTTTTGCAAAATTTACAGGATGACAGGTCTAATGCAACGAACCATCTTTTCAAAGGTCGGAATCGATGCATTAAGTGGGGAAACTACCAAAAGAGTGTTGAGGGAGAAGGATGCACTTTGGTTTTTGCTTGTTTTTTTGTGATTACGGGTGTACAGGAGGTCATTTTTTCCACCTGCAATTGAGGGTGTTGGGCTGAGCATCCATGCACGACAATATGGAGGGGAACTTTTGAAGGCAAAAAAAAAGGGGGAGCCTCCTTCTTCTTGGTCTCTGATCCGTCTTTGATCTGATTTTGGCTGGGCGTACACACCATAAAAGGGGAGGGAAGCACAGATCTGAAGAGAGGAGGGATGGTTTCCCTTCGTCATCAAAGGCTGGAGGTGTTTTTGGGGCAGCATAAGTGTTGAAGAGGGGGGAGTCTTGGCATCCCTTTTTTTTGGGGCGACAGAGGTACAGAGGAAGAGAGAGCGAGCTTAGCAGGCTTCATCCTCAGGGTTTCCTTTGGGGGAGCGTTACTGCCCACAGTCTGCGTGTTGTTGTCGAATCCACTGAGGGAGAGTCCCAGGGAGAGTGCGGACACACACTGGGAGAAAGAAGGAAGATTCACAGGTGCACGTATGTTCCCTTGTAAAGGACTGCACAAAAAGAAAAAAAAAACTCTGTAAATGGTGATAACAGTACTACTGGGACACGGAAATCGGCTTGTTAAAGGTAGAAGGAAGGCTGTGAGGAGGAAATCAAGGGCAGTCTGCAGGCGGTGTGCTAGAAAAATGACTTAGTTCTCTCGGCTACCGGATATAGTTTTAACACTTGTAAGGCCAAGAGGCAAGAGGCAAGTCACATAAAGACCAAGAGGCAAGTCACATAAAGACCAAGTACTTGGTCTTTATGTGACTTGCCAAGAGGCAAGTCACATAAAGACCAAGTACCATTCTTCATTATAGAATCATATTCAGATTGCATAGTAGACATCCAATTTTCTGAATTTTGTGCTTCATCAAACGAAACAGGCTCATTCTCATCACAGAGGCTAGATGCAGCCATAGTATAGCAATCTGATGCAAAAGAGGCACTCTGAGAGCTTGAACGAGTACGATATGATAGAGGTGCATCTAATTTTTTGTCACGCAAGGGCCGCACCAGCCATTTTGGCATAGTTCTTTCCTGCTCAATATCAGCTCTCTCATCAATAAGTGCATCATGTACATCTGCATCAGAAATGGAATTATCTGCATCATCACATGAAACCTGCAAAGGTTGAGAAGTTGCCTCATTAGGACCAGCACTAGACTGTCCACCTGTAAAAAGAGGCACCAAAGTATCATACATGTCTTTGGAGCTAACAGATTTCTCCTTAGTACATGAAAGCAATGGCTGAATAGCATCTTCCGCAAGAACAACATCACGGCTAACCAGAATGCATTTAGTCTGTGGATGATACAGACGATAGCCTTTACTTTCAAAACTGTATCCAACAAAAATACATTTTACTGCTTTATCATCCAATTTTTTGCGATGTTGTTCAGGCACTAATGCATATGCCAAACAACAAAAAACATGCAGATGAGCAACAAATGGCTTATGGTCATGCCAAGCCTCATATGGAGGGATAGATTGCAGCGCTTTAGTGGGACACCTGTTCAGTACATATGCTGCACACATGACAACCTGAAGCCAGAAACTATGTGGTAAAGCCTGACTCTTGACATACGACTCACCATCTTCATGAGTGACCTGTTCTTTCATTCAGCAACTCCATTCTGTTGAGGTGTATACGACACTATACACTGGTGTTTTATCCCACGTTCAACCAAAAATGCATTAAAATCAGAAGACATATATTCCCCCCCTCGATCAGAACGGAGGGTGCCCATTTTACATGCTGACATATTTTTAGCCAAAACCAAAAACTGTTTGAAGCACATGAACACTTTGGAGTTTGCCTTCAATGGATATACCCATGCATGCATGGAAAAATCATCGATGAAAGTCACGAAGTAAAGATTATTCCCAAAAGAGGGTGTCTGCATAGGACCACAGACATCACTATGTACAAGCTGCAATTTCTGAGTAGGTCGAACTGAACCATCTTTTGGAAAGGACGAACGCTGCATTTTGCCCAAAATACAGCCTTCACAAACATGTTTTCCAGGTGCCTCAAGTTTGGGCAAAGAGGACACCATTTCAGATTTCTACAGGCGTAGCAAACTAGCAAAATTCAGATGACCAAAGCATGCATGCCTAATCTTTGCATCTAACATAGCCTTAAAATCATTTACTGCACATGCCAAATCATGTACAGATCTTTCATAGTCTATGAGCTTATATAGCCCACGACATAAAATGCCAGAAGCAATAATCACATCGCCATTTGACAGATCATGAACTGTACACCTGTCATCAACAAATTTCACAACCAAGCCAATCTTGGCTAATGTAGAAACTGATAACAGGTTCTTCTTGATCCCTAGCACAAATAAGGCATCTGACAAAGTGAAAGAACTACCATGAGCAGTAGTCAAAATGATCTTACCAATTCCCATAACTGGATAAGATGAGTTGTTGGCGCACTTAATAGTATTCCCTGTAGGGGCAGGCTCGAGTGAAGAGAAGAAACTACGCTGTGAGGTAATATGTTTGGTCGTCCCATTGTCAAAATATCAAACATCTGAGTCTACTGCAGACATGCACTGCCCATGAGAAGATGGGTCAAAACTGTAGACAATAGTAAACACCCATTCTTCTTCCTCCACAAGATTAGCAGACTCTGTTTTTGGTGTAGAGGCCTTTGCAACAACCATTCCAACCTCTTTCTTCTTTGCCTCTTTAGCAGCCAGTTTTGGACACTTCTTTATGATATGATCATTCCCTTTACAATACTTACAAAACAATTTCTGCTTTTCTGATTTCTTCTCATCTTTATCTTCCTTCTTCAAATATGCAAAATTAGCAGATTTCTGCTTACTAGTTGAAGAGGTCCATTTTCCTTTGCCCTTCTGATTAGCCAAGAAAGCTTGATCTGCAACTTGCATAATGGACCTATTTTGCCTGGACTTATCTTCCTGCAATAGAACAGAGACTAACTCCTCAAATGATAAGGCATTTGGATTGCCTTCCATCATCAACCGAAGAGTAGAAGCAAAACTCTGATATGAATCAGGAAGACCATTCAGAATGGTCTGCACAAGTGAGCTATCTGGTATAACCTTATCAACAGAAATCAACTGTTCCTTCAAGACTTTGATCTTCGTTAGGAAACTATCCATAGAATCACCTTCGTTCATGTGCTCACTCTCCAACTGTTTTCGGAGGTAAGCAACATGAGCCTCATTCCTAGCTTGGTACAATGTGGTAAGTGTATCTCAACCATCCTTAGCTGTTCTGCAAGAGCGAATGTGAGGAATAATGGCACGTTTGACAGACAAAGCTATCAATGCATGTGCCTGGGCATCTCTGCCAACCCAACAAATTTGCTCTGCAGTAGGTGCAACAAAAACCGCAACACGAAGAGGGATATGTAGAATATCATCATCTTCGACACCTTCTGCATCAGCTTCAGTACCTGTAGTTGTAACACTTGCAGGTGTAATAGGACATTTTTCGACACTCTGCAGAATGTTCCATAGTCCTTTTGCAACCAACACATGTCGCATCATATAAGCCCATAATGGGTAGTTGGTACCATCCAACTTATCCTCAACAGCCAACATACGGAATACATCATTGCATTCAGCCATGGCCGGTGACTAAAATACCTTGATGCAAAAAATTGACTGTATCTCAAAAAGTTGAACAGAACTATCGAGACAAATTCTACTAGACCTGTAGCAGACTTCGAGCCGCTTATACTGGCGAACAGAAGCTGGTATATACCTTTGGCACAAAAAGATGAAATAGCCTGCACAAGCACTGTGAAAGTGCGTTCGGAGGCTGAAACAAGCTCAGATCACGATTTCGACACCACAGAGAAAAGTCGTTTTGATCTCGAAAACGCGCTGAGTATGCTCACCAAAATTCATGCGATTATTAGACTGCAACCAGAGGAGTGTCGACGGGTTCCTAGATGAAGCGACGACCTGCTCTGATACCAATTGTTGGAGTTAGACGTCTGCGGAAGCACACGAACAACACCAGGAAGAAGAAGAAGCTTGGAGCACAACACACAATACTGAATGTATTACTAGAGAATGTACAAAGATAAGTAGCCCATTAGGGCAATAGGCGTATATACAAGCTGGGGGTAAAAAACCTCCTAAAGAGGGAAAAAAGTGCCCCGGTGATCCTAGTGTGTTCACACACATCACGACCTCAACTGTATGAATCCAATTATATGAAATGAGAACAACTAGCAAAGTTCTCATGTTCCATGCTCTCATGGCATTATATACATTTTTGAAAATTTCGACAGAGTCTGCTCTGTCCTACTAAGAATGGTCACCATGAACCAATTATGAATGAAAAAATATCTAGGGCATGGCTAGCCCATGGTGATCACACCATATCAAAGAAACATCATAAAAACCTATAGAAAATCTTTTCCCTATAACGATGTCTCCTGCATAAACAATTTCCAATAGCAGATGATTATTTCTTAATTTTAACTAATTTGTACTCATGAAAAATGTATGAAATTTCTTACGCTTTTGTATCTTTTTGCAAGATTTCATTAGGCACAAAAATCACTTGATTTTGATAGTTTCTCAGAGTTTTATAACCATTTTACTAGAAGGGTCAAACACTTGATGACCAACTCTAGAAATGTATAGGGTCATCTTGTTGAAGCCCTTAGACTGATCAAACAAACTCCAAATTCTATTTTCTTTGTGCCAAAATCTAGAGCAATGCATCTAGTTTGGTCTCACAAAATTTCAATTCAAAATGAAATCAAATATGCATTCAAATGTATAATTCTATCTCTGCTAGACCTGCGCTTATGTGAGCCTAGAAACAATGCTGCTGCACTTTTATAATATCTTCTAAATATGAAGATAAATTCCAAAACCTTTGAATTTTGGGTATATTATAGGGTCTACACTATAGTTGCTTCTCCAATGAAAAGTTTTGAAATTGGAGTGTCCAATATGAAAATGTCATGTGTTCATCAAACACATGTACCACTCTTTCAAAAATCCTCACCAGAGATTGGTTTGAGAAGAATAGTTCATTTGACCTACCAATTGATATCCAATTTCTTCCAAATTATAATAGCATATATCTAATATTATCTATGTTTATTGATATAAGTTTCATAGTATTTGGGCATTTGGATCTTTCACAATGACCAAAATACTAAGCCTCTATACCTACAAATTTTTAAAAATTTGCAAAGGCTAACTTTTACTCTTTTCTTTGTATATCCTAAATAAAGAAACATTTCATCTTGAAATTTTGTACACACCATGGTAGAAACAAAAATCATCCAATTTGAGTAAATGAGCTAAGAGAAACAAGCACCTCTAGGTGACATGGTCTCTGGTCATTTTATAAATTCCAGAGGCTGCACTTTGATGTGCAAAGATTCTTTAACCTACCAAATGGTCTTCAAAAATAATGAAACTTGGTATCCACAAAGAAATATTTTGAAGGTTTAATGTACAATAAAGATCATGCAATTTGGATGTACCAATGAAGAGAAATGCCCTTTGTAACTGGCCTATGTCACTTGTTTTAGGCCTCCACCTCTACTAGTAGCACTTCTAGTAAAGAGGTCATTTAACCTTTCTAAAAGTATTCAAATTACTTGAAAATTATTCAGGTTAAAGATTAGGCTATGAAATACTTTCCCTCCAAATTTCATTAAATTTTGAAATTCCCTCAAAGAGCAGCATCCAAATCTCTATGAGGCTGCTACCTCACTAGCTATTTGCTCATTTTTTTTTTAAATCTAAAAAAGATGAGATATGTTAATCCTTATGATTACACATACTCATTCATTTTCTTGGATGGATTATGACATGGAGAAATATCCATTCATATAATGATCATCTAGATCAATGCAAACCAATTAACCATCCAAATCATCTCTTTACATAGTATCCACCTTTCAGTGAAAGTGAATATCTATGGATGTCATTTAATTCATTGTTCTTCTTGCACATTCATTAACCTCATCAAGAACAATCACATACATGCATTTAATACTTGTAATGATGGTCATAACCATAGCACGAACTTGTGCCAACTAGAGATAAGATTCTATATCAAGTACATAGACTTGCATGAAGAACAATTCATGTGCTCATGCGTTACTAGACGAAAACACATCTTAGTTGTACTTGATGCATATACCTTGTCATTTACTTTCTAAAGGCACAATTAGCCTACGCATGGTACCTCTATCACATACCTCATGCTCACCCTAACTCATCATGGTGATACATAAAAGTGATCTTCTATAGACAGGAAATGCATCATGCACTTCAACCTTTTAGCAATCATATTATCTATGTATGCATGCATCCACTCATGCATCTTCTTCTCTACTTCAATCAATTTATATGCTTTTAGTTATTCACACATAAGATTTCCTCTCTCTCACAACACAACATCACTCTAATTCTCACATGGCATATAAGGCCATGTGGCTACAAAATTTGGGCAACATTTCCCCAAGAAAATGAAGCCTAAACAAATAATAACCATGATACAATGATAAGCATCAGCCTAGTGGTTGGAAAACCACTTTCTTTACTCCAGAAACCTACAAAAAAAAAAAAATCCAAAATGTGTTCTTGGGCACTACATGCCCTCATAACAAGGTCTTTTCTTGCTCCAATACCTGCAAAATGGTCTTAAAACACACAACAACAACAACTTGTGCATGCTTTCATGAATCATCATAAGTTAGTGTAACTTCATGTGCATAGATGAATTTGTATCAAAACTAACTTTCATGCACATTCCAATGTTGCTTTCATAAAATAGAAAGAGAATACAATGTAAAATTATAAACTTTGATGCAAAACGTATTCAAATGAATATACTTGAAAGAAAAACTATGATGCAAAGGTATAAACCTATCCAAAATGGTTCAAAGTATGATTAGAAATTCCTAATTATCATGATTGGACACTCAAATCACTCATATCAGTTGATTTCTGTTGATGAGGTTATACCAGATAGCTCACTTGTGCAGACCATTCTGAATGGTCTTCTTGATTCATATCAGAGTTTTGCTTCTACTCTTCGGTTGATGATGAAAGGCAATCCAAATGCCTTATCATTTGAGGAGTTAGTCTCTATTCTGTTGTAGGAAGATCAGTCCAGGCAGAACAAGTCCATTATGCGAGTTGCGGATTGTTGGCATACAAGTCAGATGAAGAGCATACTAGCGCAACGGAGGAGTCATGCACAATACGGCAACAAGGCCCAATCATTTTTTCCATGGACCATTTACAACTCAAGTGATTTTAATCACTACACAAACATTGTAAATTCCGTTTTTGGTAGAATAGACTCCATTTTGTGCAAGCCGAGGAGTCCTCGAGCTTGAGGAGTATTAGAACTAGCTACATATCAATTTTCATAATTTTTAGACTCTATTTGAGCCCTCAAATAGGCTCTAGAACCTAATTTTTAACTAGGCCGGACACTAGGTCTGGACAAGACCAAAGCTAGTTAGAAAACTATAAAAAGAGCTAGAGAGCTCATTTTTGAGGTTAGATTGTTTGCGAATTGAGCTTATGTAAGAGACTTTTTGACTAATGCAAAGAACTCCATTGTTCCTCTCCTTGTTCTTGCCTTGTGTGCGCGTGTGTGTGTATGTGTGTGCATGCTTGTGTGCTTCTCACTCATACACTTGTGCCTTCACTTGCTCATAGTCTTCATACTAGTCCTCACGTCTCCACGGATTGACAATTATGAGGTGAATCTTCTCACGTTGGTACTCACCATTGTGCTAGAGTGACACCAAATTTGGCGCCGTTGCCGGGGAGAGAGCTTCGAGGACGAGCGTGTGATGGTAAGACGTCGAATTGAGACATTGGAGCTATAGGTAATATCCTTCCTTCTCTTTATTTTTCTTCATTTTTTCCTTACTTTCACATCACCATCATCACCATCATCATCCCCACCATCTCCCACCTCCATCTCCATCTCCACAAAAAATTTCAGTTTTTTGGTCATATTACACTCCCCACCTCATTTCCCTCATTTCATTGTGAGAGAGAGCGAGAGAGAGCTTGCATGCTATCTGTTTTTGGTGTGTTTTTGAGATTTTGTTGCAGGAACTAGCTGTACCACCTTCTCCAGCAGTGTGCGCAGGTACGACAAACTCTGCACAGGTCCCGAGACGACGACCTCTGTCTGTCGCGATAGACAGAAAAACTTAATATTTTGTGAATGCGTGTTTGGCACGGTAACCTACACCATTAGAGCACTCCAAATCACTAGAAGTTTCTCAAAAATTTGCGTTTTTTCAATCTATCGCGACAGACACCGTCTATCGCGACAGACAGAGACCCATGATAGACCCCGTCTATCGCGACAGACACCTATCTATCGCGACAGACCAAAATTCCACGACATATCCACTCTATCGCGACAGACACCGTCTATCGCGACAGACCACTCTATCGCGACAGACACCGTCTATCGCGACATACCACTCTATCGCGACAGACACCGTCTATCGCGACAGACACCGTCTATCGCGACAGACCACTCTATCGCGACAGACACCGTCTATCGCGATAGACAGCCCCCCACGATAGTTTGTGTCTATCGCGATAGACAGACATTTTCGGCAAAAATTAAGGGGTAAATTTTTTGGAAATTTAGGCTAAATTTTGGGCATATTTGCACTCTCAAATACTCACACACTTGCAAAGGCCTTAGAAAAATGCATTAAAACTCCTGAAAGGTTCTGTTTGTCTGTTTAACCCCCTAAACCCTGAATGGTTATAACTTTTTCATACGAATCCATTTTTTGAGCTCTAGGGCTTGTCGGAAAGCTCGTGGCATATCCTACACGCCCTCAACTGTTTTTTATAAGAATAATGCGTTGATTTTCAGATAGGATATTTGGAAGTTGACACACTGAGGGGTAGGAACACCAAGGGAGCTCTAGAGGAAATTTTTAGCAATACAAAAGGGGGAACAAGGGTCATTAAAAAAGTGTCTGAAATAAATTGTCTGACAATTGAAGGATCAACTTGAAGCTAAACTTGGGATTCTTACAGGATCATCGAGAGCTCTTGGAGAAAGCAAAGTAAGTGCCAAGGAGAACAAGCTCGGGAACGTGCTTCTTGGGTAGACCAGCATCGCCAGGAGGAGCGACTTGAGGTTGGAACATCACTTAACCCCCTCAGTCTATTCTTAGCATAGGCTAAGTGCGAGTAGTTGTTCTGATTGACTAGGGGTACGATAGGAACACTCAAGTTTGAAGAGCCCTTAATTTCTCAAGTGCAAGGGTAGGCAAAATTGTAGTCAAGGGATAACTTAAAGGAAAAGAACTTAAACTAAGCGGACGCAGAACATCAAGTACGACCCACGAAAGTGCTCCTGATGACGCTTAACTAAAAACAAGAAAACACATCCAAAGGAACTTAAAAGGAACAAGTGACTGGTACCAAAGAATCAGCAACGTACAAAGGGCATATGAACCTTAGGTCAGGTAGACACCTAGGGAGAGACAGACAAAGTCTTAGATCTTCAGAGGCTAGTGTCAATCATACTGCGAGGTCTTGGGCCCAGCAGTTGAGCCATCATTCGTATTACCCTAGTTCTGAGACTAGCGAGTCTGAGATGTCCCACGGTATGGAGAGACCTACAGGAAGTTCTGGGGTGCCATATTTACACAGGGTAGAAGGCCCGTACAAGACGCAGCTGGAATACCTTAGGACCAACCGATTAGGTGCTAGCATCTATGAGGACGGTCTAGGAAGATCCGTGGTCCAGATTAAAAACCCTGACCAATCTATTGGACTAGAGCGCCCAGTTGTCAAGTTTGAAAATGGAGCATACTTGGACAAGGAAGGGACAATATATGTAGTCACCAGTCATCCCGATAGGACAGATGAATTTGGGAATGTGGTCCCGGAAACGGACTTAGGTGACCTAGAGCAAGGAAACATGGGCGAAGAACCTAGAACCCCCCGAGGCAAATCTGTTCTCACGAGGATTATCACACCAAAGTGGATTCCCCAAGATAATAAGAGCATAGATCTCCTCTTGAACCGAGAGACGGATGAAGCCTTTTGGAGATATAGACCTAGTCAACCGAGTGAGGTAGGAACAATCATGATATATGAGTTCAAAGATCCTGATATTCCAGGAAGAGTGACCTACTTAGATCACTCTTCAGAGAGGATCTTTGGGGTTACAAAAAATGATAGGCATGCTTACACTTGGAAAGGAGAATTTATCTTCCCCCAACCAAGATCGAATGTGTCCTTTGGTCGCCAAGGAGCTGGAACATCTCAAGCTCAGGGGACTCAAAGAGAAAGGAGTCGAGAGAGACCTGAGGTAAGCTTTGCCAACTCTTGGGGAAGAGAAAGAACGAGAATGGACACGAATAGAGGGGAACCTGAGGGACATAGAGCCCCAGGGAACCGAAGAAATGCCGATGATTTCCCTTTGCCAAGACCAAGAGAGCACACGAGGACCTTGAGACCGACCGAGCTAGTTAAGTCCATGAAAAACTACTTCGATGGCACTGGAGACCCCTACGATCATGTAGCCGAGTTTAAGCAAGTCTTGAGAGCTGAACAAGTTGAAGACCTGTTCACGCAGTACAATGCCTTTGGTTTAACCCTTAGGAACACCGCCCTGACATGGTTTCAACCACTAAACGAGAGGCAGTTTAGAAGCATAGATCAACTTTTAGAGGCATTCATTATCGAATTCTCTAAAAGTGGCATAAGGCATAATACTTCCTCATTGATATACAGCTTCAAGCAGACCCTGCAAGAGACTGTGAGACTTGCAGGAAGGAGATTTAGGCAATATCTTGAGCGATGTCCTGGTCTTGAGTTACCCACAACCGCTAAGCAAGTGGCTTTATTCTTGGATGGATTGCTAAGTACCAAATTGAGATCATATGTGTACTTGAAGGACCCCCGGACTATAGAAGAATGTGTACGCATGTGCATCGATATTGAGGATAACCTAGGGGAGGAGTTAGAGCTATCCAAAATCTACAAAGATTCAGATAGTACCTCTAGCCTCTCTTCCTCACAATCCACATCAATTGAGGAACTTGCGGAAAAAGTAGCTCAAAAACTAGGCGTCTCTAGTAAACAAATTCCTAGATTTGCCCCAGTAAAGAGGTGCTATACTTGCGGTGGTGACCATATGGCAAACGCATGTCCCATCACGGCTCAACCCCAAGTGAACCCTAGCAGCCAATATTGCACCATAGAGCGAAGGTACACAAATCACTCAGCACAGGACTGCCCATACAATAAGCAAGCGGTTAAGCAAACCTACCCTCAGCCATACCCTCAACAAGGCAGATACCAGAGTCAATATTCACCACAACAGTATATTAGGCCTCAGCAAAATTACCAACCGCAGTATCAGGCCCAACTGAGACCCCAGCCAGTGCTAGCACAGTAACCACCTGCTCCTATTAATGTGATTCCGGTCAAGTATGCTGCTGCAGAAGAAAACCTGAATAGAGCGATAGTCCCAGTAACACCATTAATCTCAGAAAGTGATCCCAGTGACCATAGCTTTGATTCTACACATGTTGATAGTCCCCAGGCTTACTACATGCAGTCTCCTGAACATGGTGAGTCTTACTACAGTGAGGAACCGAGTGAACCTATTTGGGAGCCTGAATATGCTAATGTCATGTACACAAACCCCAACGCTAGACCTCAACCTAGGAAGATACGACCCCCTTTTCCTAGAGGACCTTGCTTCAGATGCCAGGGTGATCACCTCATACGTGATTGCCCCATGCCTGCACCTACACAACCCCAATCAGTGACGATCCAAGGCTTTTGCCAGGAGTGCGGAAAGGAACATCTCTTACGTGATTGTCCCAAGAATCCCAGCAATATGCCAAAAATCACTCCGATTAATGTTATTGGGTTAGTGGTCAATTCCACAGGAAGTGTCACTTCCACTGCACCAGTGCAGGTAATCACTAGAGCTCAAGCATTGTAGCAAAACCAAGGGGTAAGCCAGGAAAAGAGCCCAGACGCTAGCGATACTGAGAGCCAAAATAAGAAGAGAACAAGAGCTTGGAGAGATAGCCGTGAACGTATGAAAAGGCAATGGGCAAAGAAGATGAGTGAACTTGAGGAAAGTCTACGAGAAACCAAGGCCAAAATCATAGAGATAACATCTCAACCGCACTCTCACACATTCCCACCGCTACCATCCCCATCACCCTCCATCCCTCCACCCTCTAATACACCCCACATAACCCACCCACCACCCCGAGCAGGATCAGTATTAGCTGATCCCACTCCTGAAGACATAAACATGATGCTTAAAGCGTATCAGGACAAAATCCAAGAAGGGCCAAATGTAACGGATCATGACAAGTGCTACCCTAGAGCTGACCTAGAGATAGAAAGAACCAAGCTTTGCGCGAAAATGGTCGCATTGGCTCAGACTATGTTTGAAGCCAGTCGCCTTTTCAATTACTCCGGCTCAGCCAAGACGCAATTACACTTGGATGGACTTCTAGAGAAGTTAGAGGGCATAATTGCAAGATCTGCCAAGGAAGAAAAAAATCAAGAAAGAGATAAAGCAAGCAAAAACATGACCCATCCCCCACCGAAAGCTTATGTGCCCAATTCCACTGAACCAGACAAACCCCCCTCCCTAGAAAGAATAGAGAATCTAATTGCACAATCACAAAAGGAGCCCGCCCCTCAACACCATGACAAGGCTAGTGAAAGAGCAGGTCTTCCTACCCAGAAAGCCTATGTGCCTGAGGCCTACGTGCCTAACTCTACGGAGCCAGACACCTCTTCTTCTATGAATCAATACACACTAGAATTCTTGCGAGAGATTCAAGAAGAGAAATGGGCTAAAGAGAGTGAAGTTCCTCCTCCCATTGAACTTGTGGATGACACACACGATCAATTCCCACAAGACCTTCCTTCCATTTATGGAGAGCAGGAGAGTGCCCAATCTCAAGAAAGATTAGACTTCGAGTCTAATTCTTTACAAGAACTACCCCATTTCACAGGCCCATGGGAAGCAAAGTCCACCTGTATGAGAGCACCTATAGTCATGGTAAGAAACGAAGATTCAGTCATACCTAGGAACACAGAGGCAGTGAAGAACACCAAAGTGCAGTGCAATCTCACTTTGGAAGAGCTGCTTAAGGTTAGAACAGAAGTGTGGAAACATGTAGCCAATCAAGTGCCGAGATAGCAAAACCTTGTTCCCAGGTAGGATCCCAGAGAACAGTGCCAGAAATACCCTTAGACAAGTTAGGAGACATGAGTGAGGGCAAAGAGGGAAACACATATCTCCCCATCACTCATCAGGGATACACAACCAAGGCCATCTTGGACTCAGGTGCAGGAGTTGCAATTGTTACCACTTCCTTATGGAAACGATGGGGCAAGCCAGCTCTCAGGCCAACGAGAATGAAATTGCAGATGGCTGACGGGCACATAGAAAGACCCTTAGGACTACTCGAGGGGATAACTCTCACTACTTGTGGTGTAGAGTTTGAGCACACATTTGCTATCTGTGACTTTAGCAAAAATCAAGCCTATGAGATGATTTTGGGAAGACCATTTATGCCGCAGTTGCAAGTGGTACAGGACTGGGGAACCAACTCCTTGTACCTACAACACTTAGGTGTTACGACCAAAGTGAATCTCAAAGATTACTCTCATAGAGATGTCCCTCCCATCCAATGGAATCCCATCCATAGAGCCAAAGATGATACGGAATCGGTGCATTCCCTAGGATCAGGATCCTCATGGATGCATGAAGACACTCACTTATGGATGTGTAAGGTAGCAGTAGAAGAAGAGAAGAGAGAAAAAGCCAGGGAGATAGGTGCAAAAGAAACCCATAGATCAATCCAAGACCCAGCCTATGCACCTGTAGTTTTTCTAGACGAAGAATTCGAACCTCACGGCTGGGCAGAAATTCTAGCAACCATGGATGTAGCCATCAATGAAGAACAATGGACACCTCACTGTGATGAGGATGGCTATGACATTTCAGTCTTCTCCATAGAGCCAATCATGGGAGAGGCAGTGTTAGAAGAGTGCGAACCTAGCCCTGATGCATTTGAGGATGCAAGTGACTCCGATCTAGAGTCAATCATTATGGACCCACCTTTTGCATCAGATGAAGAATACTTCTATGAAGTAGAATTTCAACCCCAGAGGCACGGAGAGCTTACAAAAGACGTAAGGCTAGCCACACATGTAACTCCTAAGGAAGAAGGAAAGAAAAGGAAGAAGAAAGAAGTCACACCAGAAGAGGAAGAATCTTTGTTTGAGGTCCCAAAAAATTTTAAGAAGTATGAGATAGATGACAGGAGAGTCATGATCAGAATGCCTAAACGAGAGGCGCAATCAGGGGAGGTCTATGATAACAAAGAAACCACAAAGAAAATTGTGGTAGCCATGGAAGAGGGAGAAGAGAGATGCACTTACATAGGCCATGACCTGACGGAAGAAGAAGAGCAAGAATTGATAGCCTTGCTAAGAGAATACAGAGATGTATTCGCTTGGAGTTACAAGGATTTGAAGGGTGTTGATCCAGACATATGCTCACACACTATCCCCATGACCTCAGATGCTAGGCCCTCTAAGCAAAAGCCATATACATATAATGATAACTACGCTGCTAAGATCAAAGAGGAGATAGATAGACTGGTAGAAGTTGGATTCATCTATGAAATTGAGCACACTGAGTGGGTCTCCCCCATTGTAGTGGTGCCCAAAAAGAATGGTAAATTACGTGTATGCATTAACTTAAAGAAGGTCAATGCAGCCACAATCCGAGATAACTATCCGCTTCCCATCACAGAACATCTCTTAGAAAGAGTGGCAAGCAAGGAAGTGTATAGTTTCCTTGATGGATTTTCGGGCTACAATCAAGTAGCCATAGCTCCAGAGGATCAGCATAAGACAGCTTTTGCCACAGAATGGGGCATATTCGCCTTTCGGGTAATGCCATTTGGGCTTACCAATGCACCAGCAACCTTCCAGAGGCTGATGTGCCATGTATTTAAGGAGTTCCTGAGGAAGAACTTAGAAGTCTATGTTGATGATCTTTGTGCTCATTCCAACATTAGACAAACCCATATTCCTGAACTCAGACACATTTTTGACAAATGCAGAGAATATCAAGTCTGCCTAAACCCAGAAAAGTGCGTTTTCATGGTCAGGCAAGGTAAGATTTTAGGACACATAGTGTCAAAGAATGGCATATCCACCGATGAAGAGAAAGTAAGAGCCATAGCCGAGTTACCTAGGCCAAAGAACGTCAAGGAAGTACATGCCTTCATGGGGCATTGTGGTTACTACCGCCGGTTCATTCACATGTATGCTGTCATTGCAAAGCCCATGTATGGACTTCTGACTAACTTTGAGTGGACTGAGGAATGTGAGAATTCCTTCCATGAGTTTAAACGGCGATTATGTTCAACACCAATCTTAACCACACCGGATTGGAATAAGCCTTTCCATGTTCATGTGGATGCATCCAATTATGCCATTGGATGTGTGCTTGCACAACCTACTGGTGAAGGTAATATGGATCTTCCAATTGCCTATGCTAGTAGACAATTGAATGCAGCTGAACGAAATTATACCACTACTGAGAGAGAAGGCTTAGGCATGGTATATGCAGTTAAGAAATTTAGACACTATTTGCTTGCAAATAAGTTTAAATTTTTTACTGATCATCAGGCATTGCTATACCTCGTAAACAAGCCATGCAATACAGGAAGATTAGTAAGATGGTTTCTCTTGCTAATGGAATATGATTTTGAGGTTGTGGTAAGGAAAGGGAAGACTCATTTGAGAGCAGATCACCTTTCTAGGCTCACATCGGGAGAAGCCCCACAAGGAGTGTCAGATGACCTTCCTGATGCTTACTTGTTTAATTTGGAAGTGGTGCCGCAGTGGGCTAAGCCATTGGTACCAGTGTTGACATACAGACCTAACCACCCAGTAGTAAACACACAGGATAGAGAGGTAGTAAAAGCTCAAAAGTATCACATCATGGCAGGTAGTATGTACAAGCACACAAATCAAGGGATCTTGGCCTGTTGTGTGGAAGAGGATGAGTACGCTAAGTGGTTGCAATTGGCACATGTAGGTGCATCAGAGCAACACTACTCAAAACAACGAACCCTACAGACCCTGAGGAGACTAGGAGTGCATTGGCCGACTATGGAGGCTGATGTCCAAAAGTTGTGCAAGGAATGCCCAAATCTGCTGCACTAAACCACCTGTGGAACATGCCACTCTTTATCAAGTGTCCATAGTGCCGGATTGGAGTGAACCATTAGTATCCTTCCTGAGGACGAAAAAATTCCCTCCAGACATGACTCTGGCTAGGAAAAGGAGTTTAGAACAAGAAGCCCAGGATTACTCACTCATTGGTGATAATCTATACAAACGTGGTAAAGACGGTTACCTGAGACTATGTGTCCATGAGAGTGAATATCTCAAGATCTTGGACACTGCTCACCAAGGTGTAGCAGGAGGACACTTTGGACTAGATCGGGTGATCAAGGCAATATTATTTGCAGGTTTCTGGTGGCCGACCCTTCACATGGATGCACATACCTATGTGAAACGGTGTGATGTTTGTCAGAGAACTCAGTATCCTATACGCAAAGATGAGATGCCACTGAAACCTATGATGGGTGGACGTGCATTCTCTAAGTGGGGAATAGACTTTGTAGGCCCTATTAATCCCCCAACCAAGGGTTCACATGCTGAATATATCATTGTGGCCACGGATTATCTCACCAAGTGGGTAGAGGTAAAAGCTACGACAAAGAACGATGCTCAGACTACTGCTAAGTTCTTATTTGAGAATGTATTCACTAGATACGGGCTACCCATAGAGCTAGTTAGCGATAGAGGCACTCACTTCTTGAATGAAGTTATTGAAAATCTGCTCCAAGAATTTTTGGTAGTACATAAGAAGTCTGCCCCCTATCACCCTCAAGCTAATGGCCAGGCTGAGAGCACCAATAAGATCTTATGCAATGTACTGACGAAATTAGTGAACAATAAACGCTCTGATTGGGACAAACAGCTACACCATGCTGTTTGGGCATACCGACTCGCCTACAAAACGGTACTCCAAGCCACCCCCTTTCAGATGGCATTTGGCCAAAATGCAGTGCTACCGTTGGACTTCCTAATACCTACACTAAAAGTAGCACAAGAGCATGAATGGACGGGTCATGAACTCTCCTCTAGACTTTTCGACCTTGAACGATTAGGAGAAACAAGACTGAGGGTGGCTGCAGGGATATATGCAGCTAAGAAACGACAGAAGGCATACTTTGATGCCCACGTTAAGGATAAAGGTTTGAAGGCAGGCAACTTAGTTTTAGTCTACACATTGAAGCAACATGCGAGAAAACTGGAGAAGAGAGGCTATGGACCCATGATTATTAACAGAATCTCAACAAGTGGAGCAGTGCAACTAGCCACATTAGAAGGCGACATTCTCCCAAGCTACATTAGCGGATGCAGGGTCAAGTTGTATCAGGAACCTCTCACAGAGGAAATGCTAAGTCGACTCAATACTGCTAAGAAACGCAAAGAAGAAGAAAAGCGAATTCGAGAAGAAGCCCAAGCAGAAGCATTGGAACGCATCCGGAGAATGAAGTTGAGAAGATAGAATAGGGAGCAACCTAGGACGGATGCCTATGCAGATCAAGGATATCACGTGGCTATGTGTGAAGTTTCAGGTATCAGCGCTCAAAGGATAATTGATCGACGTCCTTTTATAACCTTAGAGATAGGACAAAGAAAGGGTGCAAGGACTGTGAGAGCCTTGATTGACTCAGGTGCAGCCACCAGTGCTCTTAAATTGTCTTACTGTCAAGAATTGAGATTAACTGTCAATCCTATAGAAGCATATCTCATAGGATTGGGAGGTGTGGAAACTCCTTGCATGGGCGAGGTGGATCTTCCCATCTCCATTCAAGACGAAGTGATGATAGTCAAAGTACTAGTGTGTCAAGATGAGGACCTCACTGAGCCTCTTGTCTTGGGTCATGACTGGATCTATGATCATGCAGTCAACCTCAACCTAAGAAGTGGACTTCTTCAGGTATGGGTAGATCATAGCCGAATTACAGTTGAATTGGAAAATGAGGCACTCAAGGAACTAGGCAAGGCACAAACTCCTGGTCCTTCCAGGGGCGCACATGAAGTTGACAATGCTATTTTTATCCAAAACTGTATGATGCAGAAAGAGGCTAATCTCAACAACGGAGCCAGGGAGAGGACGGAACTCCCTTCTTTTCCAAAGACCAGAAGGTTGCAACAACCCACGGCAGATCAAATACAGAAGAAGCAGAACACTACCGATACTAAATGCCAAAAAAAGGAGCAAAGCAGATTGTTTCAGCCATGGAAGCAAGTATGGAGGCGAAAAGGCGAATACCCTGTTCAGACCAGGCCGACCCCACGGCCAAAACCTCTTATTAGTAGTCAACAACATGACACTAATGAGAAGTCCTTCATTAATTCTTCTGCGAAGGTGAAGTCTATTTGGGTACCCAAGAAGTCAATGAAGGCCAGCCCACAATCACGACAAATCTGGGTGCCTAAGGCTTGCTTGCGGGCTCAAATAGCTACACCAAGGCCGCAACCGGTACAACATGTTTCACTCACTCGAACATCTGAGGCCCAGTCTTATGCATCACGCACGGACACATATTCTTCCATGAGCACTAGCAGAATCACTTGTAAATGGGTCCCTAAAAAGCCTCATCTTCAAGCAGATACCCCTATCAAACTCTTCAGAGTCTCCACAAAATCAAGATCAAAGCCCATCCACTGCATTTGGCAACCTAAAACTTGTAATAAACCCCCGGACCCCAGTTGTAAATCCATGCCCATCTACTAACTACGTCACTCTCACACTACATCATTCCACTTAGTTCTTAGGTCCAACCAATTCCTAACTACACACACAAGCACCGAGCACTTATTAACCTACTAATCTCTCCCGAACCTCATGATAATGTTGTAATGGGGACAAAAACGGTTCTAACTTGTCCTTTACAATGTTAACACATGTTTCTATATACTCACAGAATCAGGAGGCAAGAAGTAACATGGCAGAAGCGACAGGTCCAAGCTCACAAGTAGGAATACTTACTGCAAGAATCGATGTGGATAGTCTACCTGTGGATGTGCCACCAACTGAACGACCTGTGGAGCTACAACACCTTCAGCAGATCCTGGTACCGGATCCACCCACAGGGATCACAGAAAGAGTCCATGCCAATTCTCATTGGTTCAATGGCATGCCAGGTCCATTAGGAGAGGCCAAGTATATATGGGAGTCTAAGTGCGAGTATGACAGATCATGGGTTCGATTCCAATTTTTTCCAAGGAGTTTGAGACTCTACAGAACACCGAGGATCTCCAGACCATATGGCAACGTGCAGGGCTAGCAGAATACTTTGAAGCACCACTACCTAAACCGGATCTCCTCCGATGCTATTATTTGGTCTCCACATTACAAGCTAATGAAGAAAAGGACAAACCAGGATCATTTGTTCTTCCTTCCTTGCTGGGCAACAACGAGTTAAAGAGGTTTGAACTTACTGTGGAGTTGGTGAGCGCTGCTTTGAATATGCACGGCACACATGTACCTTCTGAGAAGGATGCTCTCGTTCCTACTAACATGAAGGATAGGAAACTATTGAAGCTTAAAGACATGGCAGCACTCACACCAAACGTGTCCATCCCTCTCCGTATGTGCATGCAACATTTTGCTTTCCCCGGCCAAGACCGCTTCACACAACCACACAAAAGAATCTGGTTCGCTCTCTACTTAGCGGAGGCAGGTGCGTTACCAATTAAGCTGCCGGTATGGATTATAGATCAATTATATGAAGCAAATAAAAGGTCTTCTAGGAAATTAGTGGTGAACGGTTGCTGTGCAATCACACGCATTATTTATCGGTGCCTAGCATACGATGTTCCCATTGAACGTGCCTTAACTTGGGCACAATTACAAATGTTTAAGAAGCTCAAGACGTCCACACATCAATCCAAGTGCATGAGGGGTGCGATCCCTTGTGTCCAGACAAGGGAAGTTTTGACTACTCCTGAAGTATCGCCACGAGGGGAGACCACTGTACCTCCCTTTACCATTAGGATACCCAGGTCTGGATCTGAAACTATGACACAAGCTACCCCTTCAGCTCCTCCTGCTCCATCTGAATTTGAATTTGCTACAACTGGAAATGCTGAAGGAATGGATCCCTAGGACTTCAAAGCATTCTTACAAAGTACACAACTCTCTGATGTAGAGTTTTATTCAGATGCAGAAGAACAAGGCACATCTTCACAAAGAAGAAGAAAATCTACAGACGGCCGCCATGTACATTGGAGTGACGCTCAACAAGGTCAACAACAAGGACACCTAGAAGAAGAAGGAGCATATGAAGAGGAGACCACTGAAGCCCCAGCCTATACAGCAGAACTCCGAAGGCTGTATCAAATTATGGAACGAGTGCGATCGCAACAACTGCTCACCGAACAGAGCAGTAGAGTACTCATGACTCAGCTGTTGGAAGAAGCAGGAGTTGACTCAGAATATAGTGAAGGTCTCTTATTGATGGCAGAAACATATGGGGTAGTAGAAGCAGTGCGGACCGCCATTAGGAGGTCTCCAGTTCAATATGATCCACGAAGATTCCAGACACGACCACGCTCAGGTAAGAATATCCAGATCCCCATTACAACGGCAGAAGGGCCAATTATTACATCCAAACCCATCAGGACAACCTCCCAAGCAACAGAAATTGCTAGCCAAGAGCACCCAGTCACCCATGAGGAATCCACCGAGCCACTACCACCCACACCCCCACCATCGCCTCCTAGAGCAGAAACCGTGGAAACCACCTCGACCACTCAACCCACCGAACCAACCTTCATCTTCCGTACTCCCATCTCTAGTTCAACCCTATTCTCCACCTGTAATAACCCAATCTATGAAGCGACCCCCATCACTACACAATCCACCGAATCGCTCATAGAGCCTGCCCTAGGACAACCATCCCCCATGCCCTCAGCCATAGGTCATCCTGACCCTAGATCCATATTCATGGGTTTCCCTGCTACCATGCAACCCTTCATGCCCTCCTCAACTCTACAACCTCAACCCCCGACCTCCATCTCTCCACTTCTCCAATCCCTCCATAACTTCCTTGCTAGAACTTTTCAACCCAGGTCTCAACCATTCCCTTTATTTTCAGCTCCCCACCCCACTTCTCATCTATTCACCACTTTCACACACACACCACCTACCATTCCAATGTATATGGTAGACCCCACACTCGCACCCACTCCTGAAAGTATGGACATTTCACCACCCACGGCACCTCCCCCTCCCCCCACGCTTCCACCTCCTCCCATTCCCCCTCCACCAATTTCACCCACACACACGTCTTCAATAGACACATCATTCACTCTTCCCCTTCCCCAATTCCCTTCCCATGCATCTTCCATTGTAAACACCACCCCCTCATCTATAGGAAATGCATTGGACACCATGCTAGCTTGTATATCAAACTTAAGGACAGATTACAATCAGCTCCAGCAACAGAATGAACGCCTGCAAGAGCACTCGGAGACACTACAACACTGCCTTGCTGCACTAGAGGAGGAAAATGCTCGCCTCGACACACAATTCCAAACTCTCCAAGAGGCTCATAGCATATTGGAGGTACAGTTACAGAACACAGATCAGGAAGCAATACAAGTGGTAGAAGGTCATCTACGGACACAGCTGGAATGCAATTCAAAACTTCAGCGAAATATGGCCCTACTCAAGCGACATCTTGGTGCCGCTCATGAAGAGAATCGACGCCTGCACTTACAAAATCAGGAAAACCTAGAAGCAGCTATCGAAAGCACACCTTGGGCACCCATCAGCCCATCAAAGTTTCAAGCAGTGACCCCCGACAATATCAAGATCATATTGGAAGACTATGCCATGCTGCTTGAAGCACATGACCTGCTATCAGAGGAACTGGGTCAACTGAAGCAGAAACACCAAAAAGAAACAACAGCAGCCTCTCAAACCACCTCCTCTGCGGCTTCACTTCTCACAGACTCAGAGGCCTTAAAAGATCTCCAGAAACAGGTCACCGAATTGCAAGCACGTCTACTACAATATGAGAGACCACCTTCCCCTCGAGAGGCTCCCACCGACGAAGAAGTAGTACAAATTCCTGTGGAACAGACATTTGAAGAAGAATACGACCCACAACCCTTCCCAGGAGGCCAACAAACAGAAGAAGCTCAGGACACATTCGAAGCACCACGGCCTCCATGGCTACGTCAAGTGGAGGAAATCGGGAGTTCTCATGAAGAGCGCACAGTAGTGCAAAATCAGGCCATGAGGGTCATAGAGGAAACTGTGCTACAATCTGCTTACTTCAAGAACCTGTCATCGAGACGCCTTATCCTCTCATCTGAACTCCAATACATGCCTTATTATATTATCCTGGCTGATTATAATGCATAAATATAGAGAGTCACGGGTAAGATTCCTACCTTTGCTACCCAATTTCAACCCGAAGACCTTCCTCCAGAGGTGCAAAAAGGCAAAATTCGTCAACCCACCTGGCGGCAGAAACTTCTAGAGACATATCCAGAAATGCTACGCACATGGAACAACGCGCCTTTACATCTCCTATACAATCCATGCTACGGTCCAGTTCCACGTCGAAGGTCTTGGAAGGCATTCAATATCAAAGTGCAGAACAACACGCAATGCAAGGAATGGCTAAACTACCCGTACATTGCGCCACCACAGGGACCATCGTCGGTAGCATACATGATGGGAACAATTCGACATTGGATGCCGCGATTGAAGCCCATGCCAGATGTGGCAGCTCAAATGATGCTTAAGATTTTAGATATGATGCAGGTAGTCCTGAAAACCTTTAGAAATGCAGCCGCACCACAGGTACGTCTACCAGGGTTTACCAATGGAAATTATGATTTGGTGTATGACATGAGCACCACCCCCAGTATTTGTGTGGCTTACGCCTGGCATGCACGCATCAAATACCTCCCTGCATCTTACAAACAGACCTTCGAAGAAATGTTCAGATCAGGTTTCAGGGAGTATCACTCGGAGATCTTCGCACCGAAGCCAACACACCTGCTCCATCTCTTTGCTTGTGAACAAGCAATGTACTCTGAGTACTACACCACACCGCAACCAGAGGTCCCTGGCGCAATAAATTGGGATGCATTGGAAGCTGATCTAGCAAGAGGCTTAAGGATAGGAGAACACAAACTTGCCACCAATGTCATCCAATACTATATCGACCACCCGATAGAACAGAGGTCTGTCAGGGGCGACAGACGCTAGGAAGGAGGGCGTGTTGGCATACAAGTCAGATGAAGAGCATACTAGCGCAACGGAGGAGTCATGCACAATACGGCAACAAGGCCCAATCATTTTTTCCATGGACCATTTACAACTCAAGTGATTTTAATCACTACACAAACATTGTAAATTCCGTTTTTGGTAGAATAGACTCCATTTTGTGCAAGCCGAGGAGTCCTCGAGCTTGAGGAGTATTAGAACTAGCTACATATCAATTTTCATAATTTGTAGACTCTGTTTGAGCCCTCAAATAGGCTCTAGAACCTAATTTTTAACTAGGCCGGACATTAGGTCTGGACAAGACCAAAGCTAGTTAGAAAACTATAAAAAGAGCTAGAGAGCTCATTTTTGAGGTTAGATTGTTTGTGAATTGAGCTTATGTAAGAGACTTTTTGACTAATGCAAAGAACTCCATTGTTCCTCTCCTTGTTCTTGCCTTGTGTGCGCGTGTGTGTGTATGTGTGTGCATGCTTGTGTGCTTCTCACTCACACACTTGTGCCTTCACTTGCTCATAGTCTTCATACTAGTCCTCACGTCTCCACGGATTGACAATTATGAGGTGAATCTTCTCACGTTGGTACTCACCATTGTGCTAGAGTGACACGGATGAAGCTTTCTTGGCTAGTCAGAAGGGCAAAGGAAAATGGAGCTCTTCAACTAGTAGGTAGAAATCTGCTAATTTTGCATATTTGAAGAAGGAAGATAGAGATGAGAAGAAATCAGAAAAGCATAAATTGTTTTGTAAGTAATGTAAAGGGAATTATCATATCATAAAGAACTGTCCAAAACTGGGTGCTAAAGAGACAAAGAAGAAAGAGGTTGGAATGGTTGTTGCAGAGGCCTCTACACCAAAAACAGAGTCTGCTAATCTTGTGCAGGACGAAGAATGGGCGTTTACTACTGTCTACAGTTTTGACCCATCTTCTCATGAGTAGTCCATGTCTGCAGTAGACTCAGATGTTTGGTATTTTGACAGTGGGGCGACCAAACATATTACCTCGCAGCATAGTTTCTTCTCTTCACTCCAGCCTGCCCCTACAAGGAATACTATTACATGCGCCAACAACTCCTCTTATCCTGTTATGGGAGTTGGTAAGATCATTTTGAGTACTGTTGATGGTAGTTCTTTCACTTTGTCAGATGCCTTATTTGTGCCAGGGATCAAGAAGAACCTGTTATCAGTTTTTGCATTAGCCAAGATTGGCTTGGTTGTGAAATTTGTTGATGATAGGTGTACAGTTCATGATCTGTCAAATGGCGATGTGATTATTGCTTCTGGCATTTTATGTCGTGGGTTGTATAAGCTCATAGACTATGAAAGATCTATAAATGATTTGGCATGTGCAGTAAATGATTCTCACGCTATGTCAGATGCAAAGCTTCGGCATGCATGCTTTGTTCATCTGAATTTTACTAGTTTGCTATGCCTGCAGAAATCTGAAATGGTGTCCTCTTTGCCCAAACTTGAGGCACCTAGAAGACATGTTTGTGAAGGCTGTATTTTGGGCAAAATGTAGCGTTCGTCCTTTCCAAAAGATGGTTCAGTTCGGGATATTCAAAAATTGGAGCTTGTACATAGTGATGTCTGTGGTCCTATGCAGACACCTTCTTTTCGGAATTATCTTTACTTCGTGACTTTCATCGATGATTTTTCCAGGCATGCATGGGTATATCCATTGAAGGCAAAGTCCGAAGTGCTCATGTGCTTCAAACAGTTTTTGGTTTTGGCTGAAAATCTGTCAGCATGTAAAATGGGCACCCTCCATTCTGATCGAGGGGGGGAATATATGTCTTCTGATTTTAATGCATTTCTGGCTGAACGTGGGATAAAACACCAGTGTACAGTGCCGTATACACCTCAACAGAATGGAGTTGCTGAACGAAAGAACAGGTCACTCATGGAGATGGCGAGGTGTATGGTCAAGAGTCAGGCTTTACCACAAAGTTTCTGGCTTGAGGCTATCATGTGTGCAACATATGTACTGAATAGGTGCCCCACTAAAGCGTTGCAGTCTATCACTCCATATGAGGCTTGGCATGACCATAAGCCATCTGTTGCTCATCTGCGTGTTTTTGATTGTTTGGCATATGCATTAGTGCCTGAACAACATCGCATAAAATTGGATGATAAAGCAGTAAAATGTATTTTTGTTGGATACAATTCTAAAAGTAAAGGAAATCGTCTGTATCATCCACAGACTAAACCAATTCTGGTTAGCTGTGATGTTGTTTTTGTGGAAGATGCTATTTTTTGTGGAGTGATTTCCACATAGCTTGGCACTTCCTTATACTGAGTGCCAGCTCCTTGTTCACCGCATCACTCCCAGGGGGGATTTATTGAGATATTTAGGTAGTGATGTGTGTGAACACACTAGGATCACCGGGGCACTTTTTTCACTCTTTAAGAGGTTTTTTCCCCTCGGCTTGTATATACGCCTATTGCCCTAATGGGCTACTTATCTTTGTACAGTCTCTAGTAATACATTCAGTATTGTGTGTTGTGCTCCAAGCTTATTCTTCTTCCTGGTGCTATTCATGTGCTTCTGCAGACGTCTAACTCCAACATTTTCTTATTCTTTTTCTCCTTCTCTCTTTCTTTCTTCTCTTTATTTCTACTTCTCTCTATTTCTTTCTCTCTTTTTTATCTCTTTTCTCTCTCTCTGTCTCTGTCTCTCTCTCTCTCCTTTTGTTGATTGCATGCACAAGAGCGCTTAATATCATATTATACCTCTGCAAACTCTTCTACATCAAGGAAGCGAGACGTGTTGGCTAGAGTACTTACCTCTCAACCAGAGGTCGAGGGATCAAAACCTTCATCGTGCAGCCCATGGTCAAAGTTGGAATTTGCTTGTGAAAGCCGCCATCTGTGTGGCCTTCATAAAAAGTTCTTTTTTTTCTCTTATTGTTCTACGATTTCCACCACACAAGGTTGCTCATAGTTCAAGCTCCACGCAAACGTCTCTCCATGGCTGCTCGTATTTCTTTTTTCGAACGATGATGAAGAGGACACATAATTAGTATAAAAATCTTTCCACCTGCATCAAGCTCTCCATGGATCTCTCCACCATGCTCTGATACCAAATGTGAGAAGTGGAGAATGACATGCCTGGGACTCACCTCCCAACCTATTTATAGCCCTTGCGTAGTCACCATCTAGAGTTCTCTCTAAGGTCCCTCTACTCATCTGGCCATCATGAGTAGGTACCTCGTATGAACTCTCTGGCTTTTGGCCTTGGCTATCCCCACAGCAAGGAACTTCTCGTTCCTCCAAGTATGTACATCTCTGGACTATAACATATTGTGGATACTATCCTCGATTTATTCACATGTACGTAATAATTTCCAAGCCACTATATGGATTATTAACCCAATTTACATGGATGCATTAATGCAAAAAAGCATTTAATGAACTAAAAAGACGATTAAGTACAACACCTATTTTGAAGATACCCAATTGGAATAAGCCTTTTCATATCCATGTAGATGCCTCCAAATATGCAATAGGATGCATATTAACTCAACCAGCAGATGAAGGAAAACTAGACCACCCTATTGCATATGCGAGCAGACAACTAAACCAAGTGGAAAGAAACTCTACGACTATGGAATGAGAAGGTTTAGGTAGTTAAGAAATTTAGGCACTACCTTTTAGCTAACAAGTTCAAGTTCTTTATCGACCATCACGCCCTATTATACCTAGTCAATAAGCCCTATAACACAGAAAGATTAGTAAGATGGTTTCTGTTACTGATGGAGTTCGATTTCGAGGTAGTGGTCAAAAAATGAAATACCCAAGTGAGAGCCGATCATCTGTCTAGGTTAACACATGGAGAACCACCTAGTGGAGTTGATTTACATGCAGATGATTTATGAGATACTTATTTGTTCAACTTAGAATTTTGTTCTAAGTGGGCGGAAAACTTAATTCCAATACTCACCCATGGACCACAACATCAAATCAACAAGGATGCTAAGAAAGAATCTCTGCAATCACGTAATTTGCATATTGTAGTAGGAAGTGTGTATTTTAAAGAACCCAATGGTGTATTGTTAAGATGTGTGGAAGAGGCTGAACAAAAGAACTTAATTGAGCAAGCTCACATAAATCGATGGAGAATGCATAAGGGAACTCATGGAACACTAAGGGAATTAAAACGATTGGGAGTTTATTGGCCAGATATGCCTAAGGATGTTCATGAGTATATTGGCAGTTGTTCAGAATACCAAGAAAATACTCCAGAAGACCATACATCATTACAATTCTCTACCATAGCACCAGATTGGAGTAGGGCTTTGGTGAAGTTCTTAAAAATACGCGAACATCAGGAAGGAGCAAGTCTAGCTAGAAAGCGATCCCTAGAAGAAATGAGCAAGGACTATGTTATACTGGGAAGGCAATTATTCAAAAGAGGAAAGGACAATCAACTACGACTATGCGTGCATGAAGGAGAGTACTTACCTATATTAGAAATGGCACATGCGGGGGCCACAAGAGGACGTTTTTCAATCTAAAGAACTATAAAAATGATTTTCTTTGCAGGCTTGTGGTGGCCAACTCTAAATATGGATGCAGACACTTCTGTACGGAGTTGTGAGGTGTGCCAAAGAGCCATGTACCCTATTAGGAGAGGTGATATGCCTCTAAGACCCATGATTTGTGCAAGAGCCTTTTCCAAATGGGGCATTGATTTCAGAGGACCTATTAACCCACCAGCCAAAGGATCACACGCCGAGTACATAATAGTGGCAACACATTATCTAACTAAATGGGTAGAAGAAAAAGCAAGAAAGAATGACGCTCGAACCACAGTGAAGGTTCTCTTTGAGAACATCTTTACTCGCTTTCGACTACCTATAGAGATAGTGATCAATAGAGGAACACACTTCATCAACAAAGTGATAGAATCCTTGATGAACGAATTCCTAGTGATTCATAAAAAATCAGCCCCCTATCACCCTCAAGCCAATGGTCAGGCGGAGATTTCCAATAAAGTGTTGTGTAGAGTGTTGACAAAGATAGTCAAAAATGGAAGGTCAGATTGGGACAAACAATTGCATCATGCAATTTGGGCCTTCCATGAGGCTTACAAGACAGCCATTGGAACTACTCCATTTAATCTAGTTTATGGACAAAATGCAATTTTACCAATCGACTTTCTGGTACCTACTCTACGAGTAGCACAACAGTATGAGTGGATAGGACATGAACTATCCAAGCAATTAGAGCAAATTGAGAAGTTACATGAAACAAGACTACAAGCAATCATGGGAATTTATGCTGCTAAATAGAGACAGAAGGCATATTACGATGCACATTGTAGCTCAGTGATGAGTAGCACCTCCTTGAATGTCAATCTGGGAAGACGTGAGGATGGTATGAAGAACTCGAACAAGTGACAACACAAATGCGTGAGTGAGAAGCACACAAACATGCACACACATACACACACACGCGCACACAAGGCAAGAACAAAGAGGGAGACAATGGAGTTCTTTAGATTACTTCAAAAGTGCTCATACAAGTTCAAATCTATTACAAGCTTACCTCAAAAATGAGCTCTCTAGCTCTATTTATAGTTTTTGACTAGTTTTTGGCCCTGTCCAGACCTAGTGTCCGACCTAGTTAAAAACTAGGTTCTAGGGCCTATTTGGAGGCTCAAACGGAGTCTAAAAATCATGAAAATTGGTACGATGATACTTCTAATACTCCTCAAGCTCGAGGACTCCTCGGCTTGCACAAAATGGAGTTACAAAAAGGTGAAATGGTATTTAGAATGATTTGTAGTGATGAGAATCACTGTTATAAAGATGTTGTTTTGGAAAAATTTGAATGGCCTACTTGCCAGATCTTCGTTGACTACTTAGTCTGGTTGTGCCTTCTCTCCGCTCTGGCTCCCTTCTTTGGCTTCCTTGTCTTGTGAGTCCTTCGGTGCCTTGACTGCTGCCAACACCCCCCCCCTCTCGCGTCTGTCATCTCTAACAAGCCCTTGTCGAGCTGAGCATTGGACATAGTATTGAACCACATCTGAAGCAAGGTGGTGTTCTTCTAGTCGCAGCCCCCGTGCTAGGTCTGTTAACAATGCATCCCAATCGACTGGACCTGGAATGTCTGGATGTGGTACCCACAATTGATCTGAGTGGATGGTCCTCTCCATAGCAAATAGTTGGAGGAGATGTGAGGGTCTGGGTATGAATATTTCTGAGTGATATTCCCAGAACCCTGTGACGAACATCTCCTCGAAGGTCTGCTTGAAGCAAGCTGGGAGGTATTTTATTCTTGCATGCCAGGCATATATTACCTTTATTGAGGAAGTGGTGTGTAATAAAGTGATAGGTAGAAGAAGGTTGAACCACACCCTTGACAGTAGGAGATGGTTGAACTACACCCTAAGAGAGAGGATTAGGAAGTAATCCTCAACCATGGCTTTTGGGGCAAGTGGTTAGCCCATCACATTCCTATCCAAGAGGTTGTGAGTTCAATTCCTTACATTGGTATCAGAGCCTAGGAAGTAGGCTTGGGCAAGGTGGAATGACCCAATGGCCTCTAAAAAAGGCGCTTGGGCATCCTCTATGTGAAAGGGTAGGAATTGTGGAAGGCACGCGTGTCGGTTTCAATGATGGACCTTACAATGATTGAGGTGTATCTCTCAATCTGTAGGTCGGATTGAGACATGTAATATACCGTTGGAAAGCTCTCGGAACGAACTTTCCAATGAGCTAGCTTGGAAGTGTGAATTCCTTGGGAATCATTGGGTGGCACTTGATTGAGTGTTCAAGATACCAAGCATGGGTGAGAACAAGGTTCAAGACTGAGGTTGAGAACAAGGGCTCGAGACACCAAGGTTGCGAACAAGAAGGTTCAAGACACCAAGGTTGAGAGCAAGGGTTCAAGAGACCAAGGTTGCGAACAAGGTTCAAGAAACTATGCAAGGTTGAGGAACATCAATTCAAGGGCACCTAGGGAGTTCAAGAGGCTAATCACCGAGGCTAGAGGGATACAAGAGCAGATCATTGAGGACAATGATTGACCGAGGGGGAAAGAATGTAATAAAGTGATAGGTAGAAGAAGGTTGAACCACACCCTTGACAGTAGGAGATGGTTGAACTACACCCTAAGAGAGAGGATTAGGAAGTAATCCTCAACCATGGCTTTTGGGGCAAGTGGTTAGCCCATCACATTCCTATCCAAGAGGTTGTGAGTTCAATTCCTTACATGGTGCTCATGTCATATACCAGGTCTAGGTTGCCTACAATGAAGCCAACTCCTGAGAAATGGGGGTCTTTGATGTTTTTGAATGTTCTGAATGTGATCAGCATTAATTCAAAGATCTTCATGCACATCTGTGCCATCACATCAGGGGTGTTCCGTAGTCGAAGGCTCCAGTGACGGATTGTAGATATCATGTAAGCAATGGTGGGAGGTCCTTGAGGAGGTGCTAGATAGACATAATTTACCCACTTGGCACAGCCTTTGACGTTTTTGATAGCAATGGTAAACTCGGGCCATGTGCGTCTGCGGAGGACTGGAACGTAACAAGGGTTGTATTTGATAAATAACGGCATGTTATTCCAGGTTTGAACCATCTCCGAGTAAGTTTCTAAGAGTCGTATCCGCCAGGTTGGTTGATGAATTGATCCTTTTTTAGCTTTTCCAAGGATATCATCAGGACCTGATTGTGTGGCGAAAGTCGGGGCTTTGCCACATCGTTGTTGAATCTCCGCATTGTAGTCGGCCAGGAGTATACAATATGGCACATACTGATCATCGTTGGTGCCTATCCATCTGTGATGAGACATGCTTCAGAAATATTCTGATTTGATAATGGTGTCTTCAATCTTACTCATGGACTGAATCTAGATTGCTACTCGATCTTCATGTGTATTGGCTGTTTTTTCGAGTTTCTGCATCCATTCTGGGATTTCTACCTCTAGTGTGTCCAATCCCTCAGCGGTTTGTTACCCACCTGGCATTGGCATAGGGACATATGGCTCTTCATAGGACTCATCCACTTCAATGGGTACCAATTCTTTTGGTTTTGGCTCGATGACTGGGGAGGGTTGTCTTTCATGCTCAAGTAGCTTCTTTTGCAATTCTTCCACCTGCTCCTTTAAGGCATTTACCTCCTCTGAAGTCGCTGTTGTCTCTATGACCTTGGGTTGTCCATCATGTTCCTTGAGCTGTTGGCGTAGTGCATCTCGTTTCTTTTCTATATCATCATGTGCCTCTAGTAAATCAGCATAGCTTTCCAGGATTGTCTTCATTGTATCTGAGGGGACTGCTTTAACCCGTTCTGGGTCGATCTCGTGGGGGGAGCCTTCCATTGCAGCTTCTAGGTTTTCTTCGTTTTGCTTCTGTAGATGCTTTTTCTCTTCAAGGGCAGTAGCCATGTGTTTTCTAAGTAGGGTCAAATTACGTCGGACTCTTAGATTATCTGCTTGGTAAACTTCAAGTAACGCTTTGAGTTGTTTGACGCCTGGCAATTGTGATGGTTGGGGTGTCTCCAGGAGGGTTTGATGGGCCTGATCGAGTGTGGTATAGCGTTGATTGAGGTCTGCATTTTTGTCTTCTATAGTTGCAAGCCGCCTCTGTAGTTGTTGATGATTCGTAGTTAGTTGACGATGACGGTCTTCGAGGGCCTGATACTCACTCTGTAGTTGGTACACACATTGATGTAACGTAGAAAACACATTATTTACATTAAAGAATGCAGGGAAAGGAGAGGATGAAGGGGGAATGGGGAAGGGAAAGGGAGTCGTGAATGATGTGGAGTCAAGTGGTGAGGTGGGAGGAGGGGGTATGGGAGATTGAGGCTGCGTGGGGGGAGGGAGTGGTACTATGGCTGGTGATGTTTCCATGGTGTCAAACATGTGTGTGACTGTGTAGATGGGGACAGTGGGTGGGGTGGATGTGATGTTTGTGAATAGTGTTGTGAAACTGGGCATGGTAACTCCTCCGAATTGGATGCTGGGAGAGAGAGGAATTCCCATGACATATGTGGTAATGGTGGAAGTGGGGGTGGTAGTGCCATGTGGTGAAGTGAGTTGTGTAGTGAGAGGTGAGGTGTGTGGTGAGAGTGGTTCCACCTGATGTTCTTCTGTTTGTGTGTTATCTCCTGGTTCTGATACATTGATGTGAATTTGCTTGCCGGATCGCATGGGGCGGGTAGGCACTCATTTCTCAAAGCGATGAATATAAGCCATAGCTGCATGAATGGCTTCATCTAAGCCTACCGTGTTTGCGTGCAGGTTCATTGATTCAATAAACATGTCATCCACGCCTTCCTCGGCTAAAATTTGGCTCATGAGCACCTTTCCTGTCTCGAGCGACAGTTTGTGTTGTTCTTGGACTCGCTTCATGGTTTCATACAATCTTTTTATTTGGGCCGAGTAGGCTGGGGCACTTGCTAGTTCTGATAGTTCGTCATATTGTAGTTCATGTTCCTCATTTGCTTCTTCTTCTTCTTCTGTCTCTTCGTCATCCTCTTCTACTTCTACTACTTCCGGGGTCGGGGCTGAAGTTGTCGTAGTGGGTTGTGGTCCGTAGGTCTGCTCTGCTTCCATCTCGAGGTTAGATTCATTGATCAGCCTAGCAATTTCTTCATTAGTGAGATCATTTAGGGTGTAGCCCTATGGAAATTCCAAGTCTGATGGAATCGGGGGGGGAACACCAGATTGGGTCCTTCTGCACTTGATCTGGGTAGGCGAATAGTAAATGGTCGGACACATCGCGTTTGTGGAGGGGTCACCTCTGGTGTGGTGGTGGCTCCCCTTGCTTGGGCACACGGTAATTGAACTGCCCCTCTCATTTTCTTTGATGGAGGACCCGCTGTTGATAGCCGTCTCTGGAATTCTTGGGCCCTGGACCATACTAGTGCTCTTTGAATAAGTACATCATAAGCTAAGCACCTTGTAGCTCAGTGATGAGTAGCACCTCCTTTAATGTCAATCCGGGAAGACGTGAGGATGGTATGAAGACCAAGAGCAAGTGGAAGCACAAGTGCGTGAGTGAGAAGCACACAAGCATGCACACACATACACGCACACGCGCACACACGGCAAGAACAAAGAGAGTAAGACAATGGAATCACTTCTATTGCAACCAAGTTCTCATACAAGCTCAAACTACAAGAAAAGCTAGCCCCAAAAATGAGCTCTCTAGCTCTATTTATAGTTTTTGACTAGCTTTGGCCCTGTCCAGACCTAGTGTCCGGCCTAGTTAAAAATTAGGTTCCAGGGCTTATTTGAGGGCCCAAACGAGATCTAAAAATTATGAAAATTGACAGGCAACTACTTCTAAGGCTCCCCAAGCTCGAGGACTCCTCGGCTTGTACAAAATGGAGCTACAAAAAGGTGAAATGATATTTACAAGGGTTTGTAGTGATGAGAATCACTTTAAAATGATGTGAGGGTTTTGAAAAAAATGAAGGGTTGCCTCAGTGCTAGATCTGCATGTGTGTCCGTACTTGCTTCTTCCCGTATACTGTGAACACTCCCCCCCCCTAGGGTCTGTCGCCTCTGACAGACCTCTGCTCCACTGTTTGATCAATGTACGCCTGCAGGAGGTCGGTTGCCACTTCTTGTTCCTTGATGCGTAGTCCCCGAACCAAGTCTCTCTGGAGGGTCTCCCAATTGACTGCACCCGGTATGTCCGGTTGTGGCGTTGTGTAGAGTTCTGAGTGCATGGTTTGTTCACACGCGAATAGATGTAGCAGGTGGGTTGGGCGTGGTGCGAACACTTCTGAGTGTGACTCCCAGAACCCCGTGGTAAACATATCGTCGAAAGTTTGCTTATAGCAGGCAGGGAGATATCTGATGCGTGCGTGCCATGCATAAGCAACTCGTATGCTGGGGGTTGTGCTCATATCATACAGGAGGTCATAATTACCATTGATGAAGCCAGGAATCGGAGGCTGAATATGGCATACATTGCGGAAAGTTTTGAGCACCACCTGCATCATATCGAATATCTTGAGCATCATCTGAGCAGCAACATCTGGCATGGGGTGGAGGCGTGGCAGCCAATAGCGAATGGTAGCCATCATGTACGCTATTGTAGGTGGGGCTGTCGGTGGTGCGATTTTGGGGTAGTTCAGCCACTGTTTGCAATTCACGTTGTTCTGGACCTTGATGGCGAATGCTTTCCAGGAGCGTCTTCTTTGTACTGGTCCAAAGCATGGGTTATACTTCAAATGCATGGGAGCGTGATCCCATGTTCTCAGCATTTCCGGGTATGTTTCCAGTAATCTTTGCCTCCAAGTAGGTTGAAAAATCGCCCCTTTCCTGGCTGCCTCTGGTATATCTTCTGGTTCGAACTGGGTGGCGAAGGTAGGGCACTTGTTGGTGACTCTTCTGATCTCTGCGTTGTAGTCGGCCAACAATACAAAATAAGGTTTGTATTGTAACTCGGAGCTAGTTATCAACCGCCTAGGAGCCAAGTTCGAGAAATATTCAGACTTGAGTATGGTCTCCTCTATGGCTTTCATGGCTAGCATCTGAGTTGCAACACGCTCTTCGTGAGTGTGACCCATCTCCTCTACCTGCTTCATCCATGCGGACGGGGGTTCCTCATATGTATCCTGTCCCTCTTCAGTGATCCTGCCACCTGGAAGAGGTTGTGGCTCATAATTATCTTCGAATGTTTCTTCCACCGGAATAACAATAGTCTCCTCTTCACTTGGCTGATCAGGTGGGGAGGGGGGTCGTTCATATTGTAGCAACTTAATTTTTAACTCGGTCACCTGCTGACGTAGCTCTAGTACTTCACTGGCTACTGATAATTCCGACTCTGGTGAGGTTGCAGCGTTGGCCATCTCTTTAGGTTCTTGTTGGTGTGGTGCAGGCACTTGGGCTTTCTGTAGGTCTTTGACTTGGTCAGCAAGCTGATCATGAGCTTCTAGGAGAGTGGCATAGGTTTCTAATATTTGTTGTATATTCTCTGAGGGGATGGCTTGGAATTTAGCCGGGTGAATGGGTGCCCCTGGAGTATTTTCCATGGCTGCTTCGAGGTTGTCCTGATTTTGTTGCTGTAGTCTTTTGTTTTCTTCTTGAGCAGCCGCTAAATGGCGTCGGAGTAGAGCCATGTTTCGTTGTAGTCTAGCATTACGGGCTAGCTGATCTCTAAGTTGTTCTTCCGTTGCCCTAATCTTCTCTGTATGTGTGGACTCGAGCTCCACCTGATATTGTTGGAGGGTGGTCACCTCCTGCTGTAATTCCGTATTAGACAACTCCAAGGCAGTGACACGTGCCTGGAGGTGGGCTGACAAAGTACAGAGCTCTTTATTGTTTTCTTCTAATAACCTGTATTCCTGTTTAAGTTGGGCAGCAGCTTCGAGCATGGTGTTGAGTGCATGACTAAATGAGGTGGGTGCAGGGGTGAGGGTGGAAGATGCAAGGGGTCGGGCGATGGGAAAGGGAAAAGTGGATGTTGTGCCTACAGTGCTTGGAAATGGCGACGTGAGTGAAATGACACGTGGTGATGTAGGAATAACAGTGGTGGTGGGTGATCCTGTGGATGGTGAGATGTCCATGGGATCGGACATGAGAGTGTGTGATTCGTGCACTGTGAATACAGGAATGGTGGGTGGTGTGATAGTGGTGGCAGTGAATGTGGGGGAGTGGGGTTGGGAAAGGGACTTTTTATTATAATTATCCACCTGTTGGAGTATATTTACAAGGTTTGTCCAGAATGATTGTTGTGTGACTTGGGTTGAGTGTGAGGCAGTTACTAGGGGAGTGGTGGATAGGGTTTGGGTGTGGATGGATGGAAAAGGCTGGGATAAGGTCTGGCTAGTGGCAAGTGGTTGTCCAAGGGTGGGGAGATAGGAAGGGTGACCTATTATGGTTTGATCGGTGGCAGGATGACCGGTTTGGGGTTCAAAAATTTGTGTGGAAGTGATGTATGTGGGTAAAGGGAAGGATGTAAAAACAGAGGTGTGTACATTGGTTTCATGATGGGTGGATATCGGTTGTTCAGAAGGGATAGTGGAGAAGGGTTCTGAAGGGTGGAAGGAAGGTGGCGGTGGAGATGGTACGTGTGTAATTACCTCTTGTTCGTCAGTGGGACTTGGGCTCGTCATGTGAACATCCTCTGAAATTATAGTAGGCAAGGCAGTAGAGGCTTCCATTTGAATCATTTTCCCGCGTCGTGGCCGTGTATCAATCCTTCGTTGATCATAGACAGGGTTTTCCTGATAGACCATTGTCCTCAATGCTTCCCCGATCCCACATGTCTCTGCCAATAGATTCAATGATTCCACAAAGTGTGAGTCGACATTCTCGGTTTGAAGCATCTGGTTCACTAGAGCTCTATTCGCCTCTTCTGTCATCTTATGTCTTCTCTGTACCTGCTTGATTGTCTTGTACAGCCGTCTGAGTTGTGCTGTGTAGGCAGGGGCCTCCTCTTCACTGTCTTCCGGGTCATTTCTTTGTGCACCTTCCTGAACTTGTGTGTTTGGGTCATGAGGATGTTGTGCCACTTCTTCCCCATGTACTCTGCTCGTCTCGCCCCGTGGCTGTTCTCTTTGGGCTGATGCACCCGGATCAACATTGTCAGGGGAATCTTCACTGTCTGATAGGGGGACCGTCTGCAGGAATCTTTCAAAATCGAAGTTTGGATCTTCTGTGAAGGTGGCCATAGATGCAAACTCTGCATCGGTAGGTAGTGGAGGGGCGGATGGAACGGGTTGTACCACCTCCCCAGCTTGAACTCCTTGAAGATGGATCGTGAAAGGTGTGACCTGAGCTTCTGGTCGGGGAGAAGCTTCGGTCGTGGCTTCTTGAGGAATCGTTACCTGGGAGAGCGATCCACGCATTCGTTTTGCAGGCTGGCTCCCTGACTTCCGCCCTTTGAACAGCTCCAGTTGTGCATACTTTAGAGCTCGGGCAACTGGCACATCATATGCAAGACATCTATAGATAATTCTTGTCAGCGCACAACAACCATGTAAAGTGGGCTTCCTCACACCCCGCTTGCCTGCCTCATACACTTGGTCTAAGATCCATACCGGCATCTTAATGGGCAAGCTTCCAGTCTCTGCTAGATATAGCCCATACCATATTTTCTTGTGAGGTTGAGTGAAACGGTCCTGAGCGGGAAATGCGAAGTGTTGGAGGCACATCCGCAAAGGTATGGCGATGTTGGGGGTGAGGGCGCACATTTCTTTTAGTTTCTTGATTCTATTGCTTTTCATCAACTCCGGTATCAAGGGGTCGCGGTCAGAAGGTACATGCGTGCCATACATCTGAAGTGCTTCCCTGATTAAAGTCACATTCAATTCGAACTTCCTCATTTCCTCCAGATTTGACAAGGAGGGCACCCAGAATGTGCCTGAATGATCCTTATCCCCTATCGGCTTCAGCGTGGCAATTAGGTAGTAGCACCTGAGGAAATCTGGTTTAGGCAGAGCTGCACTGAAATAAGTTTGTAATCCTGCTTTTTGCCAGATATCTTGAAGTGGAGCTGCATTTTGCAATGCTTCGAATTCTCGTGAGAAGAATTGGAAGGTCCACCACACTCCTCCACATTCCATCTTGGACTCCCAGATATGATCCGCGTCCCCCAAATCTCCTGGCATCTCGTTGAACCAGTGAGAATGCCCCTTTACTCTTTCGGTTAGGCCATTTGGTGGATCTGGAATAGGAATCCTCCGCACATTCACGAACTCCTCAGGTCGAGCTGTTGGTGGGGCCTCCATCGGCATGGCATCCCAATTGATTGGAGCACCAGATCCTGCCTGAGAGCTTGTGCCTGCCGCTGTTGCCATGAGAGTAGGTTGCTTATCTGCTGGAAGACGAAAGGCACATTAGTGTTGCATAGGAAACAAGCGGTAATGGTGTTCCCTTCACAATACTAACATGACAATCCCGGAGGTCAGTGGTTAGTGGTGAAGTGTTTGTGATAGGTGTGAGTGGTGATTAGAGGTCAGAGTCATCCTAGATGCATACTTTGGTTATGCCATGGGCTCAGAATGCTCCTGTGTTAGAGTAGATGGATTTACTGAATTGGGTCAGGGGGTTTAGTACACAGTTTAATTCTCCACACTTTGATAGAGGAGTCGTAGCTCTTAGAGCTAAAGACAGGTGAAGATTTCTGGATGAGAGTGTGATGTATTTGGGACCTTTTGGGTACCCATTTCCAGACATTCCTAGGATTGATGGGAGTGGGGATAGTGAGAGGTGTAGGTATCTTTTCATTTTCTGAGTTGTTGGTCATGAGTGCTTGTGAAAGTTGCTTCATCCTAGTGCCTGAAGGTGAAGTAATTTGGGCTTGTAAGCAGGTCTTGGGCACCCATATCTGTCTAGCATTAGGGGTAGCCTTCATTGACCGCTTAGGGACCCAAATAGAAATGGTATGCCTAGGGGTTATCCTAGGGGGCTTCTTCACTTCGTTCCTTGACGGTGAGGCTCGTTTCTTGTCTTCTTGAGAGTCTGCTATTAGAGTTGTGGGTTTCCCATCCTTGCGTATCCAGATCTGCTTCGCGCCACGAGATGCTCCGTGTTGCATAGGTTGGTGCTCCTGCCTCTTGATCAGCAGCCTTCTTCGTGTCAAGTGATGTTTGGGCTGCTCGTCTAGGATCTTCTTTGGATCAGTTAGGAACTCCTTATTGGCTCCTGTACCTTCAGTAAGATTGACACTCCTCTGCACCATAGAAGTTTGAACAAGAACAACATTGTTATCTTCATGTGGATTCCTGAAGGGACCAGGAGTGGGTACCTGTTCTATTGGTTTGAGTGTTTGATTTTCTAATTCAATCGTGAGACGGCTTTGGCCTACCCAAGCCTGAAGAAGTCCACTTCTTAGGTTGAGGTTGACTGCATGATCATAGATCCAGTCTTGGCCTAAGATAAGAGGTTCGGTCAGATCCTCGTCTTCACACACTAGCACTTTTGCTGTCATGAGGACCTCTTGTATGTAGAGGGGAAGATCCACCTCTCCCATGCAAGGGGTTTCAACACCTCCTAATCCTATCAGATATGCTTCTAGGGGTTTTACCTCCAATTGCAGCTGCTGGCAATAAGAAAGCCGAACTGCACTTGTGGCTGCTCCTGAATCAATTAATGCTCTCACGCTTGTGCTGCTGTCTCTTTGTCCTATTTCTAGGGTCACAAAAGGTCGTCGGTCCACTATCTTATGGGTACGTTCACCTGCAGTCTCACACATGGCCATGTGATAGCCTGGAGACTCTTGAGTGTCAGTCATAGGTTGATCCCTCCCTTGTCTCCTCAACTTCATTCGTCTGATACGCTCTAAGGCCTCTGCCTGTGCTTCTTCTCGAATTCGTTTTTCCTCCTCTTTACGTTGCTTAGCAGTATTGAGTCGACTTAGCATTTCCTCCGTGAGGGGTTCCTGATACAGCTTGACTCTGCACCCGCTAATATAGTTTGGGAGAACATCCCCCTCTAGAGTGGCTAGTTGTACTGCTCCACTCGTGGAGATCCTATTGATGATCATAGGTCCGTAGCCTCTCTTTTCTAGCTTTCTTGCGTGTTGTTTCAATGTGTAGACTAAAACTAGATCTCCTACTTTCAAGCCCTTATCCTTCACATGGGCATCAAAGTATGCCTTTTGCCGTTTCTTTGCAGCATAGATGCCTGCTGCTGCTCGTAACCTCGTCTCACCTAAACGTTCTAGATCAAAGATCCTAGAGGACAACTCATGTCCATTCCACTCATGCTCTTGTGCTACCCTTAAAGCTAGAATTAGGAAATCTAATGGTAGCACCGCATTCTGTCCGAAGACCATCTGAAATGGGGTAGCATTGAGTACCGTTTTATAAGCAACTCGGTATGCCCAAACAGCATGATGAAGTTGTTTGTCCCAATCCGAGCGTTTATTATTTACCAGTTTCGTCAATACGTTACATAGGATCTTATTCGTGCTCTCGGCTTGTCCATTAGCTTGTGGGTGATAGGGGGCAGACTTCTTATGTATCACCATGAATTCTTGAAGGAGATTTTCAATGACCTCATTCAAGAAGTGCGTACCTCTATCACTAACCAACTCTATTGGTAACCCATATCTAGTGAACACATTTTCGAATAAGAACTTAGCCGTCGTTTGAGCATCATTCTTTGTCGTGGCTTTTACTTCCACCCACTTTGTAAGGTAATCTGTAGCTACAATAATATATTCTGCATGGGAGTTTCTAGCTGGGGGATTGATGGGACCTACAAAGTCTATACCCCACTTTGAAAATGCACGTCCTCCCATCATTGGCCTTAAAGGCATTTCATCTTTTCTCATCGGATATTGGGCACGTTGGCATGTGTCACATTTCTTCACATAAGTATGTGCATCCATATGAAGAGTGGGCCACCAAAGTCCTGAGAATAGAATGGTCTAAATTACTCTGTCAGGCCCAAAGTGTCCACCTGCAGCACCGCTGTGTGCAGCTTCTAAGACTTTCAAATAGTCTGATTCATGAATGCACAGTCTTAGGTAACCATCCTTGCCTCTTCGATATAGGTTGTCTCCTACTAAGGCATAGTCTTGAGTCTCTTGCTCCATGCTCCGTTTTCTTGCAAGACTAGCCTGATTGGGTAATGTTCCCGATCTCATGAACTCGACCAACGGAGCACTCCAATCTGGGATTAATGACACATGATAAAGAGTGGCATGCTCCACTGGGGGTCTCTCCTGGCACCCTGGACAACTCTGGATCCACTCTTGTATTTCTTTGTCCATGCTAGGCCAATACACTCCTAAGCGTCTTAGATTCTGCAATGTTCGTTGTTTAGAGTAGTGATTTCCTAGCAATCCCTCATGGGCTTGTTGCAACCAACTAGTATGTTCATCGTCCTCGACACAACAAGCTAATACGCCCTCGGTATCTTGCTTGTACATACTTCCGGCCAATATTTGATACTTTAGTGATTTTACAATTTCCTCTTTGCTTGTTTTCACATTCTTATTTGCAGGCCCGAAGGTTAGGACTGGTACCAACTTATTTGCCCATTTAGGAACAACTTCTAAATTGAACAGATAAGCATCGGGCAATTCATCAGACACTCCTTGCGGTGGCTCTCCTGAAGTGATGCGAGAAAGATGGTCTGCCCTAAGATGGGTTCTACCTTTCCTGACAACAACTTCAAAGTCGTATTCCATTAGTAAGAGGAACCATCTTACTAAGCGGCCTGTATTGCAAGGTTTATTGACCAAATATAGTAAAGCTTGATGATCAGTGAAAAACTTGAACTTATTGGCTAATAGATAGTGTCTAAACTTCTTCACAGCATATACCATGCCTAAGCCTTCTCTCTCCGTTGTGGTGTAATTTCGTTCAGCTGCATTTAATTGCCTACTAGCATATGCTATCGGCAAATCTAGGTTTCCTTCACCTGTGGGTTGTGCTAGCACACATCCTATTGCATGATTGGAGGCATCTACATGGACATGAAAGGGTTTGCTCCAATCCGGAGTAGTCAATATTGGTGCTGTGCACAAACGTCTTTTCAGCTCGTTGAAGGAAGTCCCGCATTCCTCGTTCCACTCAAAATTTGTTAACAACCCATAAAGAGGTTTTGCTATGATGGCATACATGTGGATAAACCTACGGTAATATCCACAATGGCCCATAAAGGCTTGTACCTCTTTAACATTCCTTGGTCTGGGCAACTCTGCTATTGCTCTTACTTTGTCTTCATCTGTTGAAATTCCATTCTTAGAAACAATGTGACCTAAGATCTTACCTTGTCGTACCATGAACACACACTTCTCTGGATTCAGACACACTCGATAATCTCTACACTTGTTGAAGATTTGTCTGAGCTCAGGGATGTGGTAACTTCTTTCTTGGGAATGAGCGCATAAATCATCCACATATACTTCTAAGCTCTTTCGCAAGAACTCTTTGAAGACATGGCACATGAGTCTTTGGAATGTTGCAGGTGCATTGGTGAGCCCAAATGGCATCACACGAAATGCAAAGATTCCCCATTCTGTGGCAAAGGCCGTTTTGTGTTGATCTTCGGGGGCAATGGCTACTTGGTTGTAACCTGAAAATCCATCAAGGAAGCTATAAACTTCCTTGCCTGCCACACGCTCCAAAAGATGTTCGGTGATTGGAAGTGGATAACTATCTCTGATCGTAGCGGCATTAACTTTTTTAAGGTTAATGCACACTCGCAATTTCCCATTCTTCTTGGGCACCACTACAATGGGGGACACCCATTCAGTGTGCTCAATCTCATAGATGAATCCAGCTTCAATCAGCCTGTCAATTTCCTCTTTTATTTTGGCTGCATAATTGTCATTATATGTGTAGGGCTTTTGTTTGGTGGGCTTGGCATCAGCGGTCATCGGAATCGTATGAGATCAAATCTCTGGATCTACTCCTTTCAAGTCTTTATAGTGCCATGCGAACACATCCCTATATTCCCTTAATAGAGCTACAAGCTCTGCTTCTTCTTTTGCACTTAGGTCATCTCCTATGTACGTACATCGTTCTTCATTCCCTTCAATGGTCACTACAATTTTTTTGGTCTTTTCTTTATTGTCATATGCTTCTCCTATAATGGCCTCTCTCTTAGGCATTCGTACCAAAATTTTCTGGTCTTCCACTTCATATTTCCTGAAATTTTCTGGTACTTCAAACAATGATTCTTCCTCTTCTTGTTTCACTGCTTTTCTTTTCTTTTTCTTTTGACCCCCTTCACTTCCTTCCTTTGAATTTATCGTTTTAATACTTGTGAGGGGTTCTTCTTCTTTTTGGGTTAACACTCCTATATCTTCCAAATAGTGTTCCTCTGAGTCAAAGTAAGTATCCATCACAATGGATTCTAGATCATCGTCATTCTCTTCTTCTTCTATGAACTCACTAGGATCACACTCTTCCAACAAGGGCTGACACATGAACACTGAAATATCATAACCCTCCTCATCACAATGGGGTGTCCATTGTTCTTCATTGACTGCAATGTCCATGGTAGCTAAGATTTCTGCCCAACCATGAGGCTCAAATTCCTCATCTGGAAATATCATCGGTGTATAGGCTGGGTCTTTTATTGGTCTATCTCCTAGGGAAGTTCCTTCTTCTCTCGCTTTTAGGCGCTTTTCCTCTTCCTCTGCGACCTTGCACATCCACAAGTGAGTATCTTCATGCAGCCATGATGGATCAGGTGAACTTCCAGAATGCACGGAAATAGAATCTTCTTTCGCTTTGTGGATAGGATTCCACTGTAGGGGTGGTACATCTCTGAAGGTGTAATCCTTCAGATTGACCTTGGTGGTGACCCCTAAGTGCTGTAAGTACAAGGAGTTGGTTCCCCAATCCTGTACTATTTGCAATTTTCATAGGAAGGGTCTTCCTAGGATCATCTCGTAAACATTATTCTTCTCAAAGTCACATATAGCAAATGTATGTTCAAACTCTACACCACAAGTGGTTAGAGTTATCCCTTCAAGCAATCCGAGAGGTCTTTCAAAATGACCATCTGCCATTTGAAGTTTCATTCTTGTTGGTCTTAAGGTGGATTTGCCCCATCGCTTCCACAAGGAGGTGGTCGCAATAGCAACACCAGCACCCGAATCCACAATTGCTTTGGTTGTGTAACCTTGATAGGTGATCGGAAGATAAGTGTTACCTTCTTCACCTTCGCTCATGTCTCCTATCTTGTCGAGAGGTATCTCTGGAACTTTTTGCTTAGAGCCTACTTTTGGTATATTGGATTCAAGTTCTGGAACATGATCCTTCACATGATTCCAGAGCTCCGGTTTTGCCTTGAGGAGCTCCTCTACAGTGAGATGACATTGAACCTTAGTGTTCTTCACAACATCAGTGTTTCTTGGAATCACTGAGTCTTCATTTCTTACCAATATTGTGGGGGCTCTGATCTGGAGAGATTCAGATTCCCATGGGCCTGTGAAATGAGGCAACTCTTGTAAAGAATTAGATTCAAAATCTAATCTCTCATCCTCTTGTTGCTCTGTTTGATCTCCATAGATAGACAGAATGTCTTGGGGAAATTGATCACGAAGATCATCAATCTCAGGAATAGGAGGGGAATCACCCTTCTCCTTGGCCCATTTCTCTTCTTGTATTTCCCGCAAGAACTCTTGAGAGTACTGTTGAATTGAAGGAGGTATTCCAGCATCCGTGGAATTAGGAACATAAGCTCCCATTGATGGTGAGCTTCCTCTTTCAACAACTGGTTGAGCCTGTGGAGGTAAAGAAACTTGTGATTTGTTTACCAACTGCTCTAATCTTTCTAGTAAGCCTTGGAAATGCAAATCCGGCTTGACAGAGTTTGTCTGATTGAACTTTTGACTAGTCTCAAGTATAGCGTGAGCTTGTTCTACCATTTTCATGCACATTTTCATCCGTTCAATCTCTAAATCTGCTCTAGGGTAACTCTTGTCTAGGTTTGCAGCTGTTGGCCCTTCTTGAAGTCGAGCCTGGTAGGCCTTGAACATCATGTCCAAGCCTTCAGGAGTGGGGTCAGCTAATACTGATCCTACTCGGGGTGGTGGGTGGGTTACGTGGGGTGTATTAGAGAGTGGAGGAATGGAGGGTGATGGGGATGGTAGTGGTGGAAGTGTGTGGGAGTACGGTTGAGATGTGATCTCTGTGATTTTTGCCTTGGTTTCTCTCAGGCTTTCTTCAAGTTCGTTTATCTTTTTTGCCCATTGCCTCTTCATTCTTTCACGACTATCCTTCCAGGCTCTAGTCCTCTTTTTGGTTATGCTCTCTGTTTCACTCACCTCGGGGCTCTTTTCCGGACCAACACCTTGGTGTTGTTGAAGTGCCTGGGCTCTTGTGATCACCTGCACAGGTGCAGTGGAAGTCACACTCCCTGTGGAGTCTACAACTAACCCAACAACATTGATAGGAGTGATTTTAGGCATGTTATTAGGGTTCTTTGGGCAATCTCGTAGGAGATGTTCTTTCCCGCAGTCTTGACAGAAACCCTGAATGGTTACTGGTTGAGGTTGTGTAGGGACAGGCAGTGGACAATCACGTATAAGGTGATCTCCCTGACATCTGAAGCATGGTCCTCTAGGAAATGGGGGTCGTACCTGTCTAGGTTGAGGTCTAGAGTTGGGGTTTGTGTACATGACATTAGCATACTCAGGTTCCCCACTATTTTCACTTGGGTCCTCATAATAGTATGACTCGTTATGCTCGGGTGACTGCATGTAGTAAGTCTGTGGGCTATCCATATGTGTGGAGTCAAAACTATGGTCACTTGGATCACTGTCTGATAGCAATGGGGTGACTGGGACTATGGCTCTATTCGGATTTTCTTCAGCAGATGCATATTTCACTGGGATCACATTGGTTGGAGCAGGGGGTTGCTGCACTAGGACTGGTTGAGGTCTCTGTTGCCCTTGATAAGGTGGCTGATAAGTTTGCTGTGGTCTGTTGTATTGTTGTGATGGGTACTGATTCTGGTATCTACCATGTTGTGGATATGGCTGAGGATAATTTTGCCTAACAGTTTGTTTGTTATATGGGCAGTCTTGTGCAGTGTGGTTGGTGTACCTACGCTCTATGGTGCAGTACTGGCTACTAGGATTCACCTGGGGTTGCGCCATAATGGGACATACACTTGCCATATGTTCACCGCCACAATTGTAACACCGCTTAACTGGGGCAAATCTCGGAATTTGCTTGCTAGATACACCTAGTTTTTGGGCTACCTTCTCTGCAAGTTCCTCGATGGATGTGGATTGACCAGATGTCATGTTACTAGAGCTATCAGAATCCTTATAGATTTTTGATAGTTCTAACTCCTCACCTAGATTGTCCTCAATGTCTATGCACATGCGCACACACTCTTCTATCGTTCTGGGGTCCTTCAGGTACACATATGACCTGAGCTTAGTGCTCAACAATCCATCTAGGAACAAGGCCACTTGTTTGGCTGGTGTGGGTAACTCCGGCATCGGGCATCTCTCCAGGTACTGTCTAAATCTTCTTCCAGCTAGTCTGACCGTCTCTTGAGGTGTTTGTTTGAAGCTATGAATTAGTGAGGAGGTGTTATGCCTGATTCCACTCTTAGAAAACTCAACAATAAATGCCTCTAAGAGCTGGTCTATGTTTCTGAAATGCCTCTCATTTAGTGGTTGAAACCACGTAAGGGCAGTGTTCCTAAGGGTTAGACCAAAAGCATTATATTGTGTGAATAGGTCCTCTACCTGTTCAGCTTTCAATACCTATCGAAATTCTGCCACATGGTCATAAGGGTCTCCCGTGCCATCGAAATAATTCTTCATGGACTTCACCAGTTGAGTTGGTCGCAGGGTCCTAGTGTGTTCTCTGGGCCTTGGCAAAGGAAAATCGTCAATATTCCTTTGATTCCATGGGGTTCTATGTCTCTCAGGTTCCACTCTATTCCTTTCTGTTCCCGTTCTTTCCCTTCCCAGGGAGTTGGCAAAACTTACCTCAGGTTTGTCTCTACTTCTATCTCTTTGCGCTCCATGAGCTTGGGAGGTCCCAGCTCCTTGGTGACTGTATGACACATTAGTCCGAGGAGGTTGGGGAAAAACAAATTCACCCTTCCATGTGTAGGTGTGTCTGCCATTCTCGGTGACCACGAAGATTCTCTCTGATGCATTGTCTAGGTAGGTTACTTGGCCTGGGCTATCAGGGTCTTTAAACTCATAGATGGTGAGGGCACTCACTTCCTGAGGTTGAGCAGATTTGTATCTCCAAAAAACCTCATCGGTTTCTCGGTTTAAAAGCAGATCTATGCTTTTATTATCCTGTGGAATCCACTCTGGAGTCATGATTCTGGTCAAGACAGATTTACCACGGGGAGTTCTTGGCTCTCTCTCTAAGTTCCCTTGCTCTATATCACCCATGTCGGTCTCCGCAATCACATTTCCAAACTCATCAGTTCTATCAGGAAGAGTGGTGACTACATATATAGTCCCCTCTTTATCTAGGTATGCTCCATTCTCAAACTTGACTACCGGGTGGTCTAATCCATGGGGTTGATCGGGGTTCTTAATCTGGACCACCGATCTTCTCAGTCCGTCTTCGTAGATGCGAGCACCTAGACGATTCGTCCTGATGTATTCCAGCTGAGTCTTGTATGGTCCTTTTGGCTTTTCTAGATAAGCCAACCCTGAACTACCTACTGGTCTCTCCATGTGATAGGACATCTCAGAATCACTTGTTTCTGATCTGGGAGTGTATGGGTAATCACTCAACTGTTGGGCCCAAGACGTGGCAGTGTGATTGACACTAGCTTCAGAAGATCTGAGGCTTTGTCTGTCTCGGCCTAAGTGTCTGCCTGATCTAAGGTTCATATGCCTGATTTATCTACCCCCTGGGACCCAAGCACACTCTCGTTGCAGGTTAATTTTGTACCAATCACTTTGTTCTTTTGAGTTGAATATTATGTTTATGGTCTTGTCTGAAATCGCGTCGTCAGGAGTACTTAAGTGAACTTCCGCACTTGATAAGTGATCGATTCCCGTTTACCTTTTGTCCCTTAGGGTTTTCGCACTTAGGACCTATTTACTTCTTGCACTTGGTGATTAATACTCTTGGAATTGATTCGTGCCTAACGTTGCCCTAATTAATTACCACACCTAAGTCGTACTTAGCCTAGGCTAGGAATTGACAAAGGAGGGTGGAGAGATTTTCCAACCTCAATTAGCTGGTTGACCAGACTGCTACACAAGCCCAGGAAGCCTTCTCCCAAGCTTGATACTCACCCTTGCTAGCTTGCTTTGGATTGCCTTGAGTGCACACAAAGTTCCTGCAAAAACTCACCAGTTAGTATAGCTTTATTACCACAAGTAATTGGAAGACACACATCAATATTTTCAGTCCCCCTAGAGTAACTCACTGTACCCCCTGAATCTGAGAACCACTTAGTTCCACCTAAAGGTCAACTTAAAAATGCATGTTCTAAAACTCCGCGTATGATTCTTACAAAAACCAGTCGAGGTCCACGTAGGATTCTCAACGAGCTTTCCAACGAGACCAAAATCTCATCAATCGGAGTTCGTATGGTCAAGTTATGACCATTCAGGCACTATAGGGTCAAAACAGGCTCTCAGGGTTCAGGAGATCCCTCTCTGGTTTCTAGGCCTTTTGCCCACTTCCAAGGTTCTAAAGTTATACCAAGGTGCCTAAAATTAAGCTCAACTACCCTTCCAATCACTCAAAAAATAACCCTAAATTTTCATGCGTTAAAGGCCGTGTATCGCGATAGGTCGGGTCGAGGTGTCGCGATAGGTCGAAGTGTCGCGATAGCTCGTGAAGTGTCGCGATAGGTCGAAGTGTCGCGATAGGTCGTGAAGTGTCGCGATAGGTCGAAGTGTCGCGATAGGTCGAAGTGTCGCGATAGGTCGAAGTGTCGCGATAGGTCGAAGTGTCGCGATAGCTCGTGAGGTGTCGCGATAGCTCGTGAGGTGTCGCGATAGCTCGTGAGTGTCGCGATAGGTCGTGAGGTGTCGCGATAGGTCGTGAGGTGTCGCGATAGGTCGTGAGGTGTCGCGATAGGTCGAGGTGTCGCGATAGGTCGTGAGGTGTCGCGATAGGTCGTGAGGTGTCGCGATAGGTCGTGAGGTGTCGCGATAGGTCGTGAGGTGTCGCGATAGGTCGTGAGGTGTCGCGATAGGTCGTGAGGTGTCGCGATAGGTCGAAGTGTCGCGATAGCTCGTGAGGTGTCGCGATAGGTCGTGAGGTGTCGCGATAGGTCGTGAGGTGTCGCGATACCTCGAGGTGTCGCGATAGCTCGGGATATGGTGAATTTTTCTGTTCTATCTAGTGATCCTGGGAGCTCTAGGCCTGCGCAGTGTCGTGGTGCACTCAGAATCGTGATTGGGTGAAATTTTCGGAGTGTCGCGATAGCTCGAGCTCAACGCCTCGGGGACTGTGCAGACAAATTCTGTACCTGCTGAGCTTGCTGGAGATGATGATGGAGCTGCCACCTGCAAGAAACATGCAAAAAACACACAAAGACAAGCACACACACTCGCTCTCTCTCAAACTCGCACACAACAAATGAGGGGAATGACAAGGAAGAGGGAATATGTAGTGGAGAAGGAGGTGGAGGTGGAGATGGAGATGGAGGTGAAGATGGAGATGGAGATGGAGAAAAATCAGAAATTTACCAACTACTTACCATTCCAACGCGTCCTCTCTACGTCTTACCATCACACGCTCGTCCTCAAAGCTCGATCCCCGGCAACGGCGCCAAAATTTGGTGTAGCTCAGTGATGAGTAGCACCTCCTTTAATGTCAATCCGGGAAGACGTGAGGATGGTATGAAGACCAAGAGCAAGTGGAAGCACAAGTGCGTGAGTGAGAAGCACACAAGCATGCACACACATACACGCACACGCGCACACACGGCAAGAACAAAGAGAGTAAGACAATGGAATCACTTCTATTGCAACCAAGTTCTCATACAAGCTCAAACTACAAGAAAAGCTAGCCCCAAAAATGAGCTCTCTAGCTCTATTTATAGTTTTTGACTAGCTTTGGCCCTGTCCAGACCTAGTGTCCGGACTAGTTAAAAATTAGGTTCCAGGGCTTATTTGAGGGCCCAAACGAGATCTAAAAATTATGAAAATTGACAGGCAACTACTTCTAAGGCTCCCCAAGCTCGAGGACTCCTCGGCTTGTACAAAATGGAGCTACAAAAAGGTGAAATGATATTTACAAGGGTTTGTAGTGATGAGAATCACTTTAAAATGATGTGAGGGTTTTGAAAAAAATGAAGGGTTGCCTCAGTGCTAGATCTGCATGTGTGTCCGTACTTGCTTCTTCCCGTGTACTGTCAACACACCTGTAAATTATTCTTGTTAGGACACAACATCCATGAAGCACATTCTTCTGTTTCTTATTCCATCGTTGATGGGCTAGGTGGATTTGATCGATGATCTAGTGTGGCAGATTGATGGTGAGATTCTCTATCTCTGCCAAGTACAAGCTGAACCAGATATTTTTTGGTGGCATTGTGAAGCGTTCTTGGGCACGTAAAGCGAAGTGCTGCATGATCGTTCGTAGGTGGAGAGCGATGGTTGGTGTCATTGCTACCATGTCCTTCAATTTGTTGAGATCCTTGTGCTTCATCCTGCCTGGAATCATTGTTTCTTTCTCAGTGGGAATAAGCATACCTTGCATGTTCAATGCTTCTCATACTAGGTTGAGGGTCAGTTTGAATCTTTTGAGCTCGTGGTCTGGTGTCAATGAGGGTAGCACGAAGGTACTATCGCCTCCTTTAGCCCTGCTAGGAGTGATGGTACTGATATAGGAGCAGCACAGGAAATCTGGCTTAGGTAAATGTGCTCGGAAATAACCATCCAAGCCTGCTTTGTTCCATACCGATTGCATTACTTCTGCATTCTGATACTGCTCAAATTCGCGGGTAAAGAAATGATATCGTCCCCATTTGCCATTAAACTCAAGTTCTGCCTCCCAAAAGTAGGTGCCATCCCCCAATGGCCCTGTGACATCATACTGAACCAATGTGCGTGTTTCCCCACTTGAGAAGTGTGCCCCTGAGGTGGGTCCTGAATAGGAAGCACATGCACAACTCTAAGTTCTTGAGGTCTCTCAGTGACTTGTGGTTCCAAAAGGAGGGTTTCAATGTCCACTATCTGGGCGCTAGACCCTACCTGGGAACTAGTGCCTCCGGTTTCTGCCATGTTACAACTGGCTTGCTAGTTCTGTGAGAATATAGAAGCATGCATTAACATTGTAAAGGACAAGGTAGAATAATTTTTGTCCCCGTTACAACATTATCATGAGGTGAATGATGAGTTAGTCGATCGGTGAGTGCTCGATGATTGTGTGTGTTGTTCGTCCTATGAGCTAAGTGAAAAGATGCAGTGTGAGAATGATGCAGTTACTAGGTGGGGATGAATGTACAAATGGGATCGGGGGGTTTATTACAAGCTTTGGGTTGCCAAACGCAGTGGATGGGTTTTGGTTTTGATTTTGTGGAAACTCTGGAGGGCTTTAGAAGAGTGTCCACTTGGAATTGAGGCTTTTTAGGAACCCATTTACAAGTGAATTTGCTCGTGTTCATGGGCAAATATGGATTTGTGTGTATCAAATAAAAGGGGGCTTCGGCTGTTCGAGTGAGTGAACCATGTCGTGCATGGTGTGATCTGTGTGTAGCTACTTGAGCCCGCAAGCAGGCCTTAGGCACCCAAATTTGGCTGGATTGTGGGTCAACCTTCATCGACTTCTTGGGTACCTAGATAGATTTTACTTTTGCAGAAGAATTCTTGGAGGACTTCTTATTAGTGTCTGGTCGTTGATCACTAATAGGAAGTTGAGCTAGTTGTTGTGGTTGACCATAATAGAATGCTCGCCTCTCCGCACCCACACTTGTTTCGATGGCTGAGACACCTTGCTTTGCAAGTTCTTTTGGCTTCCATTATAGGTCATCTGCTTCTTCTGTTTTTGATCCACCTTTGGTTGCCGCCTCCCGATGGCCTTTGGAAAAGAAGGGAGTTCCGTCGTATCCTTGCCGTCTTTGTTGAGATAATCATCCCTCTGCATCACATAGTTTTGGACAAGAATAGCATGGTCATCTTCATGTGTACTCTTGGAAGGACCAGGAGCTTGTGCCTTTCCTAGTTCCTTGAGTGCTCCATTATCTAATTCAACTGTAATTCGACTCTGATTTACCCATACCTGAAGAAGTCCACTTCTTAGGTTTAGGTTGACTGCATGATCATAGATCCAGTCTTGACCCAAGACAAGAGGTTCAGTGAGATCCTCATCTTGACATACTAGTACTTTAACTGTCATTAGAACATCTCGAATGTAGAGGGGAAGTTCCACCTCGCCCATGCAAGGGGTTTCCACGGCTCCCAATCCTATGAGATATGCTTCTATAGGATTGACATTCAATTTCAACTCTCGACAGTAAGAAAGTTTAACAGCACTAGTGGCTACACCTGAGTCAATCAAGGCCCGTACAGTCCTTGCACTCTTTCCTTGTCCTATCTCCAAGGTTACAAAAGGACGTCGGTCAACTATTCTATGGGGGCTTACACTTGAGACTTCACACATAGCCATATGATATCCTGGGTCCACATAGTCATCTGTCCTAGGCTGATCTCGTCCTTGTCTTCTCATCTTCATTTTTCGGATGCGTTCCAAGGCTTCTACCTGTGCTTCTTCTCGAACTCGTTTTTCCTCTTCTTTACGTTTCTTGGCAGTGTTGAGCCGATTGAGCATTTCCTCAGTGAGGGGTTCTTGATATAGTTTGACTCTGCATCCACTTATGTAACTAGGGAGAACATCTCCTTCGAGTGTGGCTAATTGGATTGCTCCACTAATCGAGATCCTATTTATGATCATAGGTCCATAGACTCTCTTCTCTAATTTTCTCGCATGTTGTTTCAGGGTATACACCAAAACTAAGTCTCCGACCTTCAATCCTTTATCCTTAACATGGGCATCAAAGTATGCCTTCTGTCATTTTTAGCTGCATATATTCCTGCAGCAGCCCTCAGTCGTGTTTCTCCTAATCGCTCAAGGTCAAAGATCCTAGAGGAGAGCTCATGGCCCGTCCACTCATGCTCCTGTGCTACCTTTAGTGTAGGTATCAAGGAGTCCAATGGTAGCACTGCATTTTGGCCAAACACCATCTGAAAAGGAGTGGCTTGGAGTACCGTTTTATAGGCAACTCGGTATGCCCAAACAGCATGTTGTAGCTGTTTGTCCCAATCAGAGCGTTTATTATTCACTAATTTAGTCAACACATTGCATAGAATCTTATTTGTGCTTTCTGCTTGCCCATTAGCTTGTGGATGGTAGGGGGCAGACTTCTTGTGTATAACCAAGAACTCTTGGAGAAGATTTGCGATAACTTCATTCAAGAAGTGAGTCCCTCTATCACTGAATAGCTCTATAGGTAGCCCGTATCTTGTGAATACATTCTCAAATAGGAACTTAGCTGTCGTTTGAGCATCGTTCTTCGTGGTAGCTTTCACTTATACCCACTTGGTTAGATAGTATGTGGCCACAATGATATATTCGGCATGTGAACCCTTAGTTGGGGGATTGATAGGACCAACAAAGTCTATTCTCCACTTAGAGAATGCACGTCCACCCATCATAGGTTTCAAAGGCATCTCATCTTTGCGTATAGGATACTGAGTTCGCTGACAGACATCACACCTCTTCACATAGGTATGTGCGTCCATGTGAAGGGTCGGCCACCAAAGTCCTACAAATAGGATTGCCTTGATTACCCGATCTGGTCCAAAGTGTCCTCCTGCTACACCTTGGTGAGCAGTTTCCAAGATCTTAAGATATTCACTCTCATGGACACATAATCTAAGGTAACCATCTTTACCACGCTTGTATAGATTATCACCAATGAGTGAGTAATCTAGGGCTTCTTGTTCTAGACTTCTTTGTCTGGCCAATGTCATATCTTGTGGGAATGTTTTCGTCCTCAAGAAGGCTACTAGTGGTTCACTCCAATTTGGCACTATGGACACGTGATAGAGAGTGGCATGTTCCACAGGTGGTTTAGTGCAGCAGATCGGGCATTCCTTGCACAACTTATGGACATCAGCTTCCATAGTAGGCCAATGCACTCCGAATGTCCTTAGTGTCTGTAAAGGTCTTTGCTTTGAGTAGTGTTGCTCTAATGCACCTACATGTGCTAATTGCAACCATTTTGCGTACTCGTCCTCTTCCACACAACAAGACAATATCCCTTGATCTGTCTCTTTGTACATGCTTCCTGCCATGATATGGTACTTCTGGGCTTTTACTACCTCCCTATCTTGAGTGTTTATGACTGGGTGGTTGGGCCCGTATGTCAATACTGGCACTAATGGCTTAGCCCACTGAGGTACAACTTCCAAATTAAACAAGTAAGCATCAGGAAGGTCATCTCATACTCCTTGTGGGGCTTCTCTAGATGTGAGCCTAGAGAGATGGTCTGCTCTCAAGTGAGTCTTCCCTTTCCTCACCACAACTTCAAAGTCGTATTCCATTAGTAAGAGAAACCATCTTACTAATCTACCTGTATTGCATGGCTTGTCTACCAAGTACAATAGTGCTTGATGATCAGTAAAAAATTTAAACTTATTTGCAAGAAAATAGTATCTAAACTTTTTAACTGCATATACCATGCCTAATCCTTCTCGTTCAGTGGTGGTATAATTTCGTTCAGCTGCATTCAACTGTCTACTAGCATAGGCAATTGGAAGATCCATATTACCTTCGCCCGTAGGTTGTGCAAGCACACATCCAATAGCATAATTGGATGCATCCACATGAACATCGAAGGGCTTATTCCAATCTGGTGTGGTCAAGATTGGTGCTGAACACAATCTTCTTTTGAGCTCGTTGAAAGAGTTTTCACATTCATCAGTCCACTCAAAGTTAGTCAAAAGTCCGTACAGAGGCTTGGCAATGATGGCGTACATGTGTATAAAGCGTCGGTAATAACCACAATGCCCCATGAAAGCTTGTACTTCCTTGACATTCTTTGGCCTAGGTAACTCTGCTATGGCTCTTACATTCTCTTCATCAGTGGATATGCCATTCTTTGACACTATGTGTCCTAGAATCTTGCCTTACCTGACCATGAAAACACACTTTTCTGGGTTCAGGCAGACTTGATACTCTTGACATTTGTCAAAGATTTGTTTGAGTTCAGGGATATGGGTTTGTCTAATGTTGGAATGAGCACAAAGATCATCCACATAGACCTCTAAGTTCTTCCTCAAGAACTCTTTAAATACATGGCACATCAATCTCTGGAAGGTTGCAAGAGCATTGGTAATCCCAAATGGCATTACCCTAAAGGCAAATATGCCCCATTCTATTGCAAAAGCAGTCTTATGCTGGTCCTCGGGAGCAATGGCTACCTGATTGTAGCCAGAAAATCCATCAAGGAAGCTGTATACTTCCTTGCCTGCTACTCTTTCTAGTAGATGCTCAATGATCGGAAGCGGATAGTTATCTCGAATAGTGGCTGCGTTAACTTTCTTCAAGTTAATGCACACACGTAACTTTCCATTTTTCTTGGGCACCACTACGATGGGGGATACCCACTCAGTGTGCTCAATTTCATAGATAAATCCAGCTTCCACCAAGCAATCTATCTCTTCTTTGATCTTAGCAGCATAATTATCGTTATATGTATATGGCTTCTATTTAGAGGGTTTCGCGTCTGAGGTCATGGGAATTGTGTGTGAGCATATGTCTGGGTCAACACCCTTCAAGTCCTTGTAACTCCAAGCGAATACATCTCTGTATTCTCTTAGCAAAGCTATTAACTCATGCTCTTCTTCCTCTGTTAGGTCATGGCCTATGTACGTGCATCTTTCTTCTCCTTCTTCAACGGCTACAACCACTTTCTTGGTGGTTTCTTTGTTATCATAGGCCTCCACTGATTGCGCCTCACGTTTTGGCATTCTTACCATGACTCTTCTATTGTCTATTTCATACTTCTTAAAATTTCCAGGGACCTCAAACAAAGATTCTTCCTCCTCGGGTGCGACTTCTCTCTTCTTTCTTTTCTTTCCTTCATCCTTAGGGGTCACTTGTGTGGTTAACCTTACGTCATTTGTGAGCTCTCCATGTCTCTGAGGGTGAGCTTCAACTTCATAGAGGTATTCCTCATCTGATGCAAATGGTGGGTCCATAATGATTGACTCTAGATCGGAGTCACTTGCATCCTCAAATGCATCAGGGCTAGGTTCACATTCTTCTAAAATTGCATCTCCCATAATTGGCTTTATTGAGAAGACTGAAATGTCATAGCCATCCTCATCACAGTGGGGTGTCCATTGTTCTTCATTGATGGCTACATCCATTGTTGCTAGAATTTTTGCCCAACCATGAGGCTCAAATTCTTCGTCAGGAAATACTACCGGTGCATAGGCTGGGTCTTGAATTGATCTATGTGGTTCCTTCGCACCTACTTCTCTGGCTTTTTCTCTCTTCTCCTCTTCTACTGCCACTTTGCACATCCATAAGTGGGTGTCTTCATGCATCCATGAGGATCCTGATCCTATGGAATGCACAAAATCCGTATCATCTTTAGCTCTATGGATAGGATTCCATTGGATAGGAGGAACATCTCTATGAGAGTAATCCTTGAGATTGACTTTAGTCGTGACACCAAAGTGTTGCAAATACAAGGAATTGGTTCCCCAATCCTGTACCACTTGCAACTGCCGCATAAATGGTCTTCCTAAAATCATCTCATAGGCATGGTTCTTGTTAAAATCACATATGGCGAAAGTATGCTCAAACTCAACACCGCAAGTAGTGAGAGTTATTCCTTCTAACCCTAAGGGTCTCTCTATGTGACCATCGGCCATCTGCAATTTCATTCTCGTGGGCCTGAGTGCTAGCTTGCCCCAACGCTTCCATAGGGAAGTGGTGGCAATTGCAACTCCTGCACCTGAGTCCAGAATTGCCTTCTAGTGTATCCCTGATGGGTAATGGGAAGATAAGTGTTTCCTTCTTCTCCTTTGCTCATGTCTCCTATCTTGTCTAGAGGAATTTCTGGCACTGTTTGATGAGAACCTACCTGGGAACGAGGTTAAGCTATCTCTGGTATTTGTTTGGCTACATGTTTCCATAACTCTGGCCTAACTTTGTGTAGCTCTTCTAAAGTGAGGTTGCACTGCACTTTAGTGTTTTTCACTACCTCCGTATTCCTAGGTATGACTGAGTCTTCATTTTTTACCGTGACCGTGGGTGCTCTCATACAAGTAGACTTGGCTTCCCATGGGCCTGTGAAGTGGGGTAATTCCTGTAAAGAATTAGACTCAAAGTCTAATCTCTCTTGACTTTGTGCACTCTCCTTCTCTCCATAAATGGATGGGATGTCTTTTGGGAATTGGTCATGCGCGTCATCCACAAGTTCAATGGGAGGAGGGACTTCACTCTCTTTTGCCCATTTCTCTTCTTGAATCTCTCGCAAGAATTCTGGTGAATACCTATTCATAGAAGAAGAGGTGTCTGGTTCAGTGGAATTGGGCACATAAGCTTCCTGTGGGGGAATGCTTATTCTTTTACTTGCCTCATCTCTTCCTTGGTTCTTTTCTTCCTTGGCCGCTTTTGCGATTATGCTCTCTTCTTTCTCTAATAGTCCATCCAAGTGCAATTGTGCCTTAGCTAAGCAAGAGTAGTTGAAGAGGCGACTGGCTTCAAACATGGTATGAGCCAATGAGACCATTTTTGCACAAAGCTTAGTTCTTTCTATCTCTAAGTCAGCTCTAGGGTAGCACTTGTCATGATCCGTCACATTTGGCCCTTCTTGGATTCTGGCCTGATATGCCTTAAGCATCATGTCTATGTCTTCAGGAGTGGGGTCAGCTAGCACTGATCCTACTCTAGGGGGTGGTGGGATGGTCTGAGGTGGGTTGAGAGATGGTGAGATGGTGATGGAGATGAAGTTGGTGGTCGTATGTGAGAGTTTGTTTGAGAGGTGAGTTCAACAATTTTGGCTTTTGTTTCTCTTATGATTTCTTCTAAGTTGCTCATCTTTTTAGACCATTGTCTTTTCATTCTCTCTCGGCTATCCTTCCAGGATGTTGTCCGTTTCTTGGCTATGCTCTCAGTTTCACTAACCTCTACACTCTATTCTTGTCCTAACCCTTGGTTCTGCTGTAGAGCCTGAGCTCTCGTGACCACTTGCACTGGTGTAGTGGAAGTCACACTCCCTGAAGAGTCTACAACTAACCCAATCACATTGATGGGAGTAATTTTTGTTACATTCTGTGGGTTCTTTGGGCAGTCTCATAAGAGGTGCTCCTTTCCGCAATCTTGACAAAAGCCTTGAATGGTTACAGATTGGGGTTGTGTGGGGGCAGGCATCGGGCAATCACGAATGAGGTGATCTCCCTGACATCAGTAGCATGGCCCTCTAGGGAATGATGGTCTTACCTGCCTAGGTTGGGGCCGCGAGTTGGGATTGGTGTACATGACATTGGTATACTATGGCTCCCAACTTGGTTCACTCGGTTCTTTGTAATAATAGGCCTCATTATGCTCAGGTGACTACATGTAGTAAGCTTGAGGGCTATCAATATGAGTAGAGTCAAAACTATGGTCACTAGGGTCACTCTCTGAAAGCAATGGTGTTACTGGCACAATGGCTCTATTCAGGTTCTCTTCTACAGCTGCGTACTTTACTGGAATCACATTGGTTGGGGTAGGAAGTTGCTAAGCTAACACAGGCTGAGGCCTTTGTTGGTTTTGGTAGGGTTGTTGATAAGGTTGCTGTGGCCTACCATATTGCTGTGGAGGGTACTGGTTCTGGTATCTTCCCTGTTGTGGATAGGGCTGAGGGTAGGTTGGCCTAACCGCTTGCTTATTGTATGGGCAATCTTGCGTAGTGTGATTAGTGTATTTCCTTACTATGGTGCAGTACTGGCTATTAGGATTCACTTGGGGTTGAGCCATAATGGGATATACGTTCGCCATATGGTCACCACCACATGTATAACACCGCTTAACTAGGGCAAATCTTGGGATTTGTTTGCTAGAGACACCTAGTTTTTGAGCTACTTTCTCAGCGAGTTCCTCAATTGATGTGGATTGCGTGGAAGAGATGCTAGTAGAACTATCTGAATCTTTGTAGATTTTTGAAAGTTCCAAATCTTCCCCTAAGTTATCCTCGATGTCGATGCACATGCGTACACACTCTTCTATGGTCCTCGGGTCCTTTAAGTACACGTATGATCTCAACTTTGTACTTAGCAGTCCATCTAGGAATAAAGCCACTTGTTTGGCTGGAGTGGGTAGCTCAGGAATCGGACATCTCTCCAGATATTGCCTAAACCCTCTTCTTGCAAGTCGGATCGTCTCTTGGGGGGTTTTCTTGAAGCTATGTGAGGAAGTGTTATGCCTTATGCCACTCTTAGAGAATTAAATAATGAAAGCCTCTAGAAGTTGGTCTATGTTTCTGAAGTGCCTCTCATTTAGTGGTTGAAACCACGTAAGAGCGGTGTTTCTAAGGGTTAGACCAAAGGCATTGTACTGCATGAATAGATCCTCCACTTGTTCAGCTCTCAAGACTTGCCTAAACTCAGCCACATGATCGTATGGATCTCCAGTGCCATCGAAGTAATTCTTCATGGACTTAACTAGCTGTGTAGGTCTCAAAGTCCTGGTGTGTTCCCTAGGCCTTGGCAAAGGAAAATCCTCAGCATTTCTTAGGTTCCTTAGAACTCTAGTTCTCTCTGTTTTTTCTCGATTTATCTCTGTTCGCGTTCGCTCTCTTCCTATTGGGTTGGCAAAGCTCACTTCTGGCCTATCTCTACTTCTATCCCTTTGAGTGCCATGAGCTTGGGATGTTCCAGCCCCTTGGTGGCCAAAAGAGACATTAGATCTTGGTTGGGGAAAAATAAATTCCCCCTGCCAAGTGTAGGCATGTCTACCATGCTCGGTGACCACAAAGATCCTCTCTGAAGTATTGTCTAGATAGGTCACCTTGCCTGGGCTGTCAGGATCTTTGAACTCATAGATTGTGATCATTCCTACCTCATTCGGTTGATTAGGCTTATACCTCCAGAAGGCTTCATCGGTTTCTCGATTGAGAAGCAGATCTATGCTCTTATTGTCATGAGGAATCCACTCTGGCGTGATAATTCTAGTAAGCATTGATTTGCCTCGAGGGGTTTTAGGTTCTTCACCCATCCCTTGCTCTAGGTCACCTATATCCATTTCTGGGATCACATTACCAAATTCATTTGTCCTATCTCGGTGGCTGGCGACGACGTATATGGTTCCTTCTTTGTCCAGGTATGCTCCATCTTCAAACTTGATAGCAGGATGTTCAATTCCAATGGGTTGGTCACGGTTTTTAATCTGGACCACAGATCTTCCTAGGCCGTCCTCATAGATGCTAGCACCTAATCGGTTGGTCCTAAGGTATTCCAGCTGCATCTTGTAGGAGCCTTCTACCCTATGTAAATATGGCACTCCTAAACTTCCTGTAGGTCTCTCCATACCTTGAGACACCTCTGACTCACTAGTCTCAGAGCTAGGGTAGTATGAATGATGGCTCAATTGTTGGGCCCAAGACCTAGCAGTATGATTGACACTAGCCTCTGAAGACCTAAGACTCTGTCTATCTCTTCCTAGGTGTCATCCTGATCTAAGGTTCATATGCTTAGCTGAGCAATCCCAATTTTTACCCAAGGTATCACTCACTTGGTTCTTTTTAGTGGATTATTGTGTTTATGATCTTCTCTGATATCACGTCGTCAGGAATACTTAAGTTAATTTCCGTTGTTTCAGTTGATCGTTCCTCATTAAGTTCCTTTCCTTTAAAGTTATTGATCACACAGAGATTATGTTTTAGCTTGAACTTGAGTATTTAGGTAGTCTTCAACTTAATAGATGCCTATCGTCGCCCTGACTTACTTCTAGCACTATTTGCACTTAGCCTAAGCTAGGAATTGACAGACGGAGTTAAGAGTATTCCAACCTCACTTGCTGATCCTTTGATCTTTAGTGCTCAAGAACCCCGTTCTCAAGCTTGTGGAATGCCCTTGCTTTAGATGCCTTCTAGTGCTCTCAGTGGACCTGTAAAAGTCCCAAAGGTAGCTCAAGACTTAGATTCAAAGGACACAAAAATCACTTTCATTCATGTAATTCACATGTCAATTTGCACCATGTCTCTATAGAAACAATTCTAGAGATCCCTTAGTTTTTCTTCCCCCTGGGTATGGTCACTTCAAAATAGTATATCCAATAATCTTGATATTAATTTTATCGTAACTAGTGGAAGTTTTGGTTGTACTCCCCACGAGCTTTCCAACAAAACAAAAATCACAGCAAACGGATTTCGTATGAGAAAGTTATGACCATTCAGGGTTCTAGGGTTAAAATAGGGTTCCAACAGGCTAACAAGCAAACAGGACTTCTCGAAATACTTCGTGTAGCGGCTTCACAATGCTCTAACAAATTTCTAGTGCTTCCCAAATAATACCCCAAAATAGACCAACTATCTTTCCCCTAAAAAATGGCCGAATTTTCCCGTCAATCGCGATCGAGTGGTCTGTCAATCGCGATTGACATGTCAGTCACGATCGACATGTCGGTCGTGATTGCCAGGTCCGTCGTGGCTGTCAGTCGCGATTGATGGGTCGATCGCGATTGACACGTGGCCCGGGAATTCAATCGATCGTGGTCAACGGGTCGTTGACTCTGTCGGTTGCGATTGATGTGTCGATCGCGATTGACAGGTTTGTCACGAGGGGTCTATCGATCGTGGTCAAACAGTTGTTGACTGGGTCAATCGCGATTGACAGGTCCATCGGGGCTGTCAGTCGCAATTGATGGGTCGATCACGATCTATGGCTCGATCGTGATTGACACGTGACGCGTGCAAATTCAGTTGTTCGTGGTCAGTCGGTCGTTGACTCAGTCGGTCATGATCGAGGTGTCGATCGCGATTGACAGAGCCGTCGGCAAGTGTCCATCATCGTTTGTCGATCGCGATTGACAAAAAACAGAGACATATCAAAATTTTAAGCACATATTTAGGAAGCTCTAAGCATGCACATCATGATTATGTACTTAGTTTAGCAAAAGGACCATTTTTCTGTCGATTGCGATTGACAGAGGTCAACACCTCGAGATCTGCACAGTCAAATTTTTTACCTACTGGAGCTGGTGCAGCTGTTGAGGATGCTGATTCCTGCAGAAAATCTCAAAAAACACAGAAAAGCACAAGCACACAAACGCTCTCTCGCTCTCTCTCACAAGTGAAATGAGGGAAATGGTGTGGGTGTGGTGATATGACCAAAAAGCTGAAATTTTTGCGATGATGGAGATGGAGGTGGAAGATGGTGATGATAATGGTGGTGATGAAGATGGTGAGGAAAACAAAAGAAATTAGATAAAAGTGAAGGAAATACCTATGACTCCAACACCTCAACTCTACGTCTTACCATCACACGCTCGTCCTCAAAGCTCGATCCCCGACAACGGCGCCAAAATTTGGTGTACCTCAGTGATGAGTAGCACCTCCTTTAATGTCAATCCGAGAAGACGTGAGGATGGTATGAAGACCTCGAACAAGTGACGGCACAAATGCGTGAGTGAGAAGCACACAAACATGCACACACATACACACACACGCGCACACAAGGCAAGAACAAAGAGGGAGACAATGGAGTTCTTTAGATTACTTCAAAAGTGCTCATACAAGTTCAAATCTATTACAAGCTTACCTCAAAAATGAGCTCTCTAGCTCTATTTATAGTTTTTGACTAGCTTTTGGCCCTGTCTAGAACTAGTGTCCGACCTAGTTAAAAATTAGGTTCTAGGGCCTATTTGGAGGCTCAAACGGAGTCTAAAAATCATGAAAATTGGTACGATGATACTTCTAATACTCCTCAAGCTCGAGGACTCCTCGGCTTGCACAAAATGGAGTTACAAAAAGGTGAAATGGTATTTACAATGATTTGTAGTGATGAGAATCACTATTATAAAGATGTTGTTTTGGAAAAATTTGAATGGCCTACTTGCCAGATCTTCGTTGACTACTTAGTCTGCTTGTGCCTTCTCTCCGCTCTGGCTCCCTTCTTTGGCTTCCTTGTCTTGTAAGTCCTTCAGTGCCTTGACTGCTGCCAACACACATATCAAAGACAAAGGCTTAAAAGAAGGAGATCTAGTCCTGGTATATACATTGAAACTACATGCCAAGAAACCACAACAACGTGGATATGGACCCTTACTGATCAATAGAATCTCAACGAGTGGAGCGGAAATCTAGCCACATTAGACAGAGATATACTTCCCAATTACATTAGTGGATGTCGAGTGAAACGATATATGGAGCCATTAACATATCAGATGTTAGCATGAGTCGTAGGAGCACAAAATCGAAAGAAGGAAGAGGAGAGAATTAGAGAATAAGCATGCCAGGAAGCCTTAGAGCGTATTAGGAAATGAAAGGAGTGGATAAGACAAAGGGATGAACGATATTTATAGGGAGAGGAACCTATACCCATGGCCAACTACCAAGTCAGTAATGCCAGTAATGGAAGCCTTAGCATATCCAAACCATACTTAGACCTAGGAATCGGAAACCAAGAGTATCAGCTAATAGATGCTCTGATTGACTCCGAGGAAGCTCTAAGCTGTATACAAAGGAAGTTAATCATGCATCTTCAAACAACCATAACTCCCACTAAAGCATGCATGAGAGGCATTGGAGGCCAGGTTATAGAATGTGTTGGAGAAGCCCTAATATTCCTCCACCTAGGAAATTCCACTATGGAGCAAAGAGTTTTGGTATGCAAAGACGAAGCTCTAATGGAAAGTCTGACCTTAGGGCAAGACTGGATTATCGAGAACAAAGTGAGCATTCATCTAGCACAAAATAGGACATAAGGAAATCTTTAGCTTGCTAGAAGAAAGACCTTCTCACATTCATGAGGTTATCAAACCCAAGGAAGAAAACTTAGAAAAGGAGTTAGGAAATGAATCTATAGAGTGCATATCCAACGAATGCCCTTATCTAGAGTTGCCTACGAACAAGGATGTGTTGCTTGGTGATGTGCCCTCCTTTCCCAGGAGAGATAAACCTAAGAGAGAAAGTGAGGACAATGCCTCTAAATCCACCTACACCAAAACAAGAACATCCACACAGATGTCTACTGTTCAAACATCACATCCATGTAAGAGTCGTTTACAATGGGTGCGGAAGGATCAAATGACTAAACTAGATAAACCAACATAGAAGCAGATCTGCCACTCAGTGAAGACAAGTAAAGACAACCAGTATTCACCATCACAATCGGAACCACAGACTCCTTCGTGTATGGCTTCCAAAGTCATTAGTAGAGGCCCAGAAGACAAACCAGTGTATATGGATCTCGAAGAAAGTCAGACAGACTGCTAATCAAGAGCTAGAAAAGCTTAACGAGATATCATGCCTACAAAGCGAGCCAAGGAGGTCCAAAAAGACTCAACAAGAGTACAAAAGGAACATGACATCAAACATTCAAACTTCAAGTAAGAAGGAGATAAGGACCACAGAACGACAAGCACGACGGAACCAAATGCCTCAAACACCAACTACAAAGTGGATATGGAGACCCAAGAGGCAGCAAGGATAGGAACAATCAACTCAACAAGATTCCACTTGCACTCATGAAGAGTCCATTGCACCTAGAGTATGCACACCAGGGCCACATTACAAGGCCATGCATTTGGCACATTGCCTCTTCAACAAAACTAGTGGTGCACATTTCCATCATTGGAATAGGTTTTAGTTTATATTGCAAGAGGAATGACCTTACATTGTAAATAATAAATGTTTTGGCTAGAACTAAATTTTGTTTTCTTTTAGGAGTAAAAATCAAAAGAAGTGTGGTAAGAGACCTTACTTATTTAAGCAAGGGGGAACGGAGTGACGAATGAAATGACATATCACTAAGCCACAAAAAAAACACTTGAATTGGTTTCTACTAGAAACTGATTCTTTCTTTATTACAAGTGCAGATGGCTTTCAAAGATTCCAAGGCAACTATGCAAGAAGAGGTGTTGGAATTTCCATTACAAAGCATGACCAAAGCCAAAGGTCATTGGTTTCGAGAGGATCAACCTGCTGGAGAGTATCTTTTCTTAGTGACAATAAAGATCATAGACACCGACCATCAGTTCCCGGTCATGTCCCAAGATTTCAAAGTCATACATGAACTCCCATCAATCGTGGATGTAATGACAAAGGCAGGTATTCAAAAATACTTTGAGCTACCAATTTACAAGCCCGATTTCCAACGATGCACTCAGGTGATGAATGCCCTCCAACCGGCCTTACATAATCCCTTAGTGCCAAAAGCAAGAGTCCTAGATGGGGAAGGAGAAGGATGGGAAAAGGATGGGAACATAGACCTGAAGGATGAAAGCCGAGGGACCAAGACCCAAGCATTCATGGATATCAATCGTATAGATATAGAAGAAGAAGTCCGTCTGATTCGCCCACACTTCTGCTTTCCAAACATGCATTGCTATGCAGCACCACAGAAAATCATAGTGCAGCTCTTATCTCATGCTATCAAATAGATTGGTAATCAAGTGAACATGATGCCATACATTCAAGAGCATCTGTTTGAAGCTAAGAAGCAATGGAACCACAAAAAGTTCTTGAACAAAAGCGTAGCTCTGACCATACTCATCTACCATGCATTAGGTATTCGAGAACATCTGAAGGAGATGCCTTCATCCTTAGAGATGGCTAAGTATGCTAATTTAGCCACTGTTCCAAGATTCACAGTTCTATGCTCCGAAGTCGATTTGCACTCTTAAAAGTGCGCGTGCGCCGCGATGTGAAAAACCAAAACTTGAGAAGGAGCTAAACCTACTCTGATACCACCATTGGGTGTGTGTAGAAGTGCAAGAGACACACAAGAAGCACACACAAGGAGCACAAACGTAGCAAGACACACAGAGAAGATGATGGCTGGAATAGCTCTCTCTATTGTTGATGAATTGAACTGAAGTAAGAGATGAATAATATCCCTAAGTACAAAGTACCACCACATATGAGACTCGAGAGTATCAAGTATGTGGTAACATGGGGAAAAAAACCTCTAGCCAGCACTAGAGTAAAAAGTGCCCATGTATAGGGAAAAGGTTCACATCAAAGCTACTCGAGGAACTCATAAGTGTAACACAAGCACACCATTGGAGATAAATCATAAATTGAGCAGATATGGAGGTGAAGAATTTAATGTCATGAAGAAATATCCGAGTTTGGTAGGTATTTTGATCTATGCTACCTTGACAAGACCAGACCTATCATATGCAGTTGGTGTTTTATCACAATTTATGCATTGTCCAAAGAAAACTCATTGGATTGCAACTCAAAGGGTAGTCAGATATATCAAGGGAACTCTGAGTGAAGGTTTGTATTATGGTTTTACTTTTGACACAAGAATCAAAGTGTTTAGTGATGCAGATTGGGCAAGTAATTCAGATGATAGAAGGTCTACTCATGGTTATCTCTGTTATTATTGGAGATAAGTTAGTTTCTTGGTGCTCAAAGAAGCAACATATAGTTGCTTGGTCATCCATAGAAGCTGAGTATAAAGGAATGGTAGAGGCTGCAAAAGAAGTGATATGGTTAAAGACCTTATTGAAAAGTTTTGAAACTGATCAGAGTACTCCAATTATTTTTGGAGACAACATGAGTTCATTATATTTGGCAACTAATCTTGTTTTTCATGCCAAGAATAAACACATAGAGATTTAGTATCATTTCTTGAGAGAAAGGTACTTGACAAAGAGATTGAAGTAGTGTATACATCAACAAAAGAGCAACTTGCAGATATGTTGACAAAAAGTTTAGATGGACCTAAGATACAAAAGTTCAAAGAGATGGCAGGAATAAAGAAGAATGGAATAATCACAATTAGTGATTGAGGGGGAGCTGTTGGAACAAAGCAATCCCAAATTGATGATTATGAAGAACTTGAAGCAAGTCAAGAATCAGAATGAAGCCAAAGAAGTCATTGAAGATAGTGAAGAGATCTCACAATTGTAGCTTGTATACATATGTACATTACAGATGAAAATTCTTGTACTATGAGTTTAGATGATCATTAGAATGATAAGGAATAATGTAATAGACATGGGATGAGTCTAGAATCATATTTATATAAGTCAATTATGTAAAGAAATAAGTGAGAGAGTCATTAGAAGCCAAGTGTCCAAGAGATAGATGTGTAGAGAGTCATCCCACGAGTTAGCGTCGAGTCTTTCTCTGATTTCTCTCACTCTGATCACGTGGATCAAGAAATACTTTGCACACATTTAACCTAGAAGCTAGTCAAGCTATGCTCAAAATTTCATGGTCTAATCCCTTTCAGGTTGTGTGTAAGATCAATAGGAACATGTATATGTAAAGTCTACAGGTAGATCTCTCACAGTCGCGCATTTTTCTGTGTCAATGTTTTGGTTGGATCTCAGTGCACAATGTAAAGTTTTTGAATGAATGAGCATTCAAAATCTAAGTAAGAAGATAAGAAAGCTATGGCTAAAAGCATTTAGCAAAATGGGATGTGTGCTGTGAGAAATCAACCTTAGAAGTTGACTATGTCAAAGTCGCTTGTTCAGGAAGACAGTTCCTTACATATCTTTGATCTTAAATATCAAATTGAAGTTTTAATGATTCTTTTGAAGGTCTAATGGTTGATATGATTGTGCAAAGGTAGCATGGAGATATGTGTATTATTAGATTGAAGAAATTTGAAGATATGTGCAGGTAATGAAGTTAAATCCTGAAGCAGACTTCTTGAAGAAGGAAAGTTTTCACTTAGAGAAATGATAGTGAATGATTTGGTGAATCAAGGTACCATTTGTGTAAGGTTTGGTCTATAACTAATATAGAGGTGCTCTTAAATCAGTATAGATCAAGCCTTTGGAGATTTAGAGGTCTCCAACATGTATGTGCTCAATATATGTAGTAAAATGACACTAAAAGGTTGAATGCACAACCCAAAAACTAGCCAATAACACCTACAAGTCTCTGTCAACTCTGATGTTTTAAGCCCAAAAACCTTGCATAAATTTGCAGCGGCTGCTCCCACAAAAACTGAAACCTTTCGAGAAACCTGTAGTTTTACAAGTGCAGCGGAAAACACAGCCCCAATGGTTGATATTTATTGTCAGAGAATTACAAAGAACAGTCTTCTTGATGTTCTTGGACCTGTGTGAAGAGAGCTATGTGTGAAAGTACTCCAAAACGGCTCCAAAAGACACCCCAAAAATGCTTCAAAAATAGGCTCTGAAAGCAAAGAATGAAGCTTTGAGGGACCAAAACATGTTCAAGGTAATGTCAACCTTAGTATTTCCCCTTCTTCAGACACCACAAGAGTGTAGCTTAGTGGCAAGAGATTGCCACAGTTAAGCGAGCTATGGGGGGAATAGTATTGGGATGGGTGACCTCCCAAGAAGTACCGGGAATCTCTATATTCCTTGATCATTGAGGTCCTCCCTCGCGCGCAACCAACGGCGCCAACGGTGACTTCGATGACGGATGACAAGGTATGCCAAGGTCTATGCCTTGGTCACCGCCTTAGTCCTAAGCTTTGGAGAAAGCCTGCTCTGATACCAGTGAAATATTTCTATGGTGATGCACCATAGTGTGCTCTCTTTCTTGCGAGCTCCACGATGATATCCTCGGAGTAGAAAACCAAGCTCTTAAGGCCGCACATGATACTCCGCATAGAGACGGTAGAATAGGCAGAAAACACAGTACACAGGGAGCACGAAGACAGAACTCTTAGGTCTTACAAATGTAGTCGAACTTACAGTTTATGGCTGACCAAGCCACTATATGTTTTATTCAAGAACATACACAAAGAAGTGTCCAATGCCCATTTGGCCTTTCACATGGACACCATGATAACAAGTACAAACTTCTTGCACAGGTTAATGAAGATACTGACCAAATGGCTGCAATAGGAGAAGAGCTTCTGAAGAACAAAGAAACAATCACGAAAGCCACCAATGAGATAAAGGAATAAGATGAAATCATTGAGAATTTAAAGGCTAAAATAGCACAACAAGTTATAGCGGGGACACCAGTAGTTCCAAGCTCCCAAGTGGCTACTGAGGAGACTGAGGTATGTCCTCTTTCTTCCCCCATGTATCATTCACCTGTAAGGGGGGGAGCAGAGCCGAGCACTGAAAGACATGATCGGGCTATTGCAGAACTAAGCCAACATGAGAGGGCACTACTGGTGTCCCAGCTTACAGAGTAGTTTGAAGATCAAGTGGTGAAGGTCATCAGAGAAGCAAAGATTGAAAGCAAAAGCCTAGAACAAATTTTGAAGCCATTTAATATCCGTTATCAAGAAAGTAACAAACAAAGAACCTGACCATGGTCTGCAGTTCAACCTGCAAACATTTACATATACACAAGAACAATTTGACAAGGCAGATCCTGTATGGAGGTGCAAAAAAGAATCCAACCTTAAGGGTACACTGGGATTAAGCACCATACGTGCTCCAAATGAATCCATCTTTTTGCCTGGTACCTCGAAGATGCACTTGGATGCAATTTTGGGAAGCACAGTGCCAGGGTACTATCAATAATCAATGGCTAAATTATCCCCCCCTACTACTGACTCTCCTCGCAACTACTTACCAACAGAAGAATATATGGTGCGGACCATAGAATTTTGGCTATCAAGATATGCGACCGTACCAGATTTAGCCATCAAAATAAGGAATAAGATATTGAGTATGCTACGTACAGTTCTGAAGGTATTCCGGCATGCACAATACACCTTTTTGAATTTTATCGGCATTAACCAAGGTGCAGATGCCCTCATTTTTTATTTATCCACTACTCCCAATCGACTAACAATTATGGCAATATACTCGTGGCTCATGTTTCTACCGAGCCCATATATGCAAACATTTGACGAAGCTTTCTTCATAGGATTTTTTGAAATGGATTCCGAGATCTTTGTAAAAATATCCCAATTTAAATGTGAGACTGGTGGCCTATGAGCTAAGTTTCTTTGCAGATCATAGATAGGCACTAGATGATGGAGTAAAGTCAACACAATGGAGAGAGTTGATGATATGTCAAGCAAATTTGCTTAATCATAGAGAGCAAAAAGTAATACAAACTTACGCACGTCACCACAAAAAGCCTATCGAGGATGATAGAGTTCAAAAGGAGGGACGTGTGCAGGGAAAATCGAGCAAAAAGAGAAGAAGAAGAAGAAGATCAAAGAATAAAACAACTCATTAAGAAAGAACCACCCTCGTTGTAAATGGTATCGCGGCATGTATTTTCTGAGGATTAGTGAATTGGAGAGGTAGATGAGGCTTTTCACATGCATTGTAGCTTAAATACTTCATTTACCATCATCTACGCACATGTCTTCATACACTTCGTTCTTGTGGTTCCTCAGATTGATAATTAAACGTGTGTTAATCCACCACTATATGCACTTGTGGGGCAGTTGAGGTCTAGTCTTATCGACACAGGTCCCTAAGGCTTCACGACTTAGGTACACAGCTATGAACATGATCACTTCATCTATTATTGTCCTCTAGAAACCATATTCGAATGTTGCTATGTGTAATTAGCATTTTAGACAATATTCTCAAGAAACACTCATAAAGAAGCAAAGCATACCATTGAGTCCATAAAAAAAAACTTTCATAGCATCACACAGTGTTCTATCAAATATCGTGTTTCACAAGCCTATAGGTCCTTACAACTTTCCTTCTGAGTAAACAACAAATATTTAGTTATTTTCCAAACCAACCTCAAGTATGGGATGCCTTGGGTCATAATCAAAATTGGGAAAGCCGAGTTTGAATCCCTAACAAGAAAAAGCTCAAGGCTCAAAACTTTATAGCATCTTTCAAGAAGCTGAGTTTGGGAAAGCCTCTGAGAAGTGCTCAGAAAGACCAAGAGGGCAAGGGTGGAGCTTCCATGAGCTCATGCACCCATGCCAAAATGTTTGGACATAGGAGCGGGACTGGGAATTGCAACCAAAGAAATATGGGAAAAATGGGGAAAACCTGCATTACGACCAACTCTGATGAAGTTACAACTAGCATACGGACACGTTGAGAGACATTTAGGGATCCTAGAAAAGGTTATTCTAACTATATGGGGAGTGGAGTTTGAACATACTTTAGCAATTTGTTAGTTCAAAAAAGCTAGTAACAATGAGATGATTTTAGGATGACCATTAATGAGACAATTGAGAGTAGTGCAAGATTGGGGAAGAGATGCTTTATACCTTCAACATCAAGGAGCTACAGTGAAAATTGATTTTCACACTTTTTCATATAGAGGTATACCACCTCTGCAATGGACTCCTACACACAAGGAACAGGACAATGGATCCATCCATAATGTTTGATCAAGTGACTAATCCTGGATGAATGAAGATGTTCAACTATGGATGTGTAAAGAAGCCAAATGAGAAGAAGGAAGAACATAATTGTGGCCGGTAGGGCATAAAAGTTATAGACCTATAGAAGACCTAGCGTACATGCCAAAAATCTTTCCAAATGAAGCATTTGAGTCACATGGATGGATGGAAATATTAGCAGCATTAGATGTCTGTGTGAACGAAGAAGTATTGACAATGGATGAATGCATAGACGAAGAAGGGCACAATGTGAATTTATACATGGTAGTCCTCCAGGAAGTAGAAGCAGGAGAATTTCTAGAAAAGGAGTGGAGTGAGGACTATGAAAGCATTGAAATGGAACTGGAATTTGATATAGAAGAATAGTACTTACTAGAAATCGAAAAGGGCAAAGATCAAGGGAAAATGAAAATACTAGCCCTAGAAAAACATCAAGCAAACCTCAAGATGAGAGAATTGTTGTTCAAAATGTGCAACACCAAGAGCCATTTGAGGTACCAAAACATTTTAAGCAGTATGAAGTAGACAAAAGAAAAATAGCCATTCATATGCCTAAGAGGGAAGCTCAGGAAGGAAAAGCATACGACAACAAGGAACAAATTGAGAAAGTAATATTAACCATGGAAGGAGGGGAAGAGAGATGCACTTACATAGGGAAGGATGTGTCCACGAAGGAAGAGCAAGAATTAATAGAGTTAATCCAAGAATATAGAGATGTGTTCGCATGGACGTACAAAGACCTTAAAGAAGTGGACCCCACCATCTGTTCCCATAAAATCTCTATGACTCCAGATGTGAAACCCTCTAAGCAAAGACCTTCCACATATAATGATGTCTATTCTGCCAAGATCAAGGAAGAGATTGACAAATTATTGGTAGCAGGGTTTATGTATGAGATTGAACATATTGAATGGGTATCACCATTGGTAGTAATGCCCAAGAAAAATGAAAAACTTAGGGTGTGTATCAACTTGAAAAAGGTGAATGTTGCGACCATCCAAGATAGTTACCCTCTACCCATCATTGATCATCTCTTGGAAAGGGTAGCAGGCAAGGAAGTCTACAACTTTCTTGACAGGTTCTCTGGTTACAACCAAGTGGCAATCGCCACTGAGGAACAACATAAAATGGTGTTTTCTATTGAATGGGGGTTGTATGCCTTTAACATGATGCCTTTTGGACTCAAAAATGCCCCCGTAACTTTCTAGAGATCAATGTGTCATGTGTTCAAAGAATTATTGAGGAAGAGCATGGAAGTCTATGTGGACGATCTCTGTACCTACTCCTCTCAACGAATAGAAAATGTTCTTGAGTAAAGGAAAATATTTGAGAAATGCAGGGAATATCAAGTATGCTTAAACCATGACAAGTGTGTTTTCATGGTAAGATAGGGCAAAATTTTGGGACACATCATATCCAAAAATGGCATCTCAAGGGATGAAGATAAAGTAAAAGTAATGATGGAGTTACCTAGACCAAAGAATGCAAAAGAATTACAAGCCTTTATGGGAAATTGTGGATATTATCAATGATTCATCCACATGTATGCCATAATTGAAAAACCTTTGTAAGGGTTATTAACACAATTTACGTGGACAAAAGACTGTGAAACGGCTTTCAATGAATTAAAGCAGAGGCTTAGTGAGCACCCATTCTGAAGGTACCCAATTGGGATAAACCATTTCATATTCATGTGGACGCATCCAATTGTGCAATTGGATGTATCTTAGCATAGGTTGTTGAGGAAGGAAAACTCAACCACCCTATAACCTACACAAGTAGATAGTTGAACCAAGCAAAAAGAAATTATACAACAACCAAACAAGAAGGCTTAGGAATTGTATATGTAGTAAAGAAGTTTAGGCATTACTTCCTAGCCAACAAATTTAAGTTCTTTATTGATCACCAAGCATTATTATACTTGGTCAATAAAAATTGTAACAGAAGGAGATTAGTGAGATGGTTTTTACTCCTAATGGAGTTTGATTTTGAGTTCATGATAAAGAAAGGGAAAAGTCATATAAGATCATATCATTTATCTAGAATGACACATGGAGAGCCACCTATTGGAGTGGCTGACGAACTACTTGACACATGCCTGTTCAACTTGGAAGTGTGTCCAAAATGGGCAAAAAAATGATCCCAATACTCATGCATGGACCACATCATAAGATCAATAAGGACAAGAAGAAGGAGTTCATGTGATCATAAAGCCTGCACATTGTTGTGGATAGCGTATTATAGAGACGCAAGTGGAGTGTTGCTAAGGTGCGTAGAGGACAAGGAGCAAAGGAGCTTGTTGGAACAAGCCCATGAAAACAAGTGGAGAACACATAAAAGCATCAGTGGAACCACTCAAGAATTAAAAAGATTGAGAGTATACTAGCATGATATGCAGAAGGATGTGCATGATCATATAGAAAAGTGCCTAGTGTGCCAAGAAAATAAACATGAACATTCCTCATTATGCTTTTCTACGATAGCCCCCAAGTGGAGTAAACAATTAGTAAAATTCCTGAGGTTTTGGACCTATCCTAAAGAAACAAGTTTAGCTAGAAAGAGAGCACTAGAACAAAGCAAGGAAAATACAATTATTGGCAAAGATAACAATTAAGACTATGCATGCATGAAGGGGAATATCTTCCAATGTTAGAAATGGCACATGCAAGAGCAACGGGAGGTTAATCTTTAGCTGACAAGACTGTCAAAATGATTCTCTTTGTTGGATTATGGTGGCCTACCTTACATATGGATGCAGAAACTTTCATCAAGAGTTGTGATGTTTGACAATGAATGAAGTATCCTATAAGGAGGGATGACATGCCCCTTAAATCAACAATTAGTGCCAGAGCATTTTCAAAGTGGGCCATTGACTTTCTTGGGCCAATAAACCCCCTAGCAAGAGGATCACATGCAAAATATATCATTGTAGCCATGCATTATTTGACAAAATGGGTGGAAGCAAAAGCCACTAAACAAAATGATGCTCAAACTACAACAAAATTTTTGTTTGAAAATACATTCACCCATTTTGGACTACCCATTGAGATTTTAAGTGATAGGGGAACACACTTCATCAACGAGGTAATCAAAATACTTATGAATGAATTCCTAGTAATTCATTAAGAAATCAGCCCCCTATCATCCTCAAGCCAATGGACAAGCTGAGAGTTCCAATAAGGTGCTATGCACTATCTTAACTAAGATAATCAACACTGGGAGGTCAGATTGGGATAAACAATTGCATCATGCAATTTGGGCCTTTCGGGTAGCATATAGAACTGCTATTGGAACTACTCTGTTCAATCTAGTATATGGGCAGAACATGATACTACCAATCGACTTCTTAGTTCCTACTTTGAGAGTTGCTCAACAACATGAATGGACGAGACATGAATTGTCTAGGCAGTTGGATCAAATTGAGAAGTTACATGAGACTAGGCTACAAGTAGTGGCACGCATTTATGCTACAAAGAGGAGACAAAAAGCCTATTACGACACTCATGTAAAAGATAAGTATTGTCATCATACGAGAAGAAGCAGGTACAGGCATACATGCAGATCTAGCATTGAAGCAACCCATTAAAATTTTTCGAGTCCTTACATCATTTTAAAAGTGATTCTCATCACTAAAAACCATTGTAAAGACCATTTCACCTTTTTGTAGCTCCATTTTGTGCAAGCCGAGGAGTCCTCAAGCTTGAGGAGCCTTAGAAGTAAGTGCCTACCAAATTTCATATTTTTTAGACCTCGTTTGAGCCCTCAAATAAGCCATGAAACCTAATTTTAAACTAGGCCGGACACTAGGCTTGGACAGGGCCAAAGCTAGTCAAAAACTATAAATAGAGCTAGAGAGCTCATTTTTGGGGGCTAGCTTCTTGTAGTTTTGAGCTTGTATGAGAACTTGGTTATAATAGAAGTGATTCTATTGTCTTACTCTCTTTGTTCTTGTCGTGTCTGCGTGTGTGCGTGTATGTGTGTGCATGTTTGTGTGCTTCTCACTCACACATTTGTGCCTTCACTTGCTCGAGGTCTTCATACCATCCTCATGTCTTCCCGGATTGACATTAAAGGAGGTGCTACTCATCACTGAGCTACACCAAATTTTGGCGCCGTTGCCAGGGATTCGACCTTTGAGGACGAGCGTGTGATGGTAAGACGTAGAGAGGATGCGTTGGAATGGTAAGTAGTAGGTAAATTTCTTTTTTTTTCTCCATCTTCATCTCCTTCTCCACTTCATATTCCCTCTTCCATTTCATTCTCCTCATTTGCTTTGTGCGAGTTTGAGAGAGAGCGAGTGTGCATTGTTGTTTTTGTGTGTTTTTGCATGTTTCTTGCAGGTTTCAGCATCATCACCATCTCCAGCAAGCTCTGCAAGTACGGAATCCTTCTGCGTAAGCCCCGAGGCGTCGAGCTCGAGCTATCATGACACACCAAAAAGTTGACCTAATCACGATTCTAAGTGCACCATGACACGGCACAGGCTGAGAGCTCCCAGAATCACTAGCCTGATCAGGAAAATTCACCATATCCCGACCTATCGCGATACACCGAGGTATCGCGACACTCCCAAGTATCGCGATACTTCCACATATCGCGACACTCCCAAGTATCGCGACACTTCGACCTATCGCGACACTTCGATCTATCACGACACTTCGACCTATCGTGACACTCCCAAGTATCGCAACACTTTCACCTATCGCGACACTCCCACCTATCGCGACACTTCGACCTATCGTGACACTTCCACCTATCGTGACACTTCCATCTATCGTGACACTTTCACCTATCACGACACTTCCACCTATCGCGACACTCCCACCTATCGCGACACTTCCACCTATCGCAACACTTCCACCTATCGTGACACTTTGACTTATCGTGACACTTCCACCTATCACGACACTTCCGCCTATCATGACACTTCCACCTATCGCGACACTCCCACCTATCGTGACACTTCGATCTATCACGACACTTTGACTTATCGTGACACTTCCACCTATCGCGACACTTTCACCTATCGCGACACTCCGACCCGACCTACCGCGATACACTGGCTTAACGCATGAATTTTTAGGGTGAATTAATTGAGTACTTTTGGGCTTAATTTTGGACACATTGGGATGATATTAGAGCCTTAGAAGTGGGCAACATACCCAAAAACTAGGGAGAAATTTCCTGAACCTTGAGAACCTGTTTTGACCCCTAAGTACCTGAATGGTCATAACTTCACCATACGAACTCCGATTGATGAGATTTTGGTCTCATTGGAAAGCTTGTTGAGAATCCTACGTGGACTAGTTGGTCATAAGCTTTTGGGGGTATAGTGAGTTAGTCCAAGGGGGGCCTGCAATTGTTGATGTGTCTCTTTCAATCCATTGTGGTAAAGGAGCTATATGAACTTGTGAACTTTTACAGGAACATTGCGTGCACTCAAGGCATTCCAAGGCAAGCTAGCAAGGGTGAGTACCAAGCTTGGGAGAAGGCTTCCTGGGCTGGTGTAGCAGTCTGAGCAACCATAGGATTGAGGTTGGAAGTTTTCTCAACCCTCCTTCGTCAATTCCTAGCTTAGGCTAAGTACGACTTAGGTGTGGTAATTAAATAGGGTAACGTTAGGCACGAATCAAGTCCAAGAGAACTAATCACCTAAGTGCAAGCATTAAGTAGGTCTTAAGTGCGAAAACCCTAAGGAACAAAAGTAAACTTGAATCGAGCAAATATCAAGTGCAAAATTCGCTTAAATACTCCTGACGACGTGATTTCTAACAAGAGCTTAACATAATATTCCACTAAAAAGAACAAAGTGATTGGAACAAATTAACCTGCAATGAGAGTGTACTTGGGACCAAGGGGGTAGAGAAACTAGGCATATGAACCTTAGGTCAGGCAGACACTTAGGCCGAGACCGACAAAGCCTCAAATCTTCTGAAGCTAGTGTCAATCACACTGCTATGTCTTGGGCCCAACAGTTGAGTGATTACCCATACACTCCTCGATCAGAAACAAGTGATTCTGAGATGTCCTATAGCATGGAGAGACCAGTAGGTAGTTCAGGGGTTGCGTACCTAGAAAAGCCAGAAGGACCTTACAAGACTCAATTGGAATACATTAGGACTAATCGTCTAGGTGCTCGCATCTACGAAGACGGCCTGAGAAGATCTACGGTCCAGATTAAGAACCCCGATCAACCCCATGGACTAGAACACCCGGTAGTCAAGTTCGAGAATGGAGCATACCTAGATAAAGAAGGGACTATTTATGTAGTCACCACCCTTCCAGATAGAATAGATGAGTTTGGGAATGTGATCGCAGAGACCACATGGGTGATATAGAGCAAGGGAACTTAGAGAGAGAGCCGAGGACTCCCCGTGGTAAATCAATCTTGACCAGAATCATGACTCTAGAGTGGATTCCCCAGGATAATAAAACCATAGATTTGCTTTTAAACCGAGAAACCGATGAGGCTTTTTGGAGATATAAGCATGCCCAGCCTCAAGAAGTAGGAGCCCTCACAATTTATGAGTTTAAAGACCCTGATAGCCCAGGCAAAGTGACCTACCTAGACAATACATCAGAGAGGATCTTCGTGGTCTCTGACCATGGGAGACATGCCTACACTTGGAAAGGTGAATTTGTTTTTCCCCAACCTCGGTCCAATGTGTCCTACAGTCACCAAGGAGCTGGGACCTCCCAGGCTCATGGAGCTCCAAGGGATAGAAGTAGAGACAGACCTGAGGTAAGCTTTGCCAACCCCCTGGGAAGAGAAAGGTTGAGAACAGAAACGGATAGAGAAGAAATCGAGAGACCTAGAGCTCCAAGGAACCAAAGAAATGCTGATGATTTCCCTTTGCCAAGGCCGAGAGAACACACTAGGACCCTGAGGCCAACCCAGTTGGTGAAGTCCATGAAGAACTATTTCGATGGCACAGGAGACCCATACGATCATGTAGCTGAATTTAGACAAGTCTTGAGAGCTGAACAAGTGGAGGATCTATTCATGCAATACAATGCTTTTGGTCTAACCCTTAGGAACACTGCCCTTACATGGTTTCAACCCCTGAATGAGAGGCAGTTTAGGAGCATAGACCAACTTTTAGAGGCTTTCATCACTGAATTCTCTAAGAGTGGCATATGGCATAATACCTCCTCCCTGATTCATAGCTTTAAGCAAACCCCCCAAGAGATGGTCCGACTTGCAGGAAGAAGGTTTAGGCAATACCTAGAGAGGTGCCCAATGCCTGAGTTACCCACACCAGCCAAGCAAGTGGCTTTGTTCTTAGATGGATTGTTGAGCACCAAGCTCAGGTCATATGTATATCTGAAGGACCCCAGAACTATAGAAGAATGCATGCGCATGTGCGTAGACATTAAGGATAATCTAGGCGAGGAGTTGGAGCTATCAAAAATCTACAAGGATTCAGATAGCTCTAGTAGCCTTATGTCGGGTCAATCCACATCCATTGAAGAACTTGCAGAAAAGTTAGCTCAAAAACTAGGAGTCTCTAGCAAGCAAATCCCAAGATTTGCCCCAGTTAAGCGGTGCTATACTTGTGGAGGTGACCATATGGCAAGTGTATGTCCCATTATGGCTCAACCCCAAGTGAATCCTAGTAGCCAGTACTTCACAATAGAGCGAAGGTACACCAACCACACTGCACAAGACTGCCCTTATAACAAACAAACTGTCAGGCAAAATTACCCTTAGCCATATCCACAACAGGGTAGATACCAGAATCAGTACCCACCACAGCAATACGGTAGACCACAACAACCCTATCAAAACCAACAAAGGCCTCAACCCGTGTTAGTGCAACAACCCCCTGCTCCAACCAATGTGATTCCAGTAAAGTACACAGCTGCAGAAGAGAATCTGAATAGAGCCATAGTCCCAGTCACACCGTTGCTATCAGACAGTGATCCAAGTGACCATAGTTTTGACTCCACACATATTGATAGCCCACAGGCTTACTACATGCAGTCACCCGAGCATAACAAGTCATACTATTATGAGGATAATGGGGAGCCTGAGTATGCTAATGTCATGTACACAAACCCCAACTCTAGAACTCAACCTAGGCAGGTACGACCGCCATTTCTTAGAGGACCTTGCTTCAGATGTCAGGGAGATCACCTCATATGTGATTGTCCACTGCCTGCCCCTACACAACCCCAACCAGTGACAATTTAGGGCTTTTGTCAAGATTGCGGGAAAGAGCATCTCTTACGAGATTGCCCAAAGAACCCCAATAACCTACCAAAAATCACTCCTATCGACGTCATTGGGTTAATGGTAGACTTTACGTGAAGTATAACTTCCACAAACCCTGTGCATGTGGTCACTAGAGCTCAAGCCTTGCAGCAAACCCAAGGAGTAGGACAGGAAAAGAGTTCTGAGGTTAGTGAGACAGAGAGTATAACCAAGAAGAGGACAAGAGCATGGAGAGATAGCCGGGATAGAATGAAAAGACAATGGTCACAGAAAATGAGCGAACTAGAAGAAAGCTTGAGAGAAACAAAAGTGAAGATAAGTGAACTCGCATCTCAAAACCACTCTCACACTACCCCATCACCACCCTTTCCATCTCCCTCCAACCCATCACCTTCCATCCCCCAACTTTCTAATCCACCATACATAGCCCACCCACCACCCAAAGTAGGATCAGTCCTAGCCGATCCTACTCCTGAGGATCTAGACATGATGCTTAAAGCATATCAGGCCAGAATCCAAGAAGGGCCAAACGTGACAGATCATGACAAATGTTACCCTAGAGCCAATCTAGAGTTAGAGCGAACAAAGCTTTGTGCTAAGATGGTAGAATTGGCGCAAGCCATGTTTGATGCCAGTCGCTTGTTCAATGGCTCTAGCTCCACTAGAACACCATTGCATTTTGATGGTCTATTAGATAGACTAGAAAGGTTACTGGCAAAGTCTGGGAACGGAGCCACCTGCCAGGCTGAGGAGAGTGCAAGAGATAGAATAAGAATTCCTCCCTAGGAAGCTTATGTGCCTAACTCCACTGAACCAAACACCTCTTCTTCTATGAATAGGTATTCACCAGAGTTCCTGAGAGAGATTCAAGAAGAGAAATGGGCAAAGGAAAGTGAAGTCCCTCCTCCCATTGAACTTGTGGATGACGCACATGATCAATTCCCACAAGACATCCCTTCTATTTATGAAGAGCAGGAGAGCGCCCAATCTCAAGAGAGATTAGACTTCGAGTCTAATTCCTTACAGGAACTACCCCATTTCACAGGCCCATGGGAAACCAAGTCAACTTGCATGAGAGCACCCACGGTCATGATAAGAAACGAAGATTCGATCATACCTAGGAATACTGAGGTAGTAAAGAACACTAAAGTGCAGTGCAACCTCACTTTAGAAGAGCTACTCAAAGTTAAGCCACAAGTGTGGAAACACGTAGCCAAACAAGTGCCAGACATAGCGAAATCGCGTTCCCAGGTAGGATCACATAGAACAGTGCCAGAAATACCATTGGATAAGATAGGAGATATGAGTGAAGGAGAAGAAGGAAATACATATCTCCCAGTTACCCATCAGGAATACACAACCAAAGCAATTTTGGACTCAGGTGCAGGAGTTGCAATTGCTACCACTTCCCTATGGAAGCGTTGGGGCAAGCGAGCACTCAAGCCGACGAGAATGAAACTGCAGATGGCCGATGGTCATATTGAGAGGCCCTTAGGATTGCTAGAAGGAATAACTCTCACTACATGTGGTGTTGAGTTCGAGTATACTTTTGCTATATGCGACTTTAGCAAAAACCAAGCCTACGAGATGATTTTGGGAAGGCCATTTATGTGGCAATTGCAAGTGGTACAGGACTGGGGAACCAATTCTTTGTACTTGCAACACTTAGGTGTTACAACCAAAGTCAATCTCAAGGATTACTCTCATAGAGATGTCCCTCCCATCCAATGGAATCCCATCCATAGAGCCAAGGATGACACGAAGTCAGTGCATTCCATAGGATCAGGATCCTCATGGATGCATGAAGACACTCACTTATGGATGTGTAAAGTAGCAGTAGAAGAAGAGAAGAGAGAGAAAGCCAGAGATCTAGGTGTGAAGGAAATCCATAGATCAATTCAAGACCCAGCCTATGCACCTGTAGTATTTCTTGATGAAGAGTTTGAACCTCACGGCTGGGCGGAAATTTTAGCAACCATGGATGTAGCCATCAGTGAAGAACAATGGACACCCCACTGTGATGAGGATGGCTATGACATTTCAGTCTTCTCAATAGAGCCAATCATGGGAGATGCGGTTTTAGAAGAATGCGAACCTAGCCCTGATGCACTTGAGGATGCAAGTGACTCCGATCTAGAGTCAATCATTATGGACCCACCTTTTGCATCAGATGAAAAATACTTCTATGAGGTAGAAGTTCACCCTCAGAGACATGAAGAGATCATTAAGGATATGAGATTAACCACACAAGTGACCACTAAAAGTGAAGGAAAGAAAAGAAAGAAGAAGGGAGTCACTCCGGAGGAAGAAGAATCCTTGTTTGAGGTCCCCGAGAACTTCAAAAGATATGAGATAGATGATAGGAGAGTCATGGTAAGAATGCCTAAACATGAGGCACAATCAGGAGAGGCCTATGATAGCAAGGAAACTACTAAGAAAATAGTGGTAGCCATAGAAGAGGGAGAAGAAAGATGCACCTACATAGGGCATGACCTGACAGAAGAAGAAGAGCAAGAGTTGATAGCTTTGCTAAGAGAGTACAGAGATGTATTCGCTTGGAGCTACAAGGACCTGAAAGGTGTGGACCCTGACATATGCTCACATACGATCCCCATGACCTCAGAGGCCAGGCCCTCTAAACAAAAGCCATACACATACAATGACAACTATGCTGCCAAGATCAAAGAAGAGATTGGCTTCACGTATCAATAAATCCTTCCATTGCATTGATTTTATGCCATCATATGGTGCTTGTCAGTAATCAACAAAAAAAACTTAGCTCATATGCTACGAGTCTAGCATTAAAATTGCTAGACATCTTCAAAAATGTTTCTAAATCCACTTCAAAAAATCTCATAAAAAATGCTTCTTCAAACGTCTGCATATATGGACTCGGCAAAAACATTAAACTAGAATATATTTCCATTAATGTTAGGTGGCGTGGTGTTATAGATAGATAAAAAATCAAGGCATCTGTTCCTTGATTAATGCCGATGAAATTCAAAAAGGTATACTCTACATGTTTGAAAACCTTTAGAACTATGAGAATCATGCTTAACACTTTATTCATCATTTTTACTTCTAGATTCGGAACCGATGCATATCTGGATAACCAAAACTCGATTGCTCTCACCATATAATCTTTGGTTGGTAATGAGTTGTGTGGTGGGCTTGGCAACAAGGGGTAATTTAGCCATTGTTTATTGAGTGTAATGTTGTTCATCCCAAAATTGTATCCATGGTCTTCATCTTGGCACTAGGAAAAAAGATGGATTTACTTGGAGTAAATACAGTGCATCATGCCAGTGCACACGCAATGTAGGGTTCTTCTCCAAGAATTTATGCCTCCATACCGGATTGCCTCTTTCAAATTCCTCTTGTGTATATGAAAATGTGTCTGCCTTGAATTTTAATTGTTGGTTTGGTTCTTTTTGCGTAGTTCTTTTGATATAGTTACTAGTGTCTTCTTTGAATAACCCATATGGTACATTGAATGACTTTATAATTTGATCTAAATTTTTGCTTTTGATTTTTCCTTCCTTCATTATCTTCACTACTGTATCTTTGAATTATGTGGGAAGTTGGGACACCATTAGGGTCCACTCCCTTTGGCTTACTTCTACAATGTTTAATATAGATTGATCATCATGTTGTACCCCCTCTTCGATATGTAATGGTGAGTTATTGATGGGGGAGAAAGAGGATGTGCCTCAGTCTCCATAGTAGCCGCTTGAGAGCTTGGAACTACTGGTGTCCCCATCTTGCCTTACTTTTCCAACTGAGCCTATAAACTTTGGATGAGTGCATCTTGATCCTTTAATTGGTCTCTTGCTGTGGCTAACTCTTTGTCACTTTTCATTTTACTTTCATCGAGTATAGCCATTTGATTGGCATCTTCGCGGCAGTGTTTTATGTACCTTTATTTTTCTTCCTTCCACGTATTCCTTAACTCATTTGTATCATGCATATATTTCAATTCCCATTGAGCTCGTAATTCTTGCTCCTGCTTGAGCTGTTTAGCATACTTTTCAAGTTGTGCCTCAAGCTCGACTGTATCTCTCTGTGTAGCCTATGATACCTCTATTGGTTGATTGAGTAGGATCAAAGTCATTAATTCTTTGTTTCTGTTTTTGAGCATGTCTGCTTCATCCATGTATATCTTGATTTGTGTTTCTAAAATTTTTGTCTGATTCATCAATCATGTCTTTTCTGTTTTGCTTGCTTCATATAATTGTGTGACTTCCAGTAGTTGTTCTTCTAAGCTAGCATTTGTTTCTTTGAGATTAGTGGTTTCCTCCATCATGTCTTTATTTCTGCTTCTTCTTTGCTAGTGCATGTTGAGTCTGCATCACTTGTGTGGATAGTTGTTCACTTAACCTTTTGAAGTGATCTTTTTCAACATACACTTGTTCGTATTCTTTATCCAACTCAACAAGATGTTGTTGTGTGTCCATGTCCATTTGAATTATATGCTTTACTATTGGCTTCAACTGGGCCACGCCCACATTTAACCATGTTTGTGGTATTGTCAATTCTTCTTCTATTGCTACATCTTTCCCATTTTTGATGTGCATCATCTCATTAAATGGTTATCGAATGTGAAGGTGAACATTTTGTTCGTCGTCTTTCATTGTGTCCTTCTTTAACATGCTTCCTTTACAAGTCACATCTAATGTCGAAGGCTCTACCACCACTCTAATGGCACAGTTGGTTCTCAAGAGGTTCTTTCTCCTATATTTCTTCCTTAGGATGCTTCATTGTTCTTTGATCTTCAATATTAACTTTCGTGAATGGCAACTTCGTTGCTTCATTCATTTGAATAGTATGCACATTGTCTTTTGGCTGACTATTCACTTGTTCTTGTTTGAGTCTGATGGATCTTTCTTCATCTTGTCCTCTGCTAGCCACCTCCTCTTGGTCGACCAATTGATCAAGCTCATCCCATGTACTCTCATCCTTTGTTTCAGTGTGAACCTCCACATCCATATCATTCTCATCGTGATCCTCGAATGATGAGCTCGAATTTATTCATCCTAACTCTCTATATCTATGAAGTTTTGTTAATCTTTTCCCTGGTTGATGATGTTAGACTGCCTTGATTTGATGATAATGATGACCCTAAACAGATAGGTTGACTTGGCCTTCGGTGTATTTGTGGGTTTGGAGAAGGTCTTCCTTTAAATCATCCTTGGTGATCGGTGTCACCTTTTCCAATGGAGTTTTAGGCAGCACATGCATCCTCTTCAAAGTTGGAGTTTCTTCCCCTTTCATTTCTTCTCGCAATTGTTCTACTCCTGGGATTAAAGTTTTTTAGCTTGTCTCTACTTCTTCTAGAATGATCACAGATGTTTAGTGCATGATATATGAGTACCATCGATGCCACACTTCCACTAAGGATTTTTTTGTTGCCCCATTATTTTTTGGCTTTGAATAAGCATTCCTGAACATATGGTGTTAGATTTACTTGGTTGCCCACTTGCTTGATTGCATGAGATAAGAGCTAAATGATTTTTTGCAGTGTTGTGTATTGATGCATATTCGGAAAATAAAAATGTTGGTGCACCAGCCAAACCACTTCCTCGATGTTGATTCTATTGGTATCAAGAAATTTCCTCTTCTTCCCTTCATGGCACTCTTATTTAAGATCTATGATGCCATCTTAGTCCATCCAAATGCTTCTTTAATCAGTTCATGTGTGAACTTAGTTGTCATCCATTCACCTTGTGAATCCAACATCGTGGCTTCAGGCAACTGGCGTGTCCAATGCAGGATGTAAAGTGTTCACCCGAGTACATCTCTCAAACTCAAACTTGTATATTGACTTGGCAAAATAAGTTGCAATTCCTACCTTCTTTAGTACATCAAGGGTTGATGGCATGCCGTGCAATACTCGAAAATCCTGAGACATTACTAGAAAATGATGGTCCCTTTCCATAATTCTTATATTGATTAAGAACAAATGATCACCTGCCAGTTGTTCCTCATAGAACCAATGTCCCTTCGCCTTAATGATACTTTTCAATGGAAATTCCAAGATTTCCTCTTGTACCATTGCTTCAGAATCTTCATAAGCCATCTGCATTGTAATATAGAATGGTTAGCACCTAGAGTAAATTTGTGCTTCTCTCCTCTTGCTCATGACTCGTGTGTAGCACATTCCCAATCCCTCTCATAGGTGTGAGTAAGGCATGATAACTAGGGAATTTCTTCCTCATTTTTATTTACAATTTTTTCAAATTTCCCTTAAAGAAAACATGAATATTAATTGTACCCGAAGCAATTATTGCAGTACATCAATATTTGTATTTGGACTATTATGGTACAAGCTACGTCTTATTCCTAGATAGGAAATGTGCACCACTATGCTGGTTGACAAAGCTATGTGTCGAATGCATGGCCTTGTAATGTGGCCCTATTATGCATACTTTGGATGTGGTTATTCTCAGCATGAGTGTACAACATGTTCTTCTTGTTGTTCTGACACACTCCTTGTCGCTCCATTGGTTTCCACTTAATCATCATAATTTGATGCCTTTGTGTCTCGTCTCATTGTACTGACTTCTACGGGTTCTTGGGTGTAATCCTCCATAGGTGCATGCCCGTGTGTTGGGGTTTCTTTTCCATTATTTGTATCGATGGTTGTTCCTTTGTATGATGTATTGATGTTTTCGACAATCCTACATGTTGCTTTGGTTAGGGTCTTTATTTCCCTCTTTGCTTGGTCCTTGAAATTTTTTGGAATCCAGACTTGTTGTAGTGATCATTGAGCCTCCATCACTCTCATAGGAACCCATACTTGTAAGATCCTAGACCCGTTTTGTTGCACTTTGTGACCTTTGTGATCATCTTGCCTCGTCGGTTTTTTATTTGTTCTCAAATTCCTTTCACATTTGTATTGTTTTAGTTTATACTTACAAATCCATACTTGCCTTATGCTTGGACATTGTTGTGTCTCCATTGTTGGTAAGGTCGTAGATGGCTTGATCTTCTTACCAATTTCTTTAGGTGGACTGGCCTCACTCAATCTCTTAGGCTCATGCTCTTGGGAAAAATTAGGAGGTTGATCATGCAATTTCGGACAAGATGCAGGTGAATCAAAAGTAGAACATCATCGTACAAGGGTTTTGCTAGATTTTCATTCACTAGGTCACCTAGACTTGTTGTCCTAGGGTTTGCTATTCGTGCTATTTTTAAGGGTTTCTCATCTAGAAGACTAAATACTTCTCTATGTTCTATTTTAGCCAATATGTATCCTTGGGCAAGGTGGATGCTAACTTCAAAATCAAATCCAACCATGTCCAAGAACCAACTCCTCCAGAAGGCCTATGTCATCGTAAACTAGGAGTCTTTGTTGCATAGTAGTGTTTCCAAGGTGTAAGGACATATAGATCTCTCTTAAACACTCCACAATGTTGCCTCCAATTCCTATCATATATGCCTTTGTATTAGTCAGTTATGCCTGTAGCTTTTTTTCTAGCGAGACTCATATAAAACTTAACGTAGCTTGTATGTCAATCGATGAATTCACCAATTGTTAATCATCTTTACTCATTCCTAAGTTTAAATAGGGTTTTCTTGTGAAGTTCCGTAGAATGTTTGTGCCTTTAGTTTGGTAGTTTGCCATGGGAATGGGTTCTTCTCCCTGTATATATCTTTTATCCCATTGTCGTATCCATTCCTTTCATTTTCGTATACATTCTAACGCTTCCACTCTGGCTTCTTCTCTTATCCTCTCCCCTTCTCTTTTTCTATTTTGTGCTCTTAAGAGTCTTGCTAACATCTTTTCGGTTAATGGTTCCATATAACTCTTGAATCACCACATATGTAGTTAGGTAATATGTCTCCATCAAGGGTAGCTAAGTTGATCGCTTCACTAGTAGAAATTCGGTTTATCAATAATGGTCCATATCCATGTTTTTGCAGTTTCTTTGCATGTTGTTTTAGTGTGTACACCAACACTAGGTCGTCTTCCTTCAGTCCCTTATTGTAGCTCAGTGATGAGTAGCACCTCCTTTAATGTCACTCTGGGAAGACATGAGGATGGTATGAAGACCTCGAGCAAGTGAAGGCACAAATGTGTGAGTGAGAAGCACACAAACATGCACACACATACACACACACACGCACACACACGGCAAGAACAAAGAGAGTAAGACAATAGAATCACTTCTATGATAACCAAGTTCTCATACAAGCTCAAAACTACAAGAAGCTAGCCCCTAAAAATGAGCTCTCTAGCTCTATTTATAGTTTTTTACTAGCTTTGGCCCTGTCCAGACCTAGTGTCCGGCCTAGTTTAAAATTAGGTTCCAGGGCTTATTTGAGGGCTCAAACGAGGTCTAAAAAATATGAAATTTGGTAGGCACTTACTTCTAAGGCTCCTCAAGCTCGAGCACTCCTCGGCTTGCACAAAATGGAGCTACAAAAAGGTGAAATGTTATTTACAATGGTTTTTAGTGATGAGAATCACTTTTAAAATGATGTAGGGATTGGAAAAATTTTAATGGGTTGCCTCGATGCTAGATCTGCATGTATGCCCATACCTGCTTCTTCCCGTATGATGCCAACACTCTCCCCCCCCTAGAGTCTGTCGTCTCTGACAAACCTTTGCTCCGTGGTCTGATCAATGTAGTGCTGTAGTATGTCGGTTGCCAGTTCTTGTTCTCTGATCCGTAGTCCCTTGACCAGGTCTCTTTGCAAGGCATCCCAATTAACTATGCCAGGCATGTAAGGTTGTGGCGTGGTGTAGAGCTTTGAATGCATTGTTTGTTCGCACGCGAGTAAGTGTAGCAGATGAGTTGGGCATGGCGCGAACACTTATGAGTGTGATTCCCAAAACCCCATGGTGAACATATCATCAAAGGTTTGCTTATAGCAAGCAGGGAGATATCTGATTCTTGCATGCCATGCATAAGCAACTCGAATACTCGTGGTCATGCTCATATCATAAAGTAAGTCATAATTACCATTTATGAAGCCCGAAATTGGCGGCTGGATGTGACGTACATTGCGAAAAGTCTTTAACACTACTTGCATCATGTCCAGTATCTTGAGCATCATCTGCGCAGCGACATCAGGCATGGGGTGGAGGCATGGCATCCAATGTATGATGGTAGCCATCATGTAAGCTACAGTAGGTGTGCCGGTTGGGGGTGCAATGGCGGGGTAATTGAGCCATTCTTTGCAATTGGCATTGTTCTTAACTTTTATGGCAAATGCCTTTCATGATCTTCTGCGTTGCACTGGCCCGAAGCAATTGTTATACTTCAAGTGCATGGGCGCGTGATCCCATGTTCGTAGCATCTCCGGATAGGTCTCCAGTAACTTTTGCCTCCAGGTGGGTTGGTATATGTTCCCTTTGTGGGCATCCTCTGGAATGTCCTCGGGTTCAAATTGGGTAGCGAAAGTAGGGTACTTGTTGGTTTTGCATTTGATCTCAGCGTTGTAGTCTGCCAACAGTACAAAGTATGACTTATACTATAACTCTGAAATGGTTATCAATCGCCTAGGAGCCAAGTGCTTGAAATATTCCGATTGAAGTATGGTCTCCTCGATAGTTTTCATGGCCACCATCTAAGTTGAGATACGCTCCTCATGAGTCACCCCCATCTCTTCTACCTGTTTCATCCATGCCGTAGGGGGTTCCTCGTATGTGTCTTGTCCCTCGTCAGTGGTTGTGCCTCCTGGAAAAGGTTGAGGCTCATAAGTGTCTTCAAATGTTTCCTCCACTGGAATGGTGATGGCCTCCTCTTCTGTTGGTTGATCGGGTGGAGAGGGGGATCGTTCATATTGTAACAGCTTAATCTTTAATTCTGCAACTTGTTGGCATAGCTCAAGTACCTCGTTGGCCGTCGAAGATTCACGCTTTGGTGAAGTAGCAGAATTGACCATCTCTTTAGGTTCTGATGGGTGAGGTGGGGGCACTTGGGATCTCTGTAGTTCCTTTACCTGATCTGCCAACTGGTCGTGTGCTTCCAAGAGGGTCGCATAATCTTCTAACACCTTCTGAATGTGTTCTATAGCTTGGAATTTGGCAGGGTCTATAGGTGCCCCTAGGGTGTTTTCAATGGCTGCTTCTAAGTTCTCCTGGTTTTGTTGTTGTAGTCTTCTGTTCTCTTCTTGAGCAGCTGCTAAGTGGCGACAAAGTAAGGCCATGTTTCGTTGTAGTCTAGCATTGCGGGCCAGCTGGTCTCTGAGTTGTTCTTCCATAGCCTTACCCGTCTTTGTATACTTGGCTTCAAGCTCTGCGTTCGATTGTTGGAGGGTGGTAACTTCTTATTGTAATGTTGCATTACTCAATTCCAAGGCATTGACACGTGCCTGGAGATGGGATGACAAAGTACACAGCTCCTTATTGTTTTCTTCCAATAATCTGTATTCTTGTTTAAGCTGAGCGGCCACTTCGAACATAGTGTCTAGTGCCTGACTAAATGAGGTGGATGCAAGGGTAGAGGTGGAAGATGCAAGGGGTCGGGAAATGGGGAAGGGAAAGGTAGATGTTGTGCCTACAATGATTGGAAATGGTGACGTGAGTGAAGTGAAATGTGATGATGTTGGAACAACAGTGGTGGTAGGTGGTCCTGTGGATGGTGAAATGTCCATGGGATCGGACGTGATTGTGTGTGAAGTGTGAATCGTGAATACTGGAATGGTTGGTGGCGTGTTAGTGGTGGCCGTGAATGTGGGGGAGGTGGGGTGGGGAAGGGACTTTCTATTATGATTCTCAATTTGTTGAACTATATTTACAAGGTTTGCCAAGAATGGAGATAGGGTGGTGTGTGTTGGTTCCGAGGGGGTTAAAAGGGGTACAGTGGGTAGTGGTTGGGAAAGAGAAAATGGAGTAGTGAGGGAAAATTAACATCTGGGTAGGGCCATGTGGGTGTCCGAGGGCTGGTAGATAAGAAGGGTGACTGACGATGGTTTGTTGGGTGGCGGGGTGACCTATTTGAGGTTCGGAAAATTGGTTGGAACTGGTTGATGTAGGTAAAGGGAAGGATGGAGAAATGGTGGTGTGTCGTATGGGTTCACTATGGGTGGATACTGGTTGTTCAGGAAGGCTAGTGGTGAGGGGTTCTGAGGGCTAGATGGGAGGTGATGGTGGAGATGGTATCTGTATATTTACATCTGGTTCATCACTGTTAGTTGGGCTGGCCATGTGAACATCTTCTGGAGTGGTGGTAGGAAGTGAGGTAGAGACTTCCATTTGGATCATCTTTCCCCTTCGCGGTCGCGTATCGATCCTTCGTTGGTCATATTGAGGGGTATTACGATATACCATGGTCCTCATGGCTTCCACGATTCCACAGGTATCTGCCAAAAGATTCAATGATTCTACAAAATGAGGGTCTACATTCTCCGCTTGCAGCATCTGGTTCACCAGTGCTCTATTTGCCTCTTCTAACAACTTATGCCTTTTCTACACTTACTTGATCGTTTTGTAGAGTCGTTTGAGTTGTGCAGTGTAGGCAGGGGCTTCCTCCTCACTCTCCTCTTGTTCATTCATCTGCATCTCCTCTTGTTCATGTGTGCCTCCCGCCTGAGTGTATTGTGCCTCATCCTCCCAATGTACTCTTCGTGCCGCGCTATGTGGTCGTTCTCTCTGGGATGATGATCCTGGACCGTCATTGTCAGAAAAGAATTCACTCTCAGATAAGTGTGTTGTTTGCAAAAATCTCTCAAAGTCAAAGGATGTATCCTCTCCCAATGTAGCCATGGATGCCAGCTCAGCATCCGAGGGTAGAGGAGGGGCTGATGGAGTGGGTTGTACCACACCCCTTGATTGTGGTCCTTGGAGGTGGATCGTGAAAGGGGCAACTTGTTCTGCTTCTCTACAGGAGGCTTCTGTGGTGACTTCACGAGGAATTAGAACCTGTGAAAATGCTCCACGCATTCTTTTAGTGGGTTGAACTCCTGATTTCCACCCCTGGAAGAATTCCAACTGTGAGTACTTAAGGGCCAGTGCGATCGGCACATCATAGGCAAGGCATCTATAGATAATTCTTGTAATCACACAACAACCATTCAAAGTAGGCTTTCTCACGCCTCGTTTGCCATCCACAGTGGCATTTTGATAGGTAAGCTCCCAGTCTCTGCTAGGTATAACCCATACCAGATCTTCTTATGAGGCTATGTGAATCGGTCTTGCGCTGGAAATGCAAAATGTTGAAGACACATTCGCAATGGTATAGCAGTGTTCGGGGTGAGAGCACACATTTCTTTCAATTTATTGAGTTTATTGTTCTTCATAGACTCCGATATCAAAGGATCTCGATCGGAGGGTACATGGGTGCCATACATCTGAAGGGCCTCCCTAATTAAGGTGACGTTCAACTCAAACTTTTTCATTTCCTCCTGGTTTGATAAAGAGGGCACTAGGAATGTGCCTGAATGATCTTTGTCTCCTATCGCTTTCAAAGTGGCAATCAAGTAATAGCACCTAAGGAAATCAGGTTTAGGCAGAGATGCATTAAAATAATCCTGTAACCCCGCCTTCTGCCAGATATCTTGAAGAGAAGCTACATTTTGCAATGCTTCAAATTCTCGTGAGAAGAACTGAAAGGTCCACCAAACTCCTCCAAATTCCAACTTGGATTCCCAAATATGATCAGCATCTCCCAAATCTCCCGGCATCTCATTGAACAAATGAGAATGTCCTTTCACTCTTTCTGTTAGGCCACTCGGTGGATCCGAGATGGGAATTCTTCGCACATTCAGGAACTCTTCAGGCCTGCTGTCAGTGGAGCCTCCACAGGCATGGTATCCCAATTGTTTTGAGTACTAGGGCCTGCCTGGGAGCTCGTGCCTGCTGTTGCCGCCATGAGACTTTTGATGCTTATCTGTTAGAAGAAGAAAGGCACATTAGTGTTGCATAGGAAATAGGATGTATTGGTGTTCCCTCCACAATACTAACATGACAATCCAGATGGTTAGTGGTTAGAGGTGAAGTGTTTGTGATAGATTTGAGTGGTGGTTAGTGGTTCATGTCATCCTAGATGCACACTTGGGATATGCAATGTTCTCACAATGCACCTACCTCAGAGTGGATGGATTTACAAAATTGGGTAAGGGGGTTTGATACAGGGTTTAAGTCTCCAAACTTTGATTGAGGATTTGTAGCTCTTAGAGCTGATGACAGGGAAAGATTTATGAACTTGATTGTGCTGGATTTGGGACCTTTTGGGCACCCATTTCTTGAAATTTCTAGGTTTGACCGAAGGTGTAGCAGTGTGAGGTGTAGGTATCTGCCCTGAGCTGTTTGCCAAGAGTACTTGTGAGTGTTGATTTAAGCTAGTGACTGGAGGTGAAGTTATTTGGGCTTGTAAGCAGGCCTTGGGCACCCATATCCGTCTAGCATTAGGGATTGCCTTCATTGACCACTTAGGGACCCAAATAGAAATGGTATGTCTCGATTGTTGCCTAGGGAACTCCTTCGTTTTAGTCCTTGAGAGTGTGGCTTGCTTGATGCTCTTTTGAGAACCTGCCTCTGAGGCCGTGGTTTTTTCCTTCTTGTGTATCCAGATCTGCTTCATGCCACGAGGTACTCCGTATTGCACAGGTTGGTGCTCTTGCTTCTTGATCATCGGTCTCCTTAGTGTCGTGTGATGCTCAGCCTGCCTTTTTAGAATCTTCTTTCGAACAACTGGGAACTCCTCATTGACTTCTGTTCCTTCGGTAAGAGTGACAACCCTCTGCACCATAGAACTTTGGACAAGTACAACATTGTTATCTTTATGTGGGTTCCTGGAAGGACCAGGAGTCGGTGCCTCTTCTAGTGGTCTGAGTGATTGATTTTCTAATTCAATCATGAGGAGGTTTTGGCCTACCCAAGCCTGAAGAAGTCCACTTCTTAGGTTGAGGTTGACTGCATGATCATAGATCCAGTCTTGGCCCAAGACAAGAGGTTCGTTAAGATCCTTGTCTTCACATACTAGCACCTTTGCTGACATTAGGGTCTCTTGAACATAGAGGGGAAGTTCCACCTCTCCCATGCAAGGAGTTTCAACTCCTCCTAGTCCTATCAGATATGCCTCTATAGGTTGTACCTTCAATTGCAGTTGTTGGCAGTAAGAAAGCCGAACTGCACTAGTAGCTGCTCCTGAATCAATTAAAGCTCTCACGATCTTTGCACTCTCTCCATGTCCTACTTCTAGGGTCACAAAAGGTCGTCAATCAACTATCCTATGGGACCGTTCACTTGAGGTCTCGCACATGGCTATGTTATAACCTAGAGCTTTATGAGCATCAATCATGGGTTGATCTCTACCTTGACTTCTCAATTTCATTCGTCGAATGCGTTCTAGAGCTTCGGCCTGTGCTTCTTCTCGAATTCGTGTTTCCTCTTCCTTACGTTCCTTTGCAGTATTGAGTCGATTTAGCATTTCTTCCGTTAGGGGTTCTTGATATAACTTGACTTTGCATCCGCTTATGTAACTTGGTAGTACGTCACCTTCTAGAGTGGCTAGTTGTACTGCTCCACTTGTGGAGATCCAATTGATAATCATTGGTCCATAGCCTCTTTTCTCTAATTTTCGTGCATGTTGCTTCAATGTGTAGACTAGGACTAGGTCTCTTGCTTTCAAGCCTTTATCCTTCACATGTGTATCAAAATACGCCTTTTGCCTCTTCTTGGCTGCATAGATTCCTACTGCAGCTCTCAATCGTGTCTCACCTAAACGTTCAAGATCAAAGATTCTAGAGGAGAGTTCATGGCCTGTCTAGTCATGCTCTTGTGCTACTTTCAATGTAGGTATCAAAAATTCCAATGGTAGCACGGCATTCTGGCCAAACACCATCTGAAAGGGTGTGGCTTGGAGTACCGTTTTATAGACAACTCCGTATGCCCAAACAGCGTGGTGTAGCTGTTTGTCCCAATCAGAGCGTTTATTATTCACCAATTTCGTCAGAACATTGCATAAGATCTTATTTGTGCTCTCAGCCTGGCCATTAGCTTGTGGATGATAGGGGGCAGACTTCTTGTGTATCACCAAGAACTCTTGACGAAGATTTTCTATGACTTCATTCAAGAAGTGTGTGCCTCTATCACTTACTAATTCTATTGGCAATCCGTATCTAGTGAACACATTTTCAAATAGGAACTTTGTTGTTGTTTGAGCATCATTCTTCGTTGTGGCTTTCACTTCTACCCACTTGGTTAGATAGTCCGTGGCCACAATGATATACTCAGCATGTGAAACCTTAGCTGGTGGATTAATAGGACCAACAAAGTCTATTCCCCACTTAGAGAATGCACGTCCACCCATCATAGGCTTCAATGGCATCTCATCCTTGCGTATGGGATACTGAGTCCGCTGACAAACCTCACACCTCTTCACGTAGGTATGGGCGTCCATGTGAAGGGTGTATGGCATAGATTATGATGAGACATTCAATCCTATAGCTAAGATGTCAACTATAAGTACAATCATTGTTATTGCAGCTTCAAAAGGGTGGAATCTGAGTCAACTGGATATAAAGAATGCATTTTTGAATGGATACATATCAGATGAGGTATACATGGAGCAACCTCAAGGGTTTATAGATTCCAGGTATCCAAATTTGTTTGTAGATTGATAAAAGCACTCTATGGATTGAAACAATCTCCAAGAGCATGGAACTATAGATTTTTGAAGTATCTCAATGATCTTGGACATCAAAGTTCAAAAGCAGATCCAAGTCTACTCATCAAAAGAACAGATGAAGGTCAAAGAGTTCTCAGATATATCAAAGGAACCATAAAGAAAGGATTATATTATCTTTTTACTTTAGATTTGAAGTTGAGAGCCTATAGTGACTCAGACTGGGTAGGTAATCAAGATGACAGAAGATCAACTCATAGCTACATGATACACATTGGTGATAAGCTTGTAAGTTGGTGTTCAAAGAAACAACATACAATAGCATTATCATCAACTAAAGCTAAGTACAAAGGACTTGTAGAAGCATCTAAGGAGGCCATATGGATGCAGACATTGTTCAAAAGCTTGGGCATTAATCAAGGTATACCTACAATATATGGAGATAACATGAGTTCACTTTATCTTGCAGCAAATACAGTATTTCATGCAAAAACAAACAATATAGAGATACAGTATCATTTTCTGAGAGAAAAGGTAATGGAGAAAGAAATTGAAGTGGAGTACATTTCTACAAAGGATCAGATAGCAGATATAATGATAAAGAGCTTGGATGGTTTGAAAACCAACAGATTCAAAAGTATGGTAGGAGTAAAAGAAAAGAAGAAGATATGAAGAAACTGAGAATGTCAATTAGTGATTGAGGGGGAGCTGTTGGAGAATCAATCACAAATTGGACATAAATATGAAGTTCAAAGTCTAAGAAGAAAAGCACACGCCTATGTGAAGGGACAATTTCACACATGTAATATATTTGTAAAATTAAACTTAACTTTTGTTCTATAATTTCAAAAGTCACGAGATTGAGAAAATCTATATAAGCTAGTTTGTATCAACTGACATAGTGAGTTAGAGAGAGGTAGAGAGAGTGAGAAAAGGAGATTTTCTATGATTGAGTATAGGGGGGCTTCTTTGAGTGAGAAAGCACCTATAAACTTTTGAGTTTTTCATAGCTATGAGAAGAACTAAGTAAAGTTATGTGTATGAGACTCTCTCCTCCATTTCCATGCGTTGCCTATTCTGGTAATGAGTTCAAAAGTTCAAGTTTTCTAAGCAAGTGTTGCTCTAGCACAATGGTAAGTACCATGTTAAGAAGCTCCACCTCCTTAATGTCAATCCCCAGAAGAGATAGGAGTGATATGAAGATCGTGAACGCGAGATGTAGTGAGAGTGAAGGTCAGAAGCATAGAGATGCACACACACATACACACACACAATGAAGAGACAAGCAAGACACAATGGAAGGTAGGAAAATAGACTCTATTCTCAAGATCTCAATTACAAACTCAAAATAGCTCTAAGCTCTTCTCTACGCATACAAGCTAACCTCAAAAATGAGCTCTCTAGCTCTCTTTATAGTTTTTAGACTAGTTTTGACCGGTTTCACATCTAGTGATCGGCATAGTTAAAAAATAGGTTCTAAATGCTATTTGAAGGTCTAAACGAGGTCTAAAAATAGCCAAAATTGGTAGGCTCACTCTACCTAAGCTCCTCAAGCTCGAGGACTCCTCGGCTTGCACAAAATGGAGCTATTAATTACAAAAGAGTTTGTTCTATGTTACATATGATATAAGAGTGATGAAAATCACTATTGAGAGTTTTGAAAAGTATTATAAAACATATTTCTTTTGAAAAAATAATCCTCTTGGCTTCCCACTAGTTCATTGTGATCCGCCTTCACATGCTTCCTCATCGTCTGTGCCTCTGGCTACTACCAACGCCCCTCTCCCTCTCACTTCTATCATCCTCGACAGAACCTTGTTGCGAGGCCTGTCGGATATAATTCTGTAGGAGGTAATGAGTGAGGGTGTGCTCTGAAATGCAAATACCTCTTGCAAGATCGGCTTCAAGTTTTTCCCAATCTATGGGTTGAGGTTCATCTGGCAGCGAGATTTTGTAGTGTGTGGTGCAAGAGAACAAGGATTATGACCACCACATGCTAGAGAGATCACTCTTCTCCCAACCAAATGCCTCTATATAGCTCTCTCCAGGGGACTGCCTTCTTGGGCAGGTGGATACTAGCCAGCCATGTGCCAGCCATGTAATTGCATGTGCACCAAGTGTCCCAGTTAACTCGAGTTAACTCAAGTGGATGCTTCTAGAAGGCTCTAGATCTCTTTGGGCAGAATACTCTTCCTATGTCCGCCATGGGGATTGAACCCAAGACCTCCTCCTTCACATCCTTGAGACTTAACCACTAAGCTAAGTGGATCACTTGTTCACAAGAGCACAAGACCTCCTAGTAAGTCTAAACTCAAGATCTTTGGTCATACACACGGATGACCAAACGGTTTCCGATTTCAGATCTGTCTGAACCGATCAAATCCTTAGATCATAGACTTACTTTATTACATTCTTTCCCCCTTGGAAAAATATTTTCATCCTCGAAAATAGAGCTATATACATACTATAGGCAACCCCCGAGCCTCATGTTCTAAAACTGGAAGAACATGGTCATGTTCTAGAACTAGAAGAACATGTCTCATCTCTGTGGTGGCATCCCTACGCAAATGATTCAAAACACTGTCCCATTTTGCACTTTGATGAACTGTACAAAGTACAAACTAGTGAAAGAATAATAAGGGTGGATCTAAAAACATCCCCGATCAATTCATAGTTTCTCGATGTGCGATCTAGGCATAAACATGTGAACTGGATGGATTCAAGTTACTAGTCCATTTTTGGGCATGACTAGTGCATGGACTTAATAACGAAGGCGGGATTCTTGTCCCTTGCAAACCTTTGAGAACTCTTGATTCACTTTGAATTTGATTTGGAAAACTTGAAGTTTGGTTGTCCCAAACATCTAACTTGGGTGTTTGTACAATGGTTAACTCCTATCCAATAGTTACTTGATTTTTTCACCCGTCTAGAGGACTACTTTTTTCAAAGACTTTAACTGAGAGTTTTTGGGAATTTTCAATCTGATGAGCAATTCCTAACTTGTCTATTCTAGAGTATACTAGACTCTAGGAAATCATTTATGCTATAACTTGAAGCAAACTCAAATGAATAGGTCCACTTAGACTTATTATCTTTTGACAATTGAAAAGGTTCTTATACAGAACATCTGTCTAGGATGTTCAATTTAGTTACGTGGTTCTAACTGGCTAACCCTTGACTTTTGCAAAAGGAATCAGATACCATGTCTGAGCTAATTTCAAAAGATTTGGAAAGCGAAAAGAAATAACTAAAACTCTGTACAACCAATTCAAACTTCGAAGATACATAAACTTGCTATGAGTCTTAGTCTAGATGACTCAGGATTTTAAATTCTCAAAGATCTGTTTCAACTGGGTATTGAAGCATTTTCTTTATCTTTAAGAAAAATAAGCTAGATTCTCAAAAAGATTCAAAGCAAGTCGAAAACATCATCCAACCACAAGATACTAGTGTGGTTACCAACATCAATGTGTCAACCCACTGAGGTTCTATTGATGAGTTTAGTATTCAAATAATGCTTCTCTTGAGACTAAGTTCAGGTCATATTCAATCTTTCTGACTCCTTATTGGGAATGCAATTCTTGTGCATTTCTTTGAGTCAAAAGAGTGAATTTACCAAGTTATACTAAGAACTTGGTGCTTGACTTAATCAAATCCTTGGTTGAAAAGATTAACTCAAAATCAAAGTCCAACTTTTTTCAGAAATTTATCAAATATTTCTAAAAGAACAACACTTTATCTAGAAGTATTTTCAAGAAGATCTTGGAAGTTACTTACTTCATATCTTCTGCTTCCTTGATTCTTTGAAGTTATCTTGAAGTACCTTGATATACTAATTTTATCCTTCTTGAATTAAACTCCTTCTTTGAAGTTTTAATTCCCTTGAGGATCAAACCTAACTTCAAGATCCAAACTAGGACTAAAAGATAATTATCATCCCACAATCCGATGTCCCATACCATCTTTCCTACATCAATCTGAGTATAAAATCTAGTGTCCCATACCACCCTATTTTATATTCACATTAATGTGTGGGTGATACTTATCCTAGAGTCAAAACATCTCTTGATAGAGTACCTTCTCGCGTCAATTCTTGACAAGAATTTTGAAGTTTCATGCATTACCTCTAACTAGATTTTCTAGGTTTTGATTCCTTCACATGATCGTTTCACAATCATGTGCTTTGCCTTGGAAACTTGAAAACCTTTTGATGGAGTATCCATCCTTCTTTGCTAGAGTTTTCAAATGAAAACCAATCAAAATTCCAAGTACTTGAATTTTCACAAATTCAAGTTCAAGAGAACTACGGGATACGACCACCACGTGCTAGAGAGATGACTCTCCTCCCAACCAAATTCCTCTATATAGCTCTCCCCAGGGGACTACCTTCTTGGGCAGGTGGATACTAGCCAGCCATGTGTCGGCCATGTAACTGCATGTGCACCAAGTGTCCCCGTTAACTAGAGTTAACTCAAGTGGATGCTTCTAGAAGGCTCTAGATCTCTTTGGAAAAAATACTCTTCCCATGTCCCCGATGGGGATTGAACCCAAGACCTCCTTCTTCATATCCTTGAGACTTAACCACTACGCTAAGTGGATCACTTGTTCACAAGAGCACAAGACCTCCTAGTAAGTCTAAACTCGAGATCTTTGGTCATACACACGGATGACCAAACGATGTCCGATTTCAGATTTGTCTGAACCGACCAAATCCTTAGATCATAGACTTACTTTATTACATGTGGAGTACACTAGTTGTTCACAAGAGAATATTTGGAGTACGTGTGTGGGCCTGCTTATGAACACCTCTAAGTGGTACTCCCAAAATCTGGTAGTAAACATCTCTTCGAATGTCATTTTTTAGCATGCCAGTAAATATTTGATGTGACAGTGCCAGGAATAACACACCCGGAGCGATGGTGTCGTGCTCATATCATATGCTAAATCCTGATTACCATGCTCGAATCCCGAGGTGTTAACGTGTGGTGCCTTGACGCGATGGAAGATTTTAAAAACAGTTTGCATCATGTCAAAATTTGACAATCATATGCACGGCAACATCATCCATGCGGCATAAGGGGGACCTAGTGGTGAATCATTGCCATCATGTATCCAACAGTAGGTGGTCCGTGGGGTGGAGTGAAGTAGGGGTAATTAAGCCAGTCCTGACACTACTTATTATTTTGCACTTTGATCGTGAAGGCCTTCCAGGAGGGGCGTCGTGGTATCGGTCCCCAACATGGGTTATACTGTAAATGCAGGTGTGCCTTGACCCATGTGCTCATCATTTTTGGATATTTCTATAAGAATTCTTGGCGCCAAGTGGGTTGAAAGATTGCTCCTCTTTGCGCTTCTGGTGGCAAGTCATCAGGCTCAAACTGAGTTGCATGTGAGAGTTTCTTGCTTGTTTCCTTTTTGATCGTCAGTTGGTATTCTCCCATTAGCATGAAATATGGCTTATATTGAAGCTCATGGCCAGATATATACCTTCGAGGGGCCAACTGAGCAAACTAAGGGGATTGTAAGATGTGTTCCTCTATCATAGCCATGGCATGTAATTGAGCCTCTATGCATGCTGAGTGGGTCTGTCCAAGTTCTTCTACGGTCTTCATCCATGCGGGGGTCGGGAGTTCAAAGGTGGTCTGGCCTTCAGTCCTGACACGTCCGCCTGGGATGGGTTGTGGTTCGTAGGCTTCTTCATACGTTTCCTCCACCGGGATAGACATTGTTTCTTCCTCCGTTGGGAGTTCGGGTGGGGAATCTGACCTGGGAGGCTCTTTGTATGCTGCGATCTGTGTTTGAAGAGTCAGTACCTAGGCACGTAGAGTGTTGAGTTCTTCGATGATTTCAAGAGATGTGGCCGTAGGAGCTAGTGGTGCTTGCTGTATAGGTACTTGCAACTGTAGCATTTTGTGGTCTTCCTTGAGCTTTTGATATGCCTCATTCATACAATTGAATCTTCTAGTAGTCTGACATGGTCTTCCAATAGTATCTTCATAGATTCAGAGGGGACGGCTTTAAAACGGCTGGGACTCAGAGGTTCGTCTGGTTGATCTAAAGCAGCTTCAAGGTTCTCTCTATTCTGTTCCTGCAAGTGTTGATTGTCTTCTTTGGCTGTTGCTAGGTGGCATCTTAGTAGTCCCATGTTTCGAGTAAGTGTCGCATTTTGAATGGTTTGAGCCCTTAATTTGTCGATATTAGTAATTGCCTCTTTTGTCTTCTGTTCACTTTCTAGTTCAAGTGTATGGTAGGCCTGGCCTAGCTCTTGGTAGCGTGTGTTAAGGGAGGCGTTCTCGATTGATAATGAATTTAGTTGCACCTGTAAGTCTGTGGTTGTTTGTTGTGGCATCTGGTAATTGGTGCCTAGAGATGCAAATTCGTCTCTAACTTGTGTCATACATGCGAACATTTGACAGAATGCAGTGTCGATTGTGGGTGATAATATTAACGGTGGAGTGAGTGAAGATGCTGTGGGTGTTGATGCAATGGGAAGGGGAAAAAGGGATGGGAAAGTGGATGCAGTGATGATTGTGGAGAAATGTGATGCACCAAAATGGGGTGGTGAAATGGATGAGGTGAGTGGTGGTGCAGTGGGTAGTGATATGTCCATGTCACTGGACATTGTGTCAAGGGTAGTGACTGTGAATAGTGGAGTGATAGTGGGTGCTTGAGTGGGTGTGAATAGAGGATTTACAAAGGTTGCCGAATAATTTACAGATGGGGTTTGTTGCATTGCTTGGTGGAGAGGGGAGAGAGGAAATACAGTGGGTTGGGGAGGTGAGACGGGGGAGAAGGTCAGTGGAGGGGGAAATGGGAATAGGGGTCTTGGAGGAATGGGGAAGGAAGGGATGGATGTATGGAGAAATGGACTGGATGGAAGGGTGGAAGTCCTAGGAGGGAGGCTAGGTTGTGTGGGTGTAGAAAGGGTGAGAGGAATTGAGGCAACAAAGGCTTCTACTATCGCACTATCGAAAGATGTGGATGGTCGAGGGGAGGCAGGGTGTACAGGAGAGACTGGGGGGGGGGGGGGGTTAAAGAGGAGAAGTCAGTATGTTGGGTACTTCGACAATAGTAGTGGTATTTACAGTAGAAGTGTGAGGCGAGGAATCAATCACGATGGTTTCTTCTTCAATAGGGTTTTCTGGAAGGAGTCATGCTTCTCTGACCTGGTGTGAGGGTTGGGCATCCATTGTTACACGAATATACTGACTCGGCTTTGAGAGCACACGTATTCATCGTGGGTCGAACTGTGGTAGTGCTTTCCTCTGCAAATAGCGTAATGCTTCATTAGTACCTACTGATTTAACTAGTTCTCTGAAACCTTGAATGTAAGCTTCTTTGAAGCCTCCTCTGGTGAGTTCCTGTTCTACAAGCGCTTGGCTTTCTTCTTCTGAGAGTTTTGTGCATGCCCAAACTGCTTGCATAGTGTGGTATAGTTTCTTGATTGCCAATATGTAGGCCACAGCTTCAAATGTTTCACCTTCGTAAGTACTTGTGTCACCCTGAGTGTCAGTTTTTTGTTCTTGTTCCTCATGCTGCACATCTGCTTGAGATTTGTGGTTGTCCTGACTAGCTTCATCATCTTCGTCTTCATCATCAATTTCTGTCCTCTCTTCTTCGGAGCTGGAGACTACTTTCTCTTGCAGATGATCAAGGGGTGCGGTAGGGTAACTAGGACATTCATACTCTTGTGAGAAAATTTGTCCTTCTGAAAATTGGAATTTGTTTGAAAAAGCATCAGGCATTTCAAAATCAAAAGTGGTATTTGTTGGCTCTGCTTCCAAGTTGGGTATAGGAAAAGTAAATGCTTCCGCACCGATGGAGGTGGGAATTTCTATTGTTGTAGTGGTGGGTTCCTGAACTATGGTTGCTTGAGAGGTTACAACGTTGGTATTACCTTTAGTGATAATCGATCGTGATAGGCGTATACGAATGGGTTGTATAGGTGCAGGGGGTTTCGTAGGTGATTGTTTTGGAGACGGCTGAGGTGACGGGGACTCTCGAACTTGCAAACATGGGATAGATCCACGCATGCGTTTGCTTGTCCATCCCTTGCTAGCTTTTTTGGCTTTCTTGGCGGTTCCTTGAATGCCTTCAATTCTTCACTCATCATTGTGCGTTCTATAGGCAAGTCATATGCCAAACACATATGAACAATTCAAGTGAGAGCGCAACATCCATGGATGTCTTTTTTCCTTTCCCATCTCTACTGAGTTAAATACAATTGATCAATGATCCAACTTGCAAGATCTATGATTTGTGGTCCAATACATGCTAAATATAATCCAAACCAAATACGCTTGTGAGGCATAGTGAAACGATCCTGAGCCGGGAATGCAAAATGTTGCATACATATCCGTAATGGCTTAGATAATTTAGGTGTAATGGCCAAAATCTCTTCTCATTTCACGACATCACCATGCTTCATCGGCTCTAGAATCAGCCTTTCGCGTTCTGTCGATGTGTGAGTTCCGTGGATCTTAATTGATGCTCAAATGAGGTTTTTTGAAAGATAGAACTTCTTGAATGAGGGGTCATTTACCAAAGATGGTAGAATGAACGTGCCCGACAAGTCCTTGTTTTTGGAGGCTGTAAGTGTGGTCACCAGGTAGTAGCATCTATAAAAATCTGGTTTGGGTAATGGGTCACTAAAGTATTCCGTGAAACCTACTCTATCCCAAACGTGCTTTAAATCTTCTGTATTTTAGAGTGCTTCAAATTCTTGGGAGAAAAATTGATACTTGCCCCACTTACTACTGTCAAAAGTCAATGTGGCATCAAAAATGAAGTCTACGTCCGCCAAAGGTCCTGGTAAACCTTGAAACCAATGGGAATTATGGTGAACTTTTTCGGTGTATCCCCTAGGAGGATCATCAATCGGCATTGGTCTTGGGAATCCTTGAAATTCAGGTGGTTGTGACATAGGATGTGGCTCAGCCAGTAATTCGCCAAAATTGACCACATGTACACTGGGGCCAGCCTTAGACGGTCCTTCTGTCTGCATGATGATGGATGCAAATGCGGAGAAGATCTGCTACAAAAGATTAGCACATTAGTATGGAGATTAATCATGATCCCATTAAAGTGAGACCGCAATCCCTTTCCATAACCGATGTGTGACCCGTGTAGTCGAGTGTTGTTAGGTGGTTTATGGAATGATTTTTGCAAAACTAATGTAGGACTTTAGACACCTACATGCTTTCGATAGTGCATACATTGCTTGATGAGATGTTATTACAAGTGATGTTGGGTTAGTGTGGCTGAGTTTATACAAGGTTCAGTCGTGAGTGAATTATTACAAGGGAGTTGGTTATTCGGGATGGGATTAATGTTATACAATTGGTCATGCGAAGGCTTCTGGATACATTTCGGTATCCATCTCCTAATGGTGGTTGAGTGGGTGGTATGTTTCTGCTCAGGGACAAAAGAAGATCTCGAATGTTGTGGTATCGATGGGTGAAGAGATTTCTGAGGGATATATGTTACATGGCTTGAGTGTTGAGCTATAAGACACTATTTGGGTACCCATATCTACATGGGTGTGGGTTGATTCATCAGATACTTCTTGGCAATCCAAATTTGCCGAATGTTCGTACTCGTAGAAGAAGGTCGAGGAGATGTAGAATACTGTGTCTGATGCTGCCTTAATTTCTTCTTGTCCATGTCTGCATTGTTGAAATCTGTCGGTGCTTTCTGTTCTTTTGGCACCCATATTTGTCTCGTGCCTCTTGCTTTTTGGTGTTGATACTACTGCTTGTTTTGTGTCATCTGGTAGGGTCGTCGGTCTCGGTTCCTCTGTCGTGGTTGACTCCTTGGTGGTTGGGGTGGAGAGGTCTGGTTGATGCTCTACTTTGGAAAAGAAGGGAGGTCCAACACTTGCAAAACTTGCCCGTTAGGAAGTGCAGCATTTTCCATAAACCTAGGCCAGTCTGCAGTAAGTGTGGAAGGATGGGCACTACGGTATGGTGCCCATTTGGCTGCCGATGCAGTCCACTGATCGCTGATGCAACCCACCTGACCACTGATGCAACCCACCTGACCGCTGATGCAACCCACCTGATTGCTGATGGTCCCCATTTGTCCCAGCTGTTGGGTAGTGATCTCTTCTAATTTGCAGGAAGACCAAGGGAAAATATGTTGACCTTCTTCTGAATGGCAATTGTCCATCGCCAAGCCTGTGTGGGTTGGGGTAGACGTAAAGTGACTTATATGGCCAAAGATCTTTCGGTCCTCCGTTGCACGCAGTTCATATGGTCTAGGGTCACATACCTCAGGTGGAGTGTTGTTAGGGAATTCAAGCGGTATCATTCGCTGCTGATCTAAGGTTCCGAGCCTTGCCTAAGATTTAGGTCCACTGAGTGATCGTATAGCCAATCTTGGCCAAGGATTAGGGGTTATATCAAGTCGTTGTCATGGCACACTAGTAGCTTCGCTGTCATGGTCACGTCGTGTATGAGGATAGGAAGATCCACCTCACCCATGCAAGGGGTTTCCATGCCTCCTAGCCCTATGAGGTATGCCTCAATTGGCCGCATTTCTATTCCTAAGCCCTTATAGTGGGACCATATAATCGCACTAATCGCAGCACCTGAATCAATTAAAGCCCTGAGCTTGTGGCAAGGATTGTTGTGCTCTAGCCTAACTGTAATGAATGGTCTTCTATCCACTATGCTAGGATGAGTAATTGACTTTGCTTGACACATGGCCATGGGGTATCTGGGTGTTGTTTCCAGATGGTTATAATGTTCTCTCCCTAGTCCTTATCTTCTTAGCTTCATGCACTTAATGCGTTCTATAGCTTCTGCCTGAGCCTCAGCGTTTATCCTTTTTTCTTCCTCCTTATGTTTCTTTGTCAACGTGAGTTTTCTAAGCATATCCTCAGTAAGAGGTTCCTAATAAAGCTTGACTCTATAGCCACTAATGTAATTAGGCATTATTTCTTGTTATAGGGTGGCTAATTGTACCGCTCCACTTGTCGAGAGTTTGTTAATGATCATAGGTCCATAACCTCGCTTTTCTAGTTTCTGTGCATGTTGTTTCAGCGTATATATTAGGACTAAATATCCTTCTTTTAAGCCTTTGTCTTTTACATGTGCATCGAAATAGGCTTTCTGTCGCTTCTTTGCTGCATATATACATGTTGCTGCTTTCAACCTGGTTTCTCCTAATCATTCCAAGTCCATTATTCTTGATGATAATTCATGGCCAGTCCACTGATGTTCTTGTGCAAGCTTAAGGGTCAGTATCAAGAAGTCCAAAGGAAGCACATCATTCTGACCAAAAACCATCTGAAAGGGAGTTGCATTGAGTACGGTCTTGTGGGCCACTCGATATGCCCAAACAACATGATGTAACTGTTTGTCCCAATCTGAACGTTTGTTGTTCACGAGTTTTGTCAGTACGTTACAAAGGATCTTGTTAGTACTTTCTGCTTGACCATTGGCCTGAGGATGATATGGTGCAGATTTCTTGTGAATCACCATAAAATCCTATAACAAATATTCAATGACTTGGTTTAGAAAGTGAGTTTCTCTGTCGCTCACTAGCTCTATAGGCAATCCATATCTTGTAAAGACATTTTCAAATAGTAATTTTCCAGTCGTCTGTGCATCATTCTTTTTTGTGGCCTTGGCCTCTACCCATTTGGTAAGATAATTTGTAGCTATAATAATGTATTCAGCATGAGTACCTTTTGCGGGGGGGGGGGGGGGGGGTAATGGGTCCTACAAAGTTTATACCCCACTTAGAAAATGCATGTCCTCCCATCATGGGTTTCAATGGCATTTCATCTCTGTGAGTAGGAAACTGAGTTCTTTGGCACACATCACATCTCTTAACATAGGTATGTGCATCCATGTGAAGAGTGGGCCACCATAATCCTACAAAGAGGATGGCTTTGATTATCCTATTGGGGCCAAAATGACCTCATACAACACCTTGGTGTACAGTCTCTAGTACGCTCAAATAATCGCTCTCATGAACTATTGGGGGAATCTTGGACAAGAAGGGATTTGAGTGTTTGTAGGAGAAATAGGTAAGACAAAAGAGAAAATGCACACTGGAAGCCTCTATCGATTGATTACAATAAGACAAATACAATATTGAAGCACAATACAAGCCAATGCTTCTGTGCAAAATCCCACAGAGGGCTCAATTACAAGATACCAAATACCCAAGGGACTTGTTGTTGTTGGCCTCTTCTGCACCAAACCTCCCCCTTCTCCAAGCCTGCACTTGTGCACACCTTGCACCAAGCTTCCACTAAGGGGGAGGGATGGGTACCTTCTGTCGGCACGCGCACATTTCAATAAGACCTTGGGATCTTTGGAAGACTAGCTTAGCACTCCTCTGCACACTTCCTTGGTCACTCTTCATGCACACCTTGCACTTCACTTCTCTGCGTCGCACACTGTGTGTCTCTTGCACTTCTCTCTCTTTCTCCACTTAGACTATGCTCCCCTTGCTTGCTCTAGAATGGTCCAAGAATAGTCCTTGCCTTGAGTTGAGTGTCGATTCACGTACGCTCCTAACTGCAAGAGTATCTTGGTGCTCACTTTGATGTCCCAAGATTGTCTCTCCAAGTGGCAGCCAACGAATCCCTGTTTTGTCCTGTAGTGACTTTAGGCTAAAAACAAAATTTTTAATTGGGGGGCATACTTTCACCTCTGCATACACTGCCGCTTCACATACCTTCACATTTTCCTTTTAAGTCTTCACTTTTGTACTTAAGAGAGGGTTCACCTGAACCTTCCAAAACACTTTAAACAACACTTTTGAACCTTAGGGAAAATAGAGAAATACCTCTGCAACCTTCAACCAATTTCTCCAATTCACCCTTTGTGGACAATACTTGTGCACTACCTGTGCACTTTGACACTTGCACTTCGAACACTTTGACTTTTACCCTTGTTGACTTCAACCTTGACTTTGTTGACTTTTACTAGATTGACTTTGACCTTTTGACTTTGATTGCGGTTGACTTTGACCAATATGACATTTATGGGCTCAGTAGTTGCCCACCACCTAATGTGCTCTCCGTCCCGGAGAGCTACAACCAAAACTGTGAGGAGATAGGACACCATAATACTTGTGCTGCAAGATCTTGAAAAAGGACACTGAACAGCTACCAAGTCCACCAGAAATAGGAGAGAACAAGCACCAGAAAAGAACCAAAATGGGGATTTTTGGCATGGAGAAGCAAAGGAGGGAAATGGGAGGGTAGAAAGGAGGTGGAGGGGAGGACTGAGGGGCGGAGATGGATAGGGTAGGGAGGGTTAAGGATGTGTCTGGGCAGACTGGTAAAGGGAGGGATTGGAAGTATGATTATGGGGTCTAGAGAGGGTGAAAATGATCAAACAATAGAGCTACAGAGGGTGCATATGGGAAATTATGAAACTTAAGGTAAGATCAAGTGAGAACAGACCATGTGGACAATGTGGTGGATGAAAAGCATGTGATAAAAGTGCTCAAAACATGTGGGTGTTGACCAAAAGGTAGAAAAAAGGTGGGAATTTGGAAAAATAAAGCCAAAAACTGAGTTCAGAGGTGTCAAAAAACATAAAAATGACTCCAGTTTTGAAAAAAACGGCCAACCAAAGCACGATCTAGAGCCAAAAGGTGTGAACCGTAAAAAATAATATATATATATATATATATATATATATATATATATATATATATATATATATATATATATATATATATATATATATATATATATATATATATATATATATATATATATATATATATATATATATATATATATATATATATATATATATATATATATATATATAGTCCAAAAGCGTGGGTGGGCGCAGGTGGGCGTGGGTTGGCGTTGGTGGGCTCGGGTGGGCGTGGGTGGGGGGGGGGGGGGGGGGGGGGGGGGAGGGGGGAGGGGGAAGGGGGGGGGGGGGGGGGGGTGGAAGGGGCTACGGGCGGGTGCGGGTGGGCGTGGGTGGGCACGGGTTGGCGTGGGTGGGCGCGGTTGGGGGGGGGGGGGGGTGGGGCGGTTGCGGGTGGGCATGGGTGGTCGCTGGTTTGGGGGGGGGGGGGGTGCGGGTGGGTGGGCACGGGTGGGCATGGGTGGGCGCAGGTGGGCGGGGGGGGGAGAGGGGAGGGGGGGGGGAGAGGGCGGGGAGGGGGGGGGTGGGGGGGGGAGGGGGGGGGGGGGGGAGGGGGGGGGGAGGGAGGGAGGGGAGGGGGGGGGGGAGGGGGGGGGGGAGGGGGGGGGGGGGGGGGGAGGGAGGGAGGGGGGGGGGGGGGGGGGGGGGGGAGGGGGGGGGGGGGGGAGGGGGGGGGAGGGGGGGGGGAGGGGGGGGGGTGGGGGCCGGGTGCGAGTGGGCGTGGGTGGGCGTGGGTGGGCGTGGGTGGGCGTGGGTGGGCGCGGGTGGGCGGGGGGGAGGGGGGGGAAAGGGGGGGGGGGAAGGGGGGGGGGAAGGGGGGGGGGAAGGGGGGGGGGAAGGGGGGGGGGAAGGGGGGGGGGAAGGGGGGGGGGAAGGGGGGGGGGAAGGGGGGGGGGGGAAGGGGGGGGGGGAAGGGGGGGGGGGGAAGGGGGCGCTGGTGCAGGTGGGCGGGGGGGAGAGGGGAGGGGGGGGTATTTTTTTTTTTCGATTTTTTTTTATAACCCAAAATTATAGAAAATGATAGAAAACCCCAGAAAAAACCCAAAAAATTCCAAAAAAAATTTGAAAAAATTCTCCACAGGTTTTAGCCCAGATTTCTCACTCGAAACCACAGGGAGGGGGGGGAGGGGGGGTGGGGGCCAGGTGCGAGTGGGCGTGGGTGGGCGTGGGTGGGCGCGGGTGGGCGGGGGGGAGGGGGGGGAAAGGGGGGGGGGGTGGGAGGGGGGGGGGAAGGGGGGGGGGGGAAGGGGGGGGGGGGGGGAAGGGGGGGGGGGGGGAAGGGGAGGGGGGGGGGGAAAGGGGGGGCTGGTGCAGGTGGGCGGGGGGGAGAGGGGAGGGGGGGGTATTTTTTTTTTCGATTTTTTTTTTATAACCCAAAATTATAGAAAATGATAGAAAACCCCCAAAAAAACCCAAAAAATTCCAAAAAAAATTTGAAAAAATTCTCCACAGGTTTTAGCCCAGATTTCTCACTCGAAACCACAGAGAGCTTCCCTTATTTTCGAGTTTGGCCAAAAAATGATACTTGAAAAAATATAAAAAATATCAAAAAAATTCAAAAAATGCATGAAAAATTCCCAAAAAATTTCCAAAATTATACTTATGTCCATGGCCTAAGAAAGAGCTACTAAATTTGCTAAAAATGCAAAGAACAAGCATGAAAATTGATGAAATCTATTAAAACTTAAGCAAAAATGACGGGAAAAGACTATGTACAACCTGGACAATTTATGCAGGTTCCAGGAATCTTCACTTTTTTTTATGATAGGCCTTGAGCCTTGTAGTGTTGACCCCAAGAAACTCCTCCATAATCTCCAATTCTATTGCACTTCATTGGTTTTGTCCTCTTGTTGGGCCCACGGGTAATCTAATAGGGGTACCCTAAATCCTTCAGTAAAATATTGTCTCCTCCATACTGCAACTTATGTATCATGGTGTCAGCAACTTTATAGCTTAATCTGCAAAATTTCATTTTCACTATTCTAGCTTCTTCATCAAATGGAACCCTCTATTTCCAAAGGCCTGCAGGTACTTCTTCCACATTCTTGTAAAGCCCTGCACTTGCTATCATAAAAATTGACATAACAGATGATATCCATACCAATATCCATAAAAATGTGGCCATTGACATATGATTTGAAGTGGCTTCGTCACTGCTGCACTTAAGGACAACGCTTTTCTTCTCTCTGTTATGGCTTTTGACTAAGACTGTGTCCTCTATTTCTTCATCTGCTTCCTCTCCACTTGAGTTTGGAAAAATTCCATAGCAGGAAGATGGGTCTTCTGCATGGAGCCAAGCCAACATGTTGTCATCTTCATATAAATTTTCTTCTTCAAATAGATGTGCTTCTGGGTTGTCCAACAATTCTTCTTCCATACAAATACCAATTGTCTGCATCATGCTAGTATTTCTCTAATTGTCTGGTCCCTCTTCTAAAATTATCTGCTGCAACTCTTTTCCCTCTTGCTTTACCCACATTGTATCCTTGCCCCAGTCATGCAGCACATTGGCATGCCTTAACCAAGGTCTGCCAATTAACAGGGGAAAACTTCCTTCTACCTGTGGCAGTCTTAAAACAACAAAGTCCAAGTTAAAGATGGTACCTTGTATCTTGACTGGGACTCCAGGGACCACTCCCATAGGCCTTACTATGCTTTGGTCTGCCATTGTTACAGTGAAGTTGGCAGGTCTCGAAGGGTATAGTCCAATCTCTTTCATGGTATATTCAGGCATCAAGTTAAGGCCCGAACCACCATCCACAATAACTCCTTGAAACTCATGCCCTTTGATAGAGGCTGTTAGCCTAGGGCTCTTGTAATCTGTGAGGGGTGCTTCCCCTACACTTTTATCTTTAGGCATACAACAGCCTTTGCCACTAAACTTGTTGTGTACATTTCATCAATTATCTGCAAGAGTTCTGACTTGAATTTCCCATCCATCTTTATTAATTCAAAAATACTGACCTCCTTTTTCATGGACTTGAGTAGTCTGGAAGCTTCTGATTCCTTAAGAGCATGGGCTCCATTTGACTTATCAAACTCCTCATGAGCCCTATTGAATGCATGTCCAATGGCATCACTCATACCTATGAAATTTTCTTTTTGCCTTGTGTCTATACATGTGGTGGCTTTGTTCTCAGACACACTTTGTCTTTGTTTAATCCATTAATCATTGATTCTTGACCTATTTCCACTTGAGCCTTCCCCTTGCTTCTTGTCTGCACTGTAAAAGATTCAATTTCTTCTAACTGCACCACCCTGGTAGATGGAGATGGCACACTGGCTTGATCTACCATTTCTTCTTTGCACACAGAAATCATTTGAATGTGGGGACCAGATGAAGATGCTTGATTCTTAGGACAACAATTAGTATAGTGGTCCCTAGCCTCTGGGTAGTTCCTGCAAGGAGGGGCATTTTTTGGGAGAGTGCACCTACTTTGATAGTGCCCACATTCTCCACATCTGAAACAAATAATTGGCCTCCTAGGCCCATTTCCAAAGTTATTCCTCTGTCTAGGGTCATAAGTATTACCTTGGTTGGGTGCTGCCACCATCACATTTGCTAGTGGTAGGAGTCCTCCTTGTGTCCAATATGTTGTTGCAGGCATTCCTCTTGATTGGCATTCTTGGGCCTCATGCCCAGCTTTCTTGCATAATTGGCAAGTCACACTTAACAGAGGACATTCACTTACTATATGCCCTTGCTTGCTGCACATGAAACACCAAAGTCCACTCTTGATACCGCCTCCTTTGAGTTCCTGCAACTCCTGTCGCAGCTGAGCCAATTCCTCTGTTTGGGCCTCCTCCTCTTTTTGGAGCTTTAGTACTTCAATCTCCCTTCTCAACTGAGTGACAACATTCTCCTCCTCTCTGTGGGGCTTATTTTTAAGCCCTCTAACTCCTTCCTTAGCTGGATTACTGGATCCTCCATTTCTGTGGAATATGGTAGTTGAGAAGAAGTTGCTCCATACTATCGCCTTATCTACTCCAGTCGTGTAGCTGTGTTGATGAACTCCTCTATGGAGGCTGTAGGTAACACTAATTCCTTGATTTTGCACTAGGTTGCCACTGGAAGTGGCTTAGCTAACCATTTCTTAACAAAAAAATCATGTGGTGGGTCTGGTAATTTAGCCATTAGTGCCTTGGCCCTAGTCACAAACTCTGGGAACTTTTCACCTGGACCCAATCTCAAATTCTCTAATTCCTCTATGATGATCTCTGCAGTATTTCCCTGCTGAAATTGATTTTTGAATGCATCTTTCATTAGGTCCCAAGTTGTAAAATGGTTCTCAGCAAATTGGCTGAACCATTTATCTGCTAATCCTTCTAATGTGGCAGGGAAGAGTATCAAAAAGGCATCCTCCCTACCCATTAAGCCTCTAGTTTTGCATAGTGCCAAAAACCTTCTAATGTGTTTGTCCGGATCCTCCTGAGCTAGGCATTTGAAAGAAGGAAATTTTATATTTAATCTTGATAGTAAGGTTTCCAAGTCTACCTGACCAGCCATGCTCCTTACTGATGAAGTTGATGAAAGTGGACTAGATGATCTTCTAACAGCCTTCCTTCTTGTTTGCTTGCAGGTGACCCTCAATGTTTGGGACCGGGTTGCAGTCATGGGCTGTTCATGGTCCTCTTAGTATGAGATAATTGATAAGAATATGTACCTCTTAGTCCACTGAAGTAGTACTGTCGACACTGGAATATTGCTCTCCAACTGCAATATATCTTCTCCTATGCTCAAATCTCCTTGGAGGTCCCACCATGCGTGCCAAATTTTGTTGGGGGATTCTTGGACAAGAAGGGATTTGAGTGTTTGTAAGAGAAATAGGTAAGACAAAAGAGAAAATACACACTGGAAGCCTCTGTCGATTGATTACAATAAGACAAATACAATATTGAAGCATAATACAAGCCAATGCTTCTGTGCAAAATCCCACAGAGGGCTCAATTACAAGATACCAAATACCCAAGGGACTTGTTGTTGTCGGCCTCCTCTGCACCAAACCTCCACCTTCTCCAAGCCTGCACTTGTGCACACCTTGCACGAAGCTTCCACTAAGGGGGAGGGATGGGTACCTTCTGTCGGCACGCGCACACTTCAATAAGACCTTGGGATCTTTGGAAGACTAGCTTAGCACTCCTCTGCACACTTTCTTGGTCACTCTTCATGCACACCTGGCACTTCACTTCTCTGCATCGCACACTGTGTGTCTCTTGCACTTCTTTCTCTTTCTCCACTTAGACTATGCTCCCCTTGCTTGCTCTAGAATGGTCCAAGAGTAGTCCTTGCCTTGAGTTGAGTGTCGATTCCGTACACTCCTAACTGCAAGAGTATCTTGGTGCTCACTTTGATGTCCCAAGATTGTCTCTCCAAGTGGCAGCCAACGAGTCCCTGTTTTGTCCTGTAGTGACTTTAGGCTAAAAACAAAATTTTTAATTGGGGGGCATACTTTCACCTTTGCGTACGCTGCCGCTTCACATACCTTCACATTTTCCTTTTAAGTCTTCACTTTTGTACTTAAGAGAGGGTTCACCTGAACCTTCCAAAACACTTTAAACAACACTTTTGAACCTTAGGGAAAATAGAGAAATACCTCTGCAACCTACAACCACTTTCTCCAATTCGCCCTTTGTGGACAATACTTGTGCACTACCTGTGCGCTTTGACACTTGCACTTCGAACACTTTGACTTTTACCCCTGTTGACTTCGACCTTGACTTTGTTGACTTTTACCTGATTGACTTTGACCTTTTGACTTTGACTGCAGTTGACTTTGATCAATATGACATTTATGGGCTCAACATGAACACATTGTCCTAAGTATCCATCTCGTACTCGTTTGTATAGATTGTCGCCAATAAGCGAATAGTCTTGAGCTTCCTGCTCTAGACTGCTTTATCATGCTAAGGTCATTCCTTGAGGGAAGGTTTTCATCCTCAAGTATGTCACTAAAGATTCACTCCATTCTGGTGTAAGAGACATGTGATATAATGTAGCATGTTCTATTGGTGGTCTTTCACAACAGACACGGCATTCTTTACACATCTTGGAGACATCTGCTTCTATGGAAGGCCAATATACTCCTAGTCTTTGCAGAGTCTGCAAGGTACGATATTTCGAATGATGTTGCTTTAATGCACCTACATGTGCTAATTGCAACCAATTCACATGTTCTGATTCATCTACACAACAAGCAAGAATCTTTTGATTATCTTGTTTATATATACTTCCTGTTATTATCTGATATCTTTGTGACTAGGTAATCTCTCCTTCTTTGATCCTTATCGTAGGATTCTTGGGTCCATATGTGAGAATAGGGACAATCGGCTTAGCCCATTCTGGTACTATCTCCAAGTTAAACAAATATGCATCTGGTAATTCATCTGCTACTCCTTTAGGAGCTTCTCTTGTGGTTAATCTTGAGAGGTGGTCAGCTTTGAGGTGGGTCTTCCCCTTCCTGACTACTACTTCAAAGTCATACCCATGAGTAATAGAAACCAACGTATCAGTCGTCCTGTGTTACATGGCTTATTGACTAAGTACAATAATGCTTGGTGATCCGTGAAGAATTTAAACTTATTTGCCAACAAGTAATGTCTGAATTTCTTTACTGCATAGATCATTCCTAATCCTTCTCGTTCCGTAGTGGTGTAATTTCTTTCTGCTGCACTCAATTGTCTACTCGTGTACGCTATAGGGAGATCTATATTACCTTCATTCGTGGGTTGTGCCAACACACATCCTATGGCATAGTTGGATGCATCCACATGTACATGGAATGGTTCATCTGTCCATTCAAACTTGGTCAAAAGAGAGTACAGAGGCTTGGCTATGATTGCATACATGTGTATGAAGTGTCTGTAGTAACCACAATGACCCATAAATGCTTGTACCTCTTTTATGTTATTTGGCCTAGGTAGGTCGACAATTACTTTCACCTTTTCTTCATCCGTAGAAATTCCGTTTTTTGACACAATGTATCCTAGAATTTTGCCTTGTCTGACCATGAAAACGCACTTTTCTGGGTTCAAACAAACTTGATATTCTTGACATTTATCAAACACTTGTCTTAATTCTGGGATATGTGTCTGTCTCATATTCGAATGAGTACATATGTCATCGACATAAACTTCCAAATTCTTGCGTAAGAATTCCATAAAAACATGACACATAAGTCGCTCGAAAGTGGCGAGTGCATTTGTTAGCCCAAATGGCATCACACGAAATGCAAATATGCCCCATTCTATGGCAAAAGCCATCTTGTGTTGAACTTCTGGAGCAATGGCTACTTGATTATAGCGTGAGAAACCATCAAGAAAGCTATAAACTTCCTTGCCCGCAACTCTCTCCAATAAATGTTCCGTGATAGGAAGAGGATAACTGTCTCTGATTGTGGCGGCATTAACTTTTTTAAGTTTAATAGACACACGAAATTTTCCATTCTTCTTGGGCACAACCACAATGGGGGATACCCATTCAATATGCTCAATTTCGTAAATGAATCTTGCTTCTATCAAACGATCTATTTCTTCTTTAATCTTAGCAGCGTAGTTATCATTGTATGTGTAGGGTTTCTGTTTCATAGGCTTTGCATCTGGAGTCATAGGGATTCTATGGGAGCATATATCTGGGTGTCACAATAGCTTATGAGGAGTGAATCTCCTCATAGGAAAAGAGTGCCACATGGCATCACTTGGATGCACTGCTATTTATTATGGTATTTAGAAAGTGAGAGGGACTCAAGAGAAGTCCCCTAAGTGAGTACTCACTGAAGAGAACTCATAGAAGAGAAGTCTGCTCGGCGGCTGGGAGGATAGAAGAACGAAATATCTCTATGTGTAGCTCGATGTCTCGCGTGTGAAGCTGAGGCATGAAAAAGAATGGCGTCCGGCATCAGAATTCAAATAGGCAAAAAGAACTCTATTCTGCAATGTCAGGCATAACACACCCGTAGCAATGGCGTTGTACTCATATCATATACCAGATCGAAATTGCCATGCTCAAAGCCCGGGGTGTTGACATGAGGTGCCTTGACACGTCGGAAGACTTTAAAAATCATTTGCATCATGTCAAAGATTTTGACAGTCATATGCGCCGCTATATCGTCCATATGCTTTAATCTAGGGAGCCAGTGGCGAATTGTAGCCATCATGTAGCCAACAGTTGGTAACTCGATGGGTGGCTTAAAGTAGGGGTAATTCAACCAGTCCTGACACTGCTTATTGTTTTGTACCTTGATAGCAAAGGCAGCGGCGTCGTGGTACTGGTCCCCAACACGGGTTGTACATTAAATGCAAAGGTGCCTTTACCCATGTACTCATCATTTCTGGATACTTCTGTAGTAAATCTTTCCGCCACTCTGGTTGATAGATCTCTCCTTGCTGCGCATCTAGTGGCAAATCGTCCTCTTCGAATTGAGTCGCATGCGATGGTTTCTTACCTGTCTCTTTCTCAATGGCTAACTGGTATTCAGCCATTAACATAAAATACGGTTTATATTGTAGCTCGTGCCCAGATATGTATCGTCGCGGGGCCAAATGAGCAAAGAATGGAGATTGTAAAATTCTTTCTTCTATCATCGCCATGGCATGTAATTGTGCCTCTACTCTAGCTGAGTGCGTTGTTCCAAGTTCCTCAATTGTCTTCATCCACGCGGGGGTCGGGAGTTTGTAAGTCATCTGGCCTTCAGCCGTGACGCGTCCGCCTGGGATTGGTTGTGGCTCGTACGCCTCTTCAAACGTTTCCTCCACTGGGATGGTGACAGTTTCTTCCTCAGCTGGTAGCTCAGGTGGGGAATCTGGCCTTGGTGGTGCTTCATATACTGCAATCCTTGATTCAAGGTGTGATACCTGGGCCCGTAATGAGTTGAGTTCCTCTAAGATGTCAGGAGAGGGGTCCACAAGTGCTGGTATGTCTTGGTGTGCCGGTGCTCGTAACTGGAGTAATTTGTGATCTTCTTTGAGTTTCTGTAACTCCTCGTTCATGCGGTCGTATTCATCTAGCAATCTTACATGATCTTCTAGCAGCATCCTCATCTAGTCTGAGGGAATGGCTTTGAACCGACTAGGACTCAAAGGTTGGTCTGGGTGGTCAAGAGCTGCTTCTAAATTTTCTCGGTTCTGATCTTGTAGGCGCTGGTTTTCCTCCTTTGCTGCTGCTAGATGTCTTCTGAGTAAGCCCATGTTTCGTGTTAGCGTTGCATTGCGGACTGTCTGGGCTCTTAATAAGTTATCCAGGTCAGGAGTGGCTTCCTTGGTCTTGTCTTCGCTTTCTAGTTCTAATTTATGATAGGCTTCTCGTAATTCTTGGTAGCGGCTGTTCAGTGAGGCATTCTCAATAGACAATAAATTAAGCTGCGACTATAAGTCATTGGTTGTCCTCTGCAGCTGCTGGTAATTATTGCCAAGAGATGTGAACTCATCTCTGACTTGCATCATACACATGAACATCTGTCGAAATGCATTATCTACAGTGGGTGATAGTATTAATGGGGTGCTAAATGAAGATGCAGTGGGTGTAGATGCAACGGGAATGGGGAATGGGGGTGGGAAGGTGGATGCTGTGGTGATTGTGGAAAATTGTGAGGTGCCTAAATATGTTTGTGCCGTGAGTGAAGTGAGTGATGGTGCAGTGGGTGGTGAGATGTCCATCTCATTGGACGTGTCTAGTGCGGTGACTGTGAATATGGGTGTGACTGTGTGTGCTGGTGTAAATACGGGATTTACAAAGGTTGAGGAGTAATTTACAGGGGGACTGGCTGGTGCAGCTGGCTGGAAAGGGGAAAAGGGGTTACAGTGGGTCGGGGAGGTGAGACTAGGGAGAAGGTTAATGGCGGTGGGAATGGGAAAAGGGGTCGTGGATGTGTGGGGAAGGACGGGAAAGATGGATGGAGGAATGGGTTGAATGGAAAGGTTGATGTGTGAGGAGATAGACTAGGTCTAGTGGGTGCGGGAATTGTGGGGTTAGTGGTCGTAAAGACGATTTCTGCTACGCCACCGGCAAATGAAGATGTTGGTCTGGGGGAAGGAGGGTGAAGAGGGGAGGCTGGATGGACTGGCGGTGATGGAGGAGCGGTTGGGGTGGTCGGTACTTCAGTGACTACTGAGGTATGTACAGCTGTAGCGCGGTGTGGGGAATCTACAAGGACGGTTTCTGCTGCCAACGAACTTTCGGGGACGAGGCGTGCCTCCCTGGCTTGTTCTGAAGACTGTGCTCCTGTTGGTACACGAATGTATTCACCGGGCTTTGAAAGTAGTCGTACTCGGCGGGGGTCAAACTGTGGTAGTGGCTTTCTTTGCAAATACCTGAGGGCTTCGTTGGAGCCTACTGATTTGACTAACTCTCTGAATCCTTTGATGTATGCGTCTTCGAATCCGCCTGTGACAAGTTCCTGTTCTATTATTGCTTGAATCTCTTCCTCAGTCAGCTTTTTGCGTGCCCAAACTTCTTCCATAGTTTTATACAGCTTCTTAATAGCCAGTGTGTAAGCTGCTGCTTTGTAAGTTTCATCTTCATGGGTACTTGTATCACCATGTGTGTCTGTTTGTTGGCCTTGGCCATCTGTCTGTTCATGCTCTTGGGATTCCTGAGTTCCCTGGCTAGCTTCGTCATCACCTTCGTCGTCATCGGTTGCTGTTCTTTCATCATCAGAGCTAGACACAATCTGTCCTTGTGGCTGATCCCGGGGTGTGGTAGGGTAGCTAGGTCTTTCATATTCTTGAGAAAACAGTTGTCCTTCTGAAAATTGGAACTCATTGGAGAATGCATCGGGCATTTCAAAATCAAAAGTTGGATCCAGTGGTGCTGTTTGTTCTGCTTCTAAATGGGGTATTGGAAAAGAGAAAGCTTCCGCACCAATAGTGGTGGGAATTTCAGCTGCTGTGGTGATAGGTTCTGTGGTTGTGGCTGCTTGGGGTGCAACCGTACTGGTGGTGCCCTCCGGCGTAACTGGTCTTGATAACCGTATACGAATTGGTGGTACCGTGGGAGTGGCTGCGGTCGGTGATTGCTCTGGAGATGGTTGTGGCGAGGGTGATTCTGGGACTTGTAGGCATGGGATAGTGCCTCTCATCTGCTTTCCGGCTGTGCCTTTGCTAGCCTTTCTAGCTTTCTTTGTGGTTCCTTTAAATGCCTTCAGTTCCTCACTAGTCATGGCGCGCTCTATGGGTAAATCATATGCCAAACACATGTATATAATCCTTGTAAGTGCACAACATCCATTGATGACTTTCTTTCGTTCCCATCTATGTTGTGCTAAATAGAGCTGATCAATTATCCAGCTAGCTAGATCAACCGTTTGAGGTCCAGTACATGCTAAGTATAAACCAAACCAGATTCTCTTGTGGGGCATGGTAAAACGATCCAGGCCTGAGCTTGGAAAGCAAAATGCTGCATGCATATCCGCAATGGCTTGGATAGCTCAGGGGTTATAGCTGAAATATCCTCCCACTTAGTAACATCACCACGTTTCATCTGCTCTGGGACTAGCCGTTCTCTCTCCGTCGGAGTATGCGTTCCATGTATTTTGAGAGCTGCACGAATTAAATCTTTGGACAAATAAAACCTTTTGAATGGAGGGTCATTTACCAAGGATGGTAACATGAATGTTCCGGGTAGATCCTTGTTCTCTGAAGCTGTCAAGGTGGTTACTAGGTAAAAGCATCTGTAAAAATCGGGTTTAGGCAGAGGGTCACTAAAATATTCTGTAAATCCCGCTCGTGCCCAAACGTGCGTTAAATCTTGTGTATTCTGCAGTCCTTCAAATTCTCTTGAAAAGAACTGGTACTTGGTCCATGTGCGAAGATCAAATGCCAAATTGGCCTCAAATATGAAATCAGCGTCTGCTAATGGTCCTGCTAGGCCTTGAAACCAGTGAGAATTATGATGAATCTTCTCAGTATATCCTCTAGGAGGATCGTTGATTGGCATGGGTCCTGGAAAACCTTGAAACTCTGGTGGTTGCATCGTAGGATAAGATTTCGTGAGTAATTCTCCAATATTGGCCATTGGTGTGCTTGGGCCAGCTTCTGATGGTCCTTCTTCGGTTTGCATGATGACTGACGAGCTAATGGAAAAGATCTACTACAAAAGATTAGCACATTAGTATGGAAATTAATTAGGATCCCATTAAGGTGAGACCGCAATCCCTTTCATAACCGATGTGTAACCCGTGTAGCCAAGTGTCATGAAGTGATTGATGCAATGATTATTTGCAAAACTAATGCAGGTCTCTAGACGCCTACATTGTCAGATTATCCATACATTTCTTGATGAGCTTTTATTATGCATGATGTGGGGTTTTGGTGTATGAATTTATACAAGGTTTGGTTGAGGGTGAATTATTACAAGGGTGGAGTTTAAACGGGGTGGGAGAATTGTTAGATAAGGGGGTACAAGAAGACGTCTCGATACGTTTCGGTATCCATTTCCTAAGAGTCTTTGAGTGGGTGGTGTGTTTTCTGCTGAGGGACGAAAAGTGGTATCGGGTTTGGTGGTATTGAAGGATGGAAAGATTTCTGAGGGGTATATATTACATGGCTTGAGGGTTGGGCTATAATACATTGCTTGGGTACCCAAATCTGCATGGGTGTGGGTCGATTGATAAGATACTTCTTGGCGATCCAAATTTGCCGAGTATTTGTACTTGGGGAAGAAGATCAAGGGGACTTTGGATGCTGACTCTGCTTCTGTTGAAACTTTGTCCTGTTCTCGTCTGCAGTGTTGCCAATAGCCTGTGGTTGCTGTCCTTTTGGCACCCATATTTGTTTCGTGCCACTTGTTCTGTGATGTTGATACTGTTGCTTTCTTTGCCTTGTCTGGTGGTGTCGTCGGTCTGGGTTCCTCTGTTGTGGTTGACTCGTTCGTGGTTGGGTTTGAGAGGTCCATTGGACGCTCTACTTTGGAAAAGAAGGGAGATCCAACACTTGCGTGACCTGCCCATTAGGAAGTGATTCGTTATTTATCTTTAATCTAGGCCAGTCCGTAGCAAGTTTGGAAGGATGAGCACCGCAGGGTGTTGTGCTCATTTGGCCGCTGATGCAACCCACCTGAACGCTGATTGTGTCCATCTGCCCTAGCGGTTGGGTAGCTGCCCCTTCTAGTTTGCAGGAAGCCCCAGGGAAGATCTCATATCGTCCTTCTGATTGACAACTGTCCATAGCCAAGCCCGAGTGGGTTGGTGTAGACGTAACGTGACTGATCTGACCCAAGATCTCCCGGTCTTCCGTCGCATGCATTTCATAGGGTCTAGGGTTACAAACCTCAGTTGGAATGCCGTTAGGGAAGTCAAGCGGTATCACTCACTTCTGTTCTAAGGTTCCAATCTGTAAGGAGCCTTGTCTAAGATTTAAGTCCACTGAGTGATCGTATAGCCCATCTTGGCCAAGGATTAGGGGTTCTATCAGGTCGTCATCATGGCACACTAGTAGCTTCGCTGTCATGGTCACATCCTTAATGAGGATAGGAAGGTCCACCTCACCCATGCAAGGGGTTTCCATGCCTCCCAACCCTATGAGGTATGCCTCAATTGGCCGCATTTCTATTCTTGAATCCTTATAGTGGGACCATCTAATCGCACTAGTCGCAGCACCTGAGTCAATTAAAGCCCTGAGCTCTTGGCAAGTGTTGCCGTGCTCTAGCCTGACTGTAATGAATGGTCTCCTGTCCACTATGCTAGGATGAGTGGTTGACTTTACTTGACACATGGCCATGGGGTATCTGGGTGATGTTTCCAGATGGTTATAATGTTCTCTCCCTACTCCTTGTCTTCTTAGCTTCATGCGCTTAATGCGTTCTATTGCTTCTGCCTGAGCTTTCGCTCATATTCTATTTTCTTCCTCCTTACGCTTCTTTGCCAACGTGAGTCGTCTAAGCATATCCTCAGTAAGAGGTTCCTGATATAGCTTGACTCTACAGCCACTAATATAATTAGGCATTACGTCTCCTTCTAAGGTGGCTAACTGTACTGCTCCACTTGTTGAGAGTCTGTTAATGATCATAGGTCCATAACCGTGCTTTTCTAACTTACGTGTGTGTTGCTTTAGCGTATATACTAGAACTAAATCTCCTTCTTTTAGGCCTTTATCTTTCACATGTGCATCAAAATATGCTTTCTGTCGCTTCTTCGCTGCATATATTCCTGCTGCTGCCTTTAGCCTGGTTTCTCTTAGTCGTTCCAAGTCCATTATTCTTGCTGATAATTCATGGCCGGTCCACTGATGTTCTTGTGCAACCTTAAGGGTCGGTATCAAGAAGTCCAAAGGAAGCACAGCATTCTGACCAAAAACCATATGAAAGGGAGTATTGAGTACGGTCTTGTAGGCCACTCGATATGCCCAAACAGCGTGGTGTAACTGTTTGTCCCAATCTGAACGTTTGTTGTTCACGAGTTTCGTCAGTACGTTACAAAGGATCTTATTAGTGCTTTCAGCCTGACCATTGGCCTGAGGATGATATGGTGCGGATTTCTTGTGAATCACCATAAAATCCTGTAACAAATATTCAATGACTTGGTTTAGAAAGTGAGTGCCTCGATCGCTCACTAACTCTATAGGCAGTCCATATCTTGTAAAGACATTCTCAAATAAGAATTTTGCAGTTGTGTGTGCATCATTCTTTTTCGTGGCTTTTGCCTCTACCCATTTCGTAAGATAATCTGTGGCAACAATAATGTATTCAGCATGTGTACCTTTTGCAGGGGGGTTAATGGGTCCTACAAAGTCTATACCCCACTTAGAAAATGCACGTTCGCCCATCATGGGTTTCAATGGCATTTCATCTCTGCGAGTTGGAAACTGAGTTCTTTGGCACACATCACATCTCTTTACATAGGTATGAGCATCCATGTGAAGAGTGGGCCACCATAATCCTGCAAAGAGGATGGCTTTGATTATCCTATCGGGTCCAAAATGACCTCCTGCAACACCTTGGTGTGCAGTCTCTAGTATGCTCAGATAATCGCTCTCATGAACACATTGTCTTAGATATCCATCTCGTCCTCTTTTGTATAGGTTATCGCCAATAAGTGAATAATCTTGAGCTTCCTGCTCTAGACTGCGTTGTCGTGCTAAAGTCATTCCTTGAGGGAATGTCTTCGTCCTCAAGTATGTCACTAATTGTTCACTCCAGTCTGGTGTGAGAGACGCGTGATATAGTGTAGCATGCTCTACTGGTGGTCTTTCACAACAAACATGGCATTCTTTACACAACTTGTAGACATCTGCTTCCATCGAAGGCCAATATACTCCTAGTCTATGCAGAGTCTGTAGTGTTCGATGTTTCGAATGATGTTGCTTTAATGCACCTACATGTGCTAATTGCAACCAATTCGCATGTTCTGATTCATCTACACAACAAGCAAGAATCTTTTGATTATCCTATTTATATATGCTTCCTGCCATTATTTGGTATCTCTGAGACTTGGTAATCTCTCCCTCTTTGATCTTTATCCTAGGATTCTTGGGTCCGTATGTCAGAATAGGGACTATAGGCTTAGCCCATTCTGGTGCTATCTCAAGATTAAACAAGTATGCATCTGGTAGATCATCCGCTACTCCTTGAGGAGCTTCTCCTGAGGTTAATCTTGAAAGGTGGTCAGCTCTAAGATGTGTCTTTCCTTTCCTGAATACGACTTCAAAATCATACTCCATGAGTAATAGAAACCAACGTATTAGTCGTCCTGTGTTACATGGCTTGTTGACCAAATACAATAGTGCTTGATGATCTGTAAAGAACTTGAACTTATTGGCCAACAAGTAGTGCCTAAACTTCTTTACTGTGTAGATCATCCCTAATCCTTCTCGTTCCGTCGTGGTGTAATTTCTTTCTGCTGCGTTCAATTGTCTGCTCGCGTAAGCTATGGGGAGATCTATGTTACCTTCATTCGTGGGTTGTGCTAACACACATCCTATGGCATAATTGGATGCATCCACATGTACATGGAATGGCTTACTCCAATCCGGTGTAGTCAATATAGGTGCTGAGCACAAGCGTCGTTTGAGTTCATTGAATGAATTTTCACATTCATCTGTCCATACAAAGTTGGTTAAAAGAGAGTACAAAGGCTTGGCTATGATTGCATACATGTGTATGAATCTCCTATAATATCCGCAATGACCCATAAATGCTTGTACCTCTTTGATGTTCGTCGGCCTAGGTAGGTCTGCAATTACTTTTACTTTTTCCTCATCCGTAGAGATTCCATTTTTTGATACAATGTGTCCTAGAATTTTGCCTTGTCTGACCATGAAAACGCATTTTTCTGGGTTCAAACAAACCTGATATTCTCGACATTTTTCAAATATTTGTCTTAACTCTGGGATATGCGTCTGCCTGATATTAGAATGAGCACATATGTCATCGACATATACTTCCAAACTCTTGCGTAGGAATTCCTTAAAAACATGACACATGAGTCGCTGGAAAGTGATGGGTGCATTTGTTAAGCCAAATGGCATTACCCGAAATGCAAATATGCCCCATTCAATGGCAAATGCCGTCTTGTGTTGGTCCTCTGGAGCAATGGCTACTTGATTATAGCCTGAGAATCCATCAAGAAAGCTGTAAACTTCCTTGCCCGCAACTCTTTCCAATAGATGTTCTGTGATAGGAAGAGGATAACTGTCTCTAATCGTGGCGGCATTAACTTTTTTAAGGTTAATACACACACGCAATTTCCCATTCTTCTTGGGCACAACCACAATGGGGGATACCCATTCGGTATGCTCAATTTCGTAAATGAATCCTGCTTCTATCAAGCGATCTATCTCCTCTTTAATCTTCGCAGCGTAGTTATCTTATGAGAACATATATCTGGATCTACTTCTTTCAAATCTTTGTAACTCCCAACCATAAGGTCCTGGCTTCTAATCTTTCTTCCTCTTGTTTTGCAACTTTACACATCCATAAATGAGTATCCTCATGCAACCAAGAAGGATCTGATCCGGTACCTTCTTATGTGATCCTATTTGTGAGGGAGTAGTAGCAAGCTCAGGGAATTGATTTGCTACATGCTTCCACAATTCTGGTTTAACCCTTAACAACTCCTCTAGAGTGAGATTACACTGTACTTTAGTGTTCTTGATCACTTCCGTGTTTCTAGGGATTACGGATTCTTCATTCCTCACTATTATCGTGGGTGCTCTCATACTAATAGACTTTGCTTCCCAAGGTCCTGTGAACTGAGGTAATTCTTGTAAAGAATTAGATTCAAGTCCTGTGTGTTCACTCAGTTGTTCTTCCTCTACATCATCGTAAATAGAGGGAATGTCTTGGGGAAATTGTTCCTGCAAGTCATCTATTTCTTGAATAGGAGGATGGGTTCCTTGTTCTTTTCTCCACTTCTCTTCTTGTATTTCTCTCAAAAATTCATGTGAGTACCTATGTATGGAAGACAGGTTGTCTTGACTTTCTGTATTGGGTACTTGAGACAGGGATGGTGCATTCCTTTCCTGTGTCTCTGAGACAATAGGGTTCCTATGCTGATCCTTTTTCTCTTTGCTTTCAATCAAATATTCTAGCCTCTCCATTAGTCCTTGAAAATGTAATTCCGGTTTTGCCATGTTATTCCAATTAAGATATCTAGAGGCTTCAAACAAAGCTTGTGCTAGTTCTACCATTTTCATGCGAAGTTTAGTTCTCTCAATTTCTAGATCAGCTCGAGGGTAGTTTTTGCTCATTTCAGCTACCTGAGGTCCCTCTTTTAATCTAGCCTGATATGCACGAAACATCATGTCTAGATTTTCTGGTATGGGTTCCGCTAAAACTGATCCTGATTTCTGAGCTGGATTCTCTTGATTCAATTCCTGTGAAGTCAATTCTAGGATTTTGGCTCTAGATTCCTTTAAACTTCCTTCCAACTCAGTTATCTTTTTACTCCATTTTCTCTTTATTCTTTCTCTAGAATCTTTCCAAGATTTTGTCTTTTTATTGCTAGATTCTGCAACTTCACTACTTCCGGCTACTTTCTCCTGATTAAGCTGTTGGTTCTGTAAGAGCGTCTGGGCTCTTGTTATAGCTTGGATAGGCACATATGTAGGATTGGATCCATCTGCGTTGTTCACAATACCTATCACGTTGATCGGTGTCACATTTGAAGCATTAACTGGGTTCTTAGGACAATCTTTGATTATGTGCTCTTTGCCACAATCGGCACAAAAGCCTTGGATGTTATAGTACTGTGATTGTCCTGATATCGGAGGATGTGGACACTCCTTTATGAAGTGATCTCCTTGGCACCTAAAGCATGGTCCTCTAGGGCCCTATGGTCTTTGTTGTCTCAATTGGGGCCGTGGATTTGGGTTGGTGTACATCACATGAGCGTAGTCGGGCTCCCAACTAGGTTCCACTGGTGGATTATCATAATGATATGTCTCCACGTGTTCTGGTGACTCCGTGTAATAAGCGGGTGGACTATCTACATGCGTAGAGTCAAAACTGTTTGAGTTTGGGTCATTCTCTGTGATCAAAGGTGAAGAAGGCACTAAGGCCCTACTTAGGTTCTCTTCTGCAGCAGCGTATTTGACTGAGATGACATTCGCTGGTGGGGGTGGCTGCTGGGCTAAGACAGGTTGAGGTCTCTATTGAGCCTGGTATGGGTAGTTCTGAGGAGGCCTATAGTAATAAGGCTGAGCATTGTATTGGCCTTGATACCTACCTGGCTGCTGGTATGCTTGCGGGTAGTTCTGTCTCACGGTTTGTTTGTTGTATGGGCAGTCCTGAGCCGTATGATTCGTGTATCTTCTCTCAATTGTACAGTATTGGCCACTAGGGTTGGCTTGAGGTTGTGGTGCATTGGGGCACACATTTGCCATATGGTCACCACCACAGGTGTAACAACGCTTGTTCATTAGCACCCTAGGTTTACTAGAAACTCCTAGTTTCTGAGCCACTTTTTCTGCTAGGTCTTCTATTGAGCTAGACAATTTTGTGGATGCTAGAGATGAACAGTCTGAGTCCTTATAGACCTTTGAGAGTTCCAACTCGTCTCCTAAGTTGTCCTCAATGTCTATACAAATTCTTACACATTGCTCTAGTGTTCTGGGTTCTTTTAGGTACACGTAGGAGCGTAGTTTAGAGCTCAACAAGCCATCTAGAAACAATGACACTTGCTTGGCCTGTGAGGGTAGCTCTTGCATTGGACATCGTTCAACATATTGTCTAAACCTACGTCCTGCCAGTCTTACTGTTTCTTGAGGGGTTTGTTTAAAGCTATGAATCAACAAAGACGTGTCATGTCTGATCCCACTTTTAGAGAATTCAGTGATGAATGACTCTAAAAAGTGATGGATGTCTCTAAATTGCCTTTGTTGCAAAGGTTGGAACCAAGTTAAAGCTGTATTCTTTAACGTTAGTCCAAATGCGTTGTATTGCGTGAACATGTCTTCAACTTGTTCTGCTCTTAGTACTTGCTTGAATTCTGCGACATGGTCATAGGGATCTCCTGTCCCATCAAAATAATTCTTCATTGATTTTACTAATTGAGTGGGTCTTAACATTCTTGCATGTTCACGTGGTCTAGGTAGAGGAAAATCATCTCTACCACCTGGTATTCCATGATCTCTTTGCCTATCTGCTCTATTAGTGTCCGTGGTTGTTCTATCTCTCCCTATGGGATGAGTGAAGCTTACTTCGGGTCTTTCTTTATTTTTCTCTCTTTGATTTCCATGGGCTGATGATGTTCCTGCCCCTTGTTGACTTGTATTCATGTTCGTTCTAGATGGAGGGAATACCAATTCACCTCTCCATGTGTATGTGTTTTTAGCGTGGTCAGGCACCACAAAGACTCTTTCTGAAGTCTCATCCAGGTATACAACCTTTCCAGGTGTATCCGGGTCCTTGAACTCGTATATCGTGATGATACCTACCTCACTAAGTAGTTCTGTCTTGTATCTCCAAAAGGCTTCATCAGTTTCTTTATTTACAAACAACTCTATGCTTCTGTTGTCTTGAGGGATCCATTCAGGGATTAGTACTCGTGTCAGTACAGATTTCCCTCTAGGTGTTCTAGGCTCTTCTAATGGTTCTTTTCCTTGAGATTTAGTTTCCGTCTCTGGCTGAATCACGCCAAACTCATTGGTATTGTTTGGCTGCGTACTTAAGATGTACATTGTTCCTTCTTTGTCTATGTACGCGTCTCTCTCAAATTTCACCACTGGACGTTCCAATCCAATGGGTTGATCGGGGTTGTGCATTTGCACCACTTGCCTTCGCAAACCATCCTCATAGATGCGAGCACCTAATCGGTTGGTTCGGAGAAACTCTAGTTGCGTTCTATAGGGTCCTTCTGGTTTTTCTAAATAGGCTACATTTGACCCTCCTTCTGGTCTTTCTGTGCTAAATGCCATTTCTGAATCACTAGTATCTGAGCTCTCGTAGGGATAACTAGTGTTCAATTGTTGAGCCCACGATCGTGCAGTAGTTCTTACGCTTGCCTCTGACGATCTAAGGCTTCGTCGGTCTGACTTACCTATATGTTTGCCCGATCTAAGGTTCATTAATTTTCTTCCTTGCACACTGTAGCTCAGTGATGAGTAGCACCTCCTTTAATGTCAATCCGGGAAGACGTGAGGATGGTATGAAGACCTCGAGCAAGTGGAGGCACAAATGCGTGAGTGAGAAGCACACAAACATGCACACACATACACACACGCGCACACACGGCAAGACAAAGAGTGAGAAGCAATGGAGTTCTTAGATTACTTTCAAAAAGCTCTTACAAGTTCGTTTCAATTACAATCTAACCCCAAAAATGAGCTCTCTAGCTCTTTTTATAGTTTTTTACTAGGTTTTGGCCCTGTCCAGACCTAGTGTCCGGCCTAGTTAAAAATTAGGTTCCAGGGCCAATTTGAGGGCTTAAACGGAGTCTAAAAAATACGAAAATTGATATGTAGGTGCTTCTAAGGCTCCTCAAGCTCAAGGACTCCTTGGCTTGCACAAAATGGAGCTACAAAAATATGAAATGGTGTTTACAATGATTGTTAGTGATAAGAATCACTGTTATAAAGATGTTGATTTGGAAAAATTTGAAGGGCCTATCTGCCAGATTTGCGTTGACTGCTTTGTCTACTTACTCCTTCACCTCGCTCTGACTCTCTCCGCTGGCTTCCTTGTCTAGTGAGTCCTTGGGTGCCCATACTGCTCTCAACACCCCCCCTCTCTCGCGTCTGTCGTCCCTGACAGACCCTTGTTGCTGGGAGTGTTGTATGTAATATGCCACAACCTGAGTGGCAAGCTGATGTTCTTGTAGGCGTAGTCCTCTGGCCAAGTCTTTCATCATACGATCCCAATCAATTGATCCTGGAATGTCCGGATGTGGCAGACGTAACTGATCTGCATGGATCGCTTGTTCTACTGCGGATAGGTGTAGCAAATGTGTGGGTCTGGGAATGAAAATTTTCGAATGAAAAATTCCCAAAATCCCGTAGAGAACATTTCCTCAAATGTCTGCTTGAAACATGCGGGTAAGTACTTTATTCGTGCATGCCAAGCAAAGATTATAGTAACCGAGGGAGTCTGGCTCATGTCGTAGACTAAATCCTTGTTACCTTGAGAGAATCCAGGGGCAGAGATGTATGGAGCTTGTACATTCCGAAAGGTTTTGAAGACAATGGTCATGATCTCGAATATCTTCATACACATTTTCGCTGCTATGTCGGGTACATTATTTAGACGTGTAGACCAGTGCCGAATTGTTGATATCATGTAGGCTACGGTTGGGGTCCCTCGAGGTGGAGCAAAATATGGATAGTTAACCCAAGCCGAGCATTCTTTATTGTTGCGTACCTTGATTGCAAATGCTTGCCAGGATCTGCGACGTACCACTGGGCAATAGCATGGATTATACTTGATATATAGTGGCATGGTTGCCCAGGTGCTCATCATCTCTGGGTAATCGGTTAGTAGACGTGCACGCCAATTAGGTTGGAAGATCGAGCCAGCACGTGCATCTGTCGGTAAATCCCCTAGCTCAAATTGAGTGGCGAATGTGGGCTCCTTCCCTGTATGTCTTTTGACTTCTGCATTATAATCATGTAGCAAGACAAAATAAGGCATGTATTGCGACTCTGATGTTGTGATTAACCGTTGATGGGATAGGTTTTGAAAGTAAGAAGATCGAAGGACAATTTCTTCCAGATTTGTGAGAGATTGCATTTGCACGGCCACACGATCATCATGTGTCTTACCCACTTTCTCGACCCTTTTGACCCAATCTGGAACTTGAATTTCTAAAGTGTCTTGCCCCTCCTCTGTAGTTCGACCATCGGGTGTCGGCATCGGCTCATATGGCTCTTCATAGCTGTCATCAACGGGGATTTCCACTACTGTTTCAGGTTCTGGTTCTTCAATGGGCGAGGGTGGCCTTTCATATGGTAAGAGGCATGCTTGGAGTTCTGCCACCTGTTTCCAGAGGGTCTCTACTTCTTCTGTAGAGTGTTGCAAGATTACCGGCTCCTGTTGAGCTGTGGGGACACTGGCTATCTATTTCTTTAGGTCTGCACATTCAGTCTCTAACTTTTCATATGACTCCAAGAAATTTGCATGCTCCTCAAGTAAGATGCGAATGTCTTCCGATGGGACTGCTCTATATCTGGTAGGGCTAATGGTTGCTCCTACAGTTCCTTCCATAGCCGCTTCAAAATTGTCTTGGCTTTGTTGTTGAAGCCTCTTGTTCTCTTCTAGTGCTGCTGCCATATGCTTCCTTAATAGCCCAAGGTTGCGTCTGAGTGTAGCATTAGATATCATTTGCGCTTGGAGCACTGTTTCTAATTCCTTGACTGCGTGGTCATCTACTGTTGATGTCTTTGATTCCAATTCGGAGTGAGCCTGCTGTAAGGTGGTATGCTCTGTTAGGAGCGTTTGGTAATCAGCTTCAAGAGTGGTGACTCTAGCTTGCAGACGTTGAGATTCTGCCTGGAGGGCAGCAGTGCGTTCTTCCAATTGATGGTATTCTTGTTGTAGCTGATGTGTACACTGAAGTAATGTGTTGAACGTGCTATTTACATTATGAGATGCAAGGGAAAAAGTTTGAATTGCAGGGGAGGTGGGATTGGGTAGGGGGTTAGTGAATGCTGTGTGTGCCAATGATGTGAGTGGTGAGGTGGGGGGTAAGGGAGGGGAAGATGGTGGAATCGTGGGGAGAGGTGCTGTGGTTGGTGAAATGTCCATTGGGTCAGACAAGGTGGTGTGTACAGGGGCTACCATGTAGGTGGGTATGGTAGGTGAAGTGAGTGTGGTGTTCGTGTAAATTGATGTCGTTGCGAACATCGGAGAAATGTGCCTCTGAAACATTGGAGAGCGGATGAACTGCTCCACAAAGGACGGGTATTGGGGTGGTGCGGTCAGGTTGAAAGAGGTGTAGGGGCCAGATGGGAAGTGAGGGTCATGGAATGGAGGTACCCGTATTGGGGGATAGGAAGGGAAACACAGGGTGCCTTCGGTGGGTGCCGGGTTTCCAACCACACTTGGAATTATGGGATGGCCAGTTATGGGTTCGGAGGATAGAAGGGTTGAAGTGTACAAGGGATTGGTGACGAATGAGAAGAGGGTTTCTTGTGAGGTGGGTTCTCGAAATGAGAATGATGTGAATGAGGATGGGTTGTAAGTGGAGGTAGAGGTGATGACTATCATTTCTTCCATGGTGGGAGGTGGTGGTGGGGGTGGAGAAGGTGGTGATGGAGGATGCTAGGGTGAGATGGGTGATGTCTGAACGAAGGTTTCAGCAGAGAGGTCAGTGGTGGTTGTGGGGGTAGCTGTGGTTTCAATGGGTACTTCTTGTTCTGTGACGGGTATCCTGATAGTCTTACCTGCTCGTGGTAATGTGTCAACTCTGCGTTTGTCATACCTCACGGACTGGCGGACTGCAGTGTGGACAGCCTCCGGAACTCCTAAAGATTCTGACACTAATTTGAGGGTGTCAATGAAATGTTGGTCCACCCCCTCATCTGATAGCATTTCTTGCATCAAAGCTTGACCTGATACAAGAGAGAGTTGATGCCTTTCTTGTACTGCTTTGATTGTGTCGTATAACCTTTGTAGTTGAGCTGTATATGCTGGTGCACCTACAAGTTCTGGCACTTCTTGTTGCTCCTCTTGATGCTCTTGATCATAATCCTCCTCATCTTCCTCTTGTTCTTCATCTCCATCATCCTCTTCATCCACTTCAACTGTGGTGACAGGTGCTTGGGAGGTTGTGGCCTGCGTTTGTACGTTCTCTACATGTTGTGCCTCTTCTGCCTCCATCTCTACATCTTGTAATAATTGTTCGAAATCTTCATTAGTGAGTTCTTCCAAAGGTGCACCACTGGGAAATTCAAGATCGGTTGGGATAGGAGGGAATATCAAGGTGGAACCATCGGTGCTGCGTCTTGGAAGTCGGAGTGTGAATGGTCGGACTCTTCGGGGTGGAGGGGTGACATCTGGTGTTAGGGTGGCTCCACGTGGTTGAGCACATGGGACTTGGACAGTGCCTCTCATCTTCTTAGAAGGGGGTCCAGTGGATGTCCTGCCTCTAAACTGCTCTACACGATTCCACATTAGGGCCCGTTGAATAGGAATGTCATAAGCCAAACACCTATAAATGATTCTCGTCAGAGCACAGCAACCATATAAAACCTGTTTCCGCGGCCATCGTTTGTGAGCTAGGTGTATCTGATCAATTATCCAGTGGGGTAAGTTGATGGTGAGGCTCTGTGTCTCTGCCAGATACAAACTAAACCAAATCTTTTTGGGCGGCATGGTGAATCTATCTTGTGCAGGAAAAGCAAAGTGTTGCATGCACATGCGAAGGTGTATTGCAATATTAGGCGTCATGGACACCATGTCCTTGAGTTTTGTGAGGCTTCGATTCTTCATGTAATCCGGTACTAGGGTTTCCTTTTCTGTAGGAATATGCATTCCGCGCATATCTAGAGCCTCTCTCACCAAGTTGTTTGATAGCCTGAATCTCTTGAGCTCATTCCCCTTTGTCAGAGATGGAATCACAAATGAGCTTGCACCTTTTGGGTTCTGGTTTGGAGTCAAGGTGTTGATGAGATAGTAGCATCGCATGAAGTCAGGCTTTGGGAGCCGTGCACTGAATATGCATCCAATCCTGCCTTTGCCCATATCGAACGTAGACCTTCTGCATTTTGTAACTTCTCGAATTCTCTTGTAAAGAAATGATATCTGCCTTGCTTCCCATTGAAGTCCAACTCTGATTCCCATAGGTACGTTCCCTCACCCAAGGGTCCTGCCACTTCAGTAAACCAGTGGGAAGTCTTTCCTACGGGCATGGTGTGGCCACGCGGAGGGTCCGCGATAGGTATGATTTTGATTGCCCGCAATTCTTCTGGTCTTTCATTTGTCTCAGGCAAAACGGGTAAACTGTCTAAGTCCACCACTTGCGGGCTTGTTTCTGTGTGAGAGCTAGTTCCTGCTGCCTCAGCCATGTTGAAAACTTCGCAGCTGGTTCTGTGAGAATATATGAATAAATGTTAACATTGCAATGGACACAAAAATGACACGGTGTCCCCTGTTACAACATTAACCTAAAGTTCAGGAGAGGTTAGTGGTTAATAAGTGCTCGGTGCTAGTGTGTGTAGTTAGAAATTGGGTAGACCTACGAGCTAAGCGGAATGATGTGATGTGAGAGTGAAGTAGTTAGTAGGTGGAAATGGATTTACAATTGGGGTCCGGGGGTTTATTACAAGTTTTAGGTTGCCAAATGCAACGGATAGGTTTTGAGTTTGACTTTGTGGAGGCTCTAGAAAGTGTGATAGGGTATTTACTTGAAAAAGGGGGCTATTTAAGGACCCATCTACGAGTGAGTTTGTGCGTGTTTCTAGGTGGCAGTGTGTTTGAGTATATCAGACAAGGGTGGGTGGCGGCTGCTTGAGCGAGTGAACCCTGTTGTGTATGATGTGAATTGTGTGGGGTTATTTGAGCCCGCAAGAAAGCCTTAGGCACCCAAATTTGTCTTGATTGTGGGTCAGCCTTCATCGACTTCTTGGGTACCCGAATGGATTTCACTTTCTCCACAGAGGTTTTAGGAGTCCTCTTATTAGCATCAAGTCGTTGATTACTAATAGGAAGTTGAGACCGTTGTTGCGACTTAGTTACGGTCGGCAGCTCGTCTTTCCGCACCCACATTTGTTTCATCGGCTGAGTTGTTCTGCTTCGCGCGTTCTTTTGGTCTCTCGCCTGGAGAGTCTTCAGTGATTGATCTGCCCTTAGTTGCTGCCTCCTTCTGGCCTTTGGAAAAGAAGGGAGTTCCATTGTGGTTCTGACTCCTTCTTTGAGATCTTCATTCTTCTGCATCACATAGCCTTGGACAAGAACAGCATGGTCAACTTCATGTGCACCCCTGGAGGGACCAGGAGTCCGTGTCTTTTCTAGTTCCTTGAGTGCTCCATTATTTAACTCAATTGTAATTCTAGTCTGATTCACCCATACCTGAAGAAGTCCACTTCTTAGGTTTAAGTTGACTGCTTGGTCATAGATCCAGTCTTGACCCAAGACAAGGGGTTCAGTGAGGTCCTCATCTTGACACACTAGTACTTTAATTGTCATTGCCTCATCATGAATATAGAGGGGAAGTTCCACCTCGCCCATGCAAGGGGTTTCCACGCCTCCCAATCCTATGAGATATGCTTCCATAGGATTGACAGTTAATTGCAACTCTTGACAGTAAGACAATTTAACAGCACTAGTGGCTGCACCTGAGTCAATCAAGGCTCTTACAGTCCTTGCACTCTTTCCTTGTCCTATATCTAAGGTTATGAAAGGACGTCGATCAGTTATCCTATGTGAGCTAACACCTGAAACTTCACACATAGCCACGGGATATCCTGGATCTGCATATGCATCTGGCACAGGTTGCTCTCTACCTTGTCTTCTTAATTTTATTCTCCGTATGCGCTCTAGGGCTTCTGCTTGAGCTTCTTCTCGAATTCGTTTTTCCTCCTCTTTACGTTGCTTAGCAGTATTGAGTCGACTTAGCATTTCCTCCGTGAGGGGTTCCTGATACAACTTGACTCTGCATCCGCTAATATAGTTTGGGAGAACATCACCCTCTAAAGTGGCTAGTTGTACTGCTCCACTCGTGGAGATCCTATTGATTATCATAGGTCCGTAGCCTCTCTTTTCTAGCTTCCTTGCGTGTTGTTTCAATGTGTAGACTAAAACTAGATCTCCTGCTTTCAAGCCCTTATCCTTCACATGGGCATCAAAGTATGCCTTCTGTCTCTTCTTAGCTGCATATATCCCTGCAGCTGCTCTCAGTCTTGTTTCTCCTAATCGTTCAAGGTCAAAAAGTCTAGAGGAGAGTTCATGACCCATCCATTCGTGCTCTTGTGCTACTTTCAATGTAGGTATCAAGAAGTCCAAGGGTAGCACGGCGTTTTGGCCAAACACCATCTGAAAGGGGGTGGCTTGGAGTACCGTCTTGTAGGCGACTCGGTATGCCCAAACAGCATGGTGTAGCTGTTTGTCCCAATCAGAGCGTTTAGTGTTCACTAATTTTGTCAGTACATTGCATAAGATCTTGTTGGTGCTTTCGGCTTGTCCATTAGCTTGAGGGTGATAGGGGGCAGACTTCTTATGTATTACCAAGAATTCTTGGAGCAGATTTTCAATCACTTCATTCAAGAAGTGAGTGCCTCTATCACTAACTAGCTCTATAGGTAGCCCATATCTTGTGAATACATTTTCAAACAAGAATTTAGCAATTGTCTGAGCGTCGTTCTTTGTCATAGCTTTTACCTCCACCCACTTGGTGAGATAATCCGTGGCCACAATGATATATTCAGCGTGTGAACCCTTAGCTGGGGGATTAATAGGGCCTACAAAGTCTATTCCCCAGTTAGAGAATGCACGTCCACCCATCATGGGTTTCAGTGGCATCTCATCTTTACGTATAGGATACTGAGTTCTCTGGCAAACATCACACCGTTTCACATAGGTATGTGCATCCATGTGAAGGGTCGGCCACCAGAAGCCCGCAAATAGTATTGCCTTGATCACCCGATCTGGTCCAAAGTGTCCTCCTGCTACACCTTGGTGAGCAGTTTCCAAGATCTTAAGATATTCACTCTCATGGACACACAGTCTCAGGTAGCCATCTTTACCACGCTTGTATAGATTATCACCAATAAGTGAGTAATCCTGGGCTTCTTGTTCTAAACTCCTTTTCCTAGCCAGAGTCATGTCTGGAGGGAACATTTTCGTCCTCAGGAAGGATACTAGTGGTTCACTCCAATCTGGCACTATGGACACTTGATAAAGAGTGGCATGTTCCACAGGTGGTTTAGTGCAACAGATTGGGCATTCCTTGCACAACTTTTGGACATCAGCTTCCATAGTTGGCCAATGCACTCCGAGTCTCCTTAGTGTCTGTAGGGTTCGTTGTTTTGAGTAGTGTTGCTCTAATGCACCTACATGTGCTAATTGCAACCACTTCGCATACTCGTCCTCTTCTACACAACAAGCCAAGATCCCTTGATTTGTGTGCTTGTACATACTTCCAGCCATGATGTGGTACTTTTGGGCTTTTACTACCTCTCTATCCTGCGTGTTTATTACTGGGTGGTTAGGTCCGTATGTCAACACTAGTACCAATGGCTTAGCCCACTGCGGCACCACTTCCAAATTAAACAAGTAAGCATCAGGAAGGTCATCTGACACTCCTCGTGGGGCTTCTCCCGATGTGAGCCTAGAAAGGTGATCTACTCTCAAATGAGTCCTCCCTTTTCTCACCACTATCTCAAAGTCATATTCCATTAGTAATAGAAACCATCTTACTAATCTACCTGTATTGCATGGTTTGTTTACGAGGTATAGCAATGCCTGATGATCAGTAAAAAATTTAAACTTATTTGCAAGCAAATAGTGTCTAAATTTCTTAACTGCATATATCATGCCTAAGCCTTCTCTCTCAGTAGTGGTATAATTTCGTTCAGCTGCATTCAATTGTCTACTGGCATAGGCAATTGGAAGATCCATGTTACCTTCACCAGTAGGTTGAGCAAGCACACACCCAATAGCATAATTGGATGCATCCACGTGAACATGGAATGGCTTAGTCCAATCTGGTGTGGTCAAGATTGGTGCTGAACATAATCTTCGTTTAAGCTCATTGAAGGAATTCTCACATTCCTCAGTCCACTCAAAGTTTGTCAGAAGTCCGTACATGGGCTTTGCAATGACAACATACATGTGAATGAACCGGCGGTAGTAACCACAATGTCCCATGAAAGCTTGTACTTCCTTGACATTCTTTGACACTATGTGCCCTAGAATCTTGCCTTGCCTGACCATGAAAACGCACTTTTCTGGGTTTAGGCACACTTGATATTCTCTACATTTGTCAAAGATTTGTCTGAGTTTAGGAATATGAGTTTGTCTAATGTTGGAATGAGCACAAAGATCATCAACATAGACTTCCAAGTTCTTCCTCAGGAACTCCTTAAATACATGGCACATTAGTCTCTAGAAGGTAGCTGGTGCATTGGTAAGCCCAAAAGGCATTACACGAAAGGCAAATATACCCCACTCTGTGGCAAAAGCTGTCTTATGCTGATCTTCTGGAGCTATCGCTACTTGATTGTAGCCCGAAAATCCATCGAGGAAGCTATACACTTCCTTGCCTGCTACTCTTTCTAAGAGATGTTCTGTGATGGGAAGCGGATAGTTATCTCGAATTGTGGCTGCATTGACCTTCTTCAAGTTAATGCATACACGTAGCTTGCCATTCTTCTTGGGCACCACTACGATGGGGGATACCCACTCAATGTGCTCAATTTCATAGATAAATCCAGCTTCGACCAGTCTATCTATCTCCTCTTTGATCTTAGCAGCGTAATTATCGTTATATGTATAGGGCTTTTGCTTAGAGGGTTTGGCATCTGAAGTCATGGGGATAGTGTGTGAGCATATGTCTGGGTCAACACCCTTCAAATCCTTGTAACTCCAAGCGAATACATCTCTGTATTCTCTTAGCAAGACTATTAACGCATGCTCTTCTTCCTCTGTTAGGTCATGGCCTATGTATGTGCATCTCTCCTCTCCTTCTTCTAGGGCCACTACTATTTTCTTGGTGGTTTCTTTGTTATCATAGGCCTCTCCTGATTGTGCCTCTCATTTCGGCATTCTGATCATGACTCTCCTGTCATCTATCTCATACTTCTTAAAATTTTCCGGGACCTCAAACAAAGATTCTTCCTCCTCTGGTGAGACTTCTCTCTTCTTCCGTTTCTTTCCTTCTTCCGTCGGGGTCACATGTGTGGCTAATCTTACATCATTTGTAAGCTCTCCATGCCTCTGGGGTTGAAATTCTACTTCATGGAAGTATTCTTCATCTGATGCAAATGGTGGGTCCATAATGATTGACTCTAGATCGGAGTCACTTGCATCCTCAAATGCATCAGGGCTAGGTTTGCATTCTTCTAGAACTGCCTCTCCCATGATTGGCTCTATGGAGAAGACTGAAATGTCATAGCCATCCTCATCACAGTGAGGTGTCCATTGTTCCTCATTGATGGCTACATCCATTGTTGCTAGGATTTCTGCCCAGCCATGGGGTTCAAATTCCTCATCAGGAAAGACTACAGGTGCATAGGCTGGGTCTTGAATTGATCTATGGTTTTCTTTTGCACCTACCTCTCTGGCTTTCTCTCTCTTCTCTTCTTCTACTGCTACCTTACACATCCATAAGTGAGTGTCTTCATGCATCCATGAGGATCCTGACCCTATGGAATGCACCGATTCTGTATCATCTTTGGCTCTATGGATGGGATTCCATTGAATAGGTGGTACATCTCTATGAGAGTAATCCTTAAGATTGACTTTGGTCATAACACCTAAGTGCTGCAGGTACAAAGAGTTGGTTCCCCAGTCCTGTACCACTTGCAACTGTCGCATAAATGGTCTTCCCAAAATCATCTCATAGGCATGATTTTTGCTGAAGTCACATATAGCAAATGTATGCTCAAACTCGACACCACAGGTGGTGAGAGTTATTCCTTCTAGCAATCCTAAGGGTCTCTCAATATGACCATCGGCCATCTGCAATTTCATTCTTGTTGGCCTGAGTGCTGGCTTGCCCCAACGCTTCCATAGGGAAGTGGTGGCAATTGCAACTCCTGCACCTGAGTCCAAAATTGCCTTGGTGGTGTACTCCTGGTAGGTAATGGGAAGATAGGTGTTCCCTTCTTCACCTTCACACATATCTCCTATCTTATCCAAGGGTATTTCTGGCACTGTCCTTTGGGATCCTACCTGGGAACGAGGTTTTGCTATCTCTGGTACTTGTTTGGCGACATGTTTCCATAATTCAGGTCTAACCTTGAGTAGCTCCTCTAACTTGAGATTGCACTGTACTTTAGTGTTTTTCACTACCTCTGTGTTCCTAGGTAAGACTGAGTCCTCATTTCGTACCATGACCGTGGGTGCTCTCATACAAGTAGACTTAGCTTCACATGGGCCTGTGAAGTGGGGTAGTTCTTGTAGAGAGTTAGACTCAAAGTCTAGTCTGTCCTGAGAGTGGGTGCTTTCCTGCTCCTCATAAATGGATGGGATGTCTTGTGGGAATTGGTCGTGTGCATCATCCACAAGTTCAATAGGAGGAGGGACTTCACTCTCTTTAGCCCATTTGTCTTCTTGAATCTCGCGTAGGAATTCTGGTATGAACCGATTCATAGAAGATAATGTGTCTGGCTCCGTAGAGTTAGGCACATAGGCTTCCTGAGCAGGAATGCTTAATCTTTCACTTGCCTTGTCCTTGTGTTGAGAGGCGGGTTCCTTTTCTGATTGTGCAATCAGCTTCTCTATTCTTTCTAACAGTCCATCAAAGTGCATCTGTGTCTTCGCTGAACTAGAGATGTTAAATAGGCGACTGGCCTCAAACATGGTCTGAGCCAATTCCACCATCTTAGCACAAATTTTGGTTCGTTCTAACTCTAGTTCTGCTCTTGGGTAACACTTTTCATGATCAGTTACGTTTGGCCCTTCTTGGATTCTGGCCTGATATGCTTTAAGCATCATATTAAGGTCTTCGGGAGTGGGATCTGCTAGGACTGATCCTACTCTAGGGGGTGGTGGAATTAGTTGAGGCGGGTCGGAAGGTGGCGGGTCGGATGGAGTTGGGAATGGTGGAAGTGGGGTAATGTGAGAGGGAGTTTGAGATGTGAGTTCAGTTATCCTGGCCTTTGTTTCTCTGAGGCTTTCCTCGAGTTCACTCATCTTTTTTGCCCATTGCCGTTTCATTCTTTCACGGCTATCTCTCCAAGCTCTAGTCCTCTTTTTTGTCATGCTCTCTGTTTCACTAACATCTAGGCTCTTCTCTTGGTTTACCCCTAGGTTTTGCTGCAATGCTTGAGCTCTAGTGATCACTTGCACGGGTGTAGTGGAAGTGACACTTCCTGTGGAATCTACCACTAACCCAATAACGTTAATAGGAGTAATTTTTGGCATATTATTAGGATTCTTGGGGCAGTCTCGTAAGAGATGATCCTTTCCACACTCTTGGCAAAAACCCTGAATCGTCACTGACTGGGGTTGTGTAGGTGGAGGCAAGGGACAATCACGAATGAGGTGATCCCCCTGACATCTGTAGCATGGTCCTCTAGGGAAAGGGGGTCTTACCTGCCTAGGTTGAGGTCTAGGGTTGGGGTTTGCATACATGACGTTTGTGTAAATCTGCCTCCCAACTAGGTTCATTTGGCTCTTCACTATAGTAGGACTCACCATGTTCAGGAGATTGCATGTAGTAAGCCTGGGGGCTATCAACATGTGTAGAATCGAAGCTATGGTCACTGGGATCACTTTCTGAAAGCACTGGTGTTACAGGGACTATAGCTCTATTCAGGTTTTCTTCTGCAGCGGCATACTTTACAGGGATCACGTTGGATGGAGCTGGAGGTTGTTGGGCTAACACAGGCTGAGGCCTTTGTTGGTTTTGGTAGGGTTGGTAGGTTTGTTGAGGCCTAGCATACTGCTGAGGTGGGTACTGGATCTGGTATCTTCCTTGTTGAGGGTATGGCTGTGGGCACATCTGCCTAACGGTTTGCTTATTGTAGGGGCAATCTTGCGCGGTGTGATTGGTGTACCTTCGTTCTATAGTGCAGTACTGGCTACTAGGATTAACTTGGGGTTGCGCCATAATGGGACATACATTCGCCATGTGGTCGCCACCACAAGTATAGCACCTTTTCACAGTGGCAAACCTTGGGATTTGTTTGTTAGTGACACCTAATTTCTGAGCTACCTTCTCTGCAAGTTCCTCAATTGATGTGGATTGCGTGGAAGAGAGGTTAGAGGCACTATCTGAATCTTTGTATATCTTGGAAAGCTCTAACTCCTCCCCTAGGTTATCCTCGATGTCAATGCACATGCGCACACACCCTTCTATGGTCCTAGGGTCCTTCAAGTATACATAAGATCTCAATTTAGTACTTAGCAATCCATCCAGGAATAAAGCCACTTGCTTAGCTGGTGTGGGTAGCTCCGAAACAGGGCATCTTTCAAGATATTGCCTAAATCTCCTTCCTGTAAGTCTCACAGTCTCTTGAGGGGTTTGCTTGAAGCTGTGAATCAGCGAGGAGGTATTATGCCTTATGCCACTCTTAGAGAATTCAATAATGAAAGCCTCTAGGAGTTGGTCTATGCTTCTGAACTGCCTCTCATTTAGTGGCTGAAACCATGTCAGGGCAGTGTTCCTAAGGGTTAGACCAAAGGCATTGTACTGCGTGAATAGATCCTCCACTTGTTCAGCTCTCAGGACCTGCCTAAACTTAGTCACATGATCGTATGGATCCCCAGTGCCATCGAAGTAGTTCTTCATGGACTTAACTAGCTGAGTCGGTCTCAAAGTCCTTGTGTGCTCTCTAGGTCGTGGTAGAGGGAGCTCATCCGCATTTCTTTGATTCCTGTGAGCTCTAAGTATCTCAGGTTCTACTCTATTTGTTTCTGTCCTCGTTCTTTCTCTGCCCACTGGGTTGGCAAAGCTTACTTCTGGTCTATCTCTGCTTCTGTCTCTTTGCATTCCATGAGCTTGGGATGTTCCCGCTCCAGGGTGACCATAGGATACATTCGATCTTGGTTGGGGGAAAACGAATTCACCCTTCCAAGTGTAAGCATGTCTATCATGTTCTGTCACCACAAAGATCCTCTCCGAAGCGTGATCTAAGTAGGTCACTCTACCTGGGCTATCAGGATCCTTAAACTCATAGATCATGATTGTTCCTATATCAATTGGCCGATCAGGTTTGTACCTCCAAAAGGCTTCGTCAGTCTCTCGATTGAGGAGCAAATCTATGCTCTTATTATCCTGGGGAATCCACTCCGGTGTTTTCTATCCTAGTGAGAACCGATTTACCCCGAGGGGTTCTAGGTTCTGCACCCATGTTTCCTTGCTCCAGGTCACCTAAGTCTGCTTCGGGGATCACATTTCCAAATTCATCCGTCCTATCTGGGTGACTGGTGACTACGTATATGGTTCCTTCTTTGTCCAAGTATGCTCCATTTTCAAACTTGACAGCTGGGTGCTCTAATCCAATGGACTGATCAGGATTCTTAATCTGTACCACAGATCTTCCTAGGCCGTCCTCATAGATGCTGGCACCTAATCGGTTGGTCCTAAGGTATTCCAACTGCGTTTTGTAAGGGCCTTCTACCCTGTGCAAGTATGGCACTCCTGAACTGCCTGTAGGTCTCTCCATACCTTGAGACATCTCGGATTCACTAGTCTCAGAACTTGGGTAGTGTGAGTGGTGGCTCAACTGCTGGGCCCACGACCTAGCAGTGTGGTTGACACTAGCCTCTGAAGACCTAAGGCTTTGTCTATCCCTTACTAGATGTCGCCCTGATCTAAGGTTCATAAGCCTAGTTGAATAGCCCAATTTTGCCCAAGTACAACCTCGTTGCAGAGTCCTTTTGTATCAGTTACTTGATTCTTTTTAATTGATTCCCGTGTTAAAATTCTTGTCTGATATCACGTCGTAAGGTATATTTGAGTGTAGTTCTGCACTTACAGTTGATCGTTCCACGTTAAGTTCTTTTCCTTTAAAGTTCTCGACAGTATGAAGATTATGTTCTTAGCTTGAACTTGAGAGTTTAGGTATGCTCCAACTTGATAATTGCCTATCGTCGCCCTGACTTACTCCTACCTCTAGTCATTCTTAGCCTAAGCTAGGAATTGACAGAGGGGGTTGAAAGTTTCCAACCTTTTGTTTCCTGCTTGGTTGCCCTTGAATGCCCAGGAAGTGTGTTCCAAGGCTTGCACTTACACTCGCTTAGAACGCCCTTCGATGCTCTCAATAGATCTGTAGAGTTCCAAAGTTAGCTTTAATATTTAAATTCCAAAGACGGAACCAATGATTCTCATTCCTGTAGCACAAATACTAATTTGCATAGTGAATTTTAGGAAAACAATTCTTAAGACCCCTGACTTTGATCCCCCTGGGTATGGTCAACTTCAAAATACCCTAGCTAAAAATCAACGCATTATCCTTATAAAAAACAGTTGAGGGGGTGTAGTATATGCCACAAGCTTTCCAACAAGCCCTAGAGCTCAAAAAATGGATTTCGTATGAAAAAGTTATGACCGTTCAGGGTTCTAGGGTTAAGACAGGGTTCAAACAGGATCACTGTGCAACAGGTTTTCCCAAAGTTGTTTTCCTAAGGCCTCCTTATGTGCTCTAGAGTAAAATTTTTATGCCCAAAATTAGCCCAACTCTTCAATTAAAAAACCCTAAAAAATTGGCTAAAATTGGCTGTCAATCGCGATCGACAGGGCTGTCAATGGCGATGGACAGAGTATCAATCGCGACGGACAGGCAATCAATCGCGATGGACAAGGGTCAGTCAATCGCGATGGACAGGCAATCAATCGCGATGGACAGGGGTCAGTCAATCGCGATGGACAGGCAATCAATCGCGATGGAGAGGGGTCAGAATTGGCTAAAATTGGCTGTCAATCGCGATCGACAGGGCTGTCAATCGCGATGGACAGAGTATCAATCGCGACGGACAGGCAATCAATCGCGATGGATAGGGGTCAATCAATCGCGATGGACAGGCAATCAATCGCGATGGACAGGGGTCAGTCAATCGCGATGGATAGGCAATCAATCGCGATGGACAGGGGTCAGTCAATCGCGATGGACAGGCAATCAATCGTGATGGACAGGGGTCAGTCAATCGCGATGGACAGGCAATCAATCGCGATGGACAGGGGTCAGTCAGTCGCGATGGACAGGCAGTCAGTCGCGATGGACAGAGCTGTCAATCGCGATGGACAGAGCTCTCAATCGCGATGGACTGAAATTTTGCAAAATTTTCAAAAATTTTTGTGGAAATGTGGTGTGCAGGGTCTCTAGTCCACTGTGGTGCACTCAGATTTACCAAAAGGTGAAAATTTCTGTCAATCGCGATCGACAGGAGTCGGCGACTGCGAGACAGTTCTGCACATTTCCGTACCTGCGCGACGTGCTGGAGGGGATGATGATGCTGAAACCTGCAAGAAACTCCAAAAGCATGCAGAAAATAGCACACAACAGTTCGCTCTCTCGCTCTCTCTCACAAGTGAAATGAGGGAAATGAGGTGGAGAAGGTGATATAATCAAAAAACTGAAATTTTCGCGATGATGGAAGTGGAGGTGGAAGATGGTGATGATGATGATGGTGATGATGGTGGTAAGGTAAGAAAGAGAAAAATAGGAAAAGTAAAGAAATTACCTACAACGCCAACGTCTCCAATCTACGTCTTACCATCACACGCTCGTCCTCAAAGCTCGATCCCCCGCAACGGCGCCAAAATTTGGTGTAGCTCAGTGATGAGTAGCACCTCCTTTAATGTCAATCCGGGAAGATGTGAGGATGGTATGAAGACCTCGAGCAAGTGGAGGCACAAATGCGTGAGTGAGAAGCACACAAACATGCACACACATACACACACACGCGCACACACGGCAAGACAAAGAGTGAGAAGCAATGGAGTTCTTAGATTACTTTCAAAAAGCTCTTACAAGTTCGTTTCAATTACAATCTAACCCCAAAAATGAGCTCTCTAGCTCTTTTTATAGTTTTTGACTAGGTTTTGGCCCTGTCCAGACCTAGTGTCCGGCCTAGTTAAAAATTAGGTTCCAGGGCCAATTTGAGGGCTTAAACGGAGTCTAAAAAATACGAAAATTGATATGTAGGTGCTTCTAAGGCTCCTCAAGCTCAAGGACTCCTTGGCTTGCACAAAATGGAGCTACAAAAATATGAAATGGTGTTTACAATGATTGTTAGTGATAAGAATCACTGTTATAAAGATGTTGATTTGGAAAAATTTGAAGGGCCTATCTGCCAGATTTGCGTCGACTGCTTTGTCTACTTACTCCTTCACCTCGCTCTGACTCTCTCCGCTGGCTTCCTTGTCTAGTCAGTCCTTGGGTGCCCATACTGCTCTCAACACACACTCAGTACACGCTCAGATCGTCAATGATTCTTTGTTATTACTTTCTTGATTCTTTTTAGATTTCTTTAGATTCTTGTCCTAATGTATGCGTCAGGAATTCGACTTTCTATGGGACTTTGAGTTCTCGTTCCGTCAGACTTATGTTCTTTCCTTTAGATTTTCGTGTCACACACCTTTACTTTAGTCTTGAACTTGATAAATTTAATTCTCTTGAACTTGAGGCGTTCCTATCGTCTTGAATCCACAATGCTACCGTTTACCCTAAGCTAAGAATTGACTGAGGGGGTTGAGTAATCTTCCAACCTCGAGTCAGCTTTTCTGGTTGCTCTGATGCCCAAGAAGCCGCGCTTCCCAAGCTTTATGCCCTTCAAAGCCTTGCCTTGGTTGCCCTTGATTGCCCTTGCTAGACCTGGAAAAATCCAATATTAGACCAATTCACAGTTGGATGATCAAGCACTTGAGTATATACACCCTTTAAGTCCCTTCCCTTTTGTCCAACTTTTTAATGCTTGCCCCCTGGCTTTCTAGTCCCAAACTAGGTCAACCTCAAAATAGCTTGTCTAAAGATAGACGTATCCTTTAAGAAAAAAACAGTTGAGGTCACGTAGTACTCGTCAAGAGCTTTCTAATGAGCTATTAAGCTCAAAAAACAGACTTCGGATGAAAAAGTTATGACCGTTCAGGCCCTGGGGGGTAAAAACTGACAAACAGGTCTTTCTCCAAATATGAGCTAAGGGGTCTCCTATGAGTATAATCACCCAAAAATTTCCCAAAAATAGCCCCAAAATTGGCCAAAAAATGAAACCCTAAAATTTGCATTTGGGGTGGACAATCGCGATGGTCTGAGACAATCGCGATGGTCTGGGACCGTCGCGATGGCGTGAAGGTGAACCGTCGCGATGGTCTAGACGTGAATGATCGCGATGGCGTGAAGATGAGCAATCGCGATGGTCCAAAAAGTGAACAATCGCGATGGCTCGATCAGGCGGACAATCGCGATGGCGTAAATGTGAACCGTCGCGATGGCGTCAGTCAACGGTCAACGTGAACAATCACGATGGTCCAAAGTGAACCGTCGCGATGGTCAGGGTGCGATGGCGTGAGCCAATCGTGATGGTCCAAAATTTGAGTTGTCGCGATGGTCCAACTTGCCACGTGGCACCGTCGGCGCGATGGCGTGAGCCAATCGCGATGGTGTGGGGTCAACCGAACAGTCACGATGGTCCGCGAACCGTCGCGATGGTCCAAATGAACCGTCGCGATGGCGTGAGACCGTCGCGATGGTCCGGCCGAGCTGTCGCGATGGCGTGAGCCTATCGCGATGGTGTGACACAATCGCGATGGTCTGAGACCGTCGCGATGGTCCACCAAAGTATGAGTTTTTGCAATGCAAGTATGGATTCCTAGAGGCGCAAGTGTGCTCTACACGCTGGTGTGGTGCCTTCTTCAAATTCCGAACTTTGCAGACCATCGCGATGGTCTGACACAGTCGGAAATTTCTGACAGAAACTGAGAATTTTACCTTTTCCAAGCTTTCCTGATGCACTGGAGCTCTGTACCTGCAAGAAAACTCAAGAAAACAAAAGTACACACAAGCACAAAAGCTCTCTCTCACTCTCTCGCATGCACAAATGAGGGGAAATGAGGAGAATGGGTGGATATGGTGAATTTTCTGATTTTTTTGGAGATGAAGATGATGATGCGGTGATGAAGATGGAGTGCGGGGGAGGTGAAAAACACTAAAAACTAAGTAAAAACAACAACAAAAACTGAAATTTTTACCTTCCAACGCTACTTCTTGCTATACTCTTACCATCACACATTCGTCCTAGACTCGATCCCCGGCAACGGCGCCAAATTTGGTGTTGCTCTAGCACAATGGTGAGAACCACGTTAAGAAGCTCCACCTCCTTAATGTCAATCCGCGGAAGAGATAGGAGTGATATGAAGATCGTGAATGTGAGATGAAGTGAGAGTGAAGGAGAGAAGCATAGAAATGCACACACACATACACACACACTAAAGAGACAAGCAAGACACAATGGAAGGTGAGAAATCAACTCTATTACTCAAGAACACTATTACAAGCTCAAAAGAACTCTAACCTCAAACAAGCTAACCTCAAAAATGAGCTCTCTAGCTCTTTTTATAGTTTCTAGACTAGTTTTGACCGGTTTCACATCTAGTGACCGGCATAGTTAAAAAATAGGTCCTAGATGCTATTTGAAAGGGTAAATGGTGTCTAAAAATAACGAAAATTGATACGCTTGTTCTACCTAAGCTCCTCAAGCTTGAGGACTCCTCGGCTTGCACAAAATGGAGCTATGGATTACAAAATGGGGTTTTCTATGTTACATATGTTACAATAGTGATAAAAATCACTGTTGGAGGTTTTTGGAAAGTATTTGAAAACATAATTCTTTGAAAAAAGATTTGACTGGCTCCCTGCTCCGTCGTTACATGCTTCCGCGTCTTCTATGCCTCTGGCTGCTTCCAACACCCATCCAGACATCCCAGGTCCAGTCGATTGGGATGCATTGTTAAAAGACCTAGCACGGGGGCTATGATTAGAAGAACATCACCTTGCTTCCGATGTGGTTCAGTATTATGTCCAATGCACAGCTAGACAAGGGTCTGTCAGAGACGACAGACGCGAGAGAGGGGGGGTGTTGGCAGTAGTCAAGGAACTCAAGGACTCACAAGACAAGGAAGCCTACGAAGGGAGTCAGAGCGAAGAGAAAGCACAAGCAGACACAGTAGTCAAAGAAGATCTGGCAAGTAGGCCATTTATTTTTTTTCATGAAGCTAAAGCATATCCAAGAGGTGGACCCACAAGAAGAAGAAGCAAGTAGGGAGCTCCAAGAAATGTATGTCGAAATGTTAGAAGAAATCCCTACAAAAATAGTGATTTTCATCACTAAAAACCATTGTGAATACCATTTCATATTTTTTGTAGCTCCATTTTGTGCAAGCCAAGGAGTCCTTGAGCTTGAGGAGCTTTAGAAGTACCTACCTATCAATTTTCACATTTTTTAGACTCCGTTTGAACCTCCAAATAGGCCAGAGAACCTAATTTTTAACTAGGCCAGACACTAGGTCTGGACAAGACCAAAAACTAGTCAAAAACTATAAATAGAGCTAGAGAGCTCATTTTTGAGGCTAGGTTGTAATTGAATTGAACTTTTATGAGCATTTTGAAAGTAATCTAAAAGAACTCCATTGTCTTCCTCTTTGTTCTTGCTGTGTGTGCGCGTGTGTGTGTATGTGTGTGCATGTTTGTGTGCTTCTCACTCACGCACTTGTGCCTTCACTTGCTCGAGGTCATCATACCATCCTCACGTCTCCCCGGATTGACATTAAAGGAGGTGCTACTCATCATTGAGCTACAGTGGCCTATGACTAAAGTCGTGGATACTAGATGTCCTAAGGTAGGCTCAATGAAGGATTCAGTTGTAATGATGGTGGTATGATATACAGGGTTGTCAAAGGAGGAAAACAAGGTTGAACTCCAAGTGGGACTATGGAAAATGAAGGTTTGCTCGGTGGGGTTAGTAGTCAGGATGATATTTATAGCTTCTGTTCCAGGAGGTGATGGTGGAGGTGTTGGTGGTAATGGATCTATTGACTCTCCATGGGTGACCATGGATTCATGGCTAGGAGTTCAAGTTGCTTGGGATGTTGTAGATATTGGTTTGGTTGTGGTGGTAGTTTCCTCTATAGTGGTGATGGCAATCTAAATGTTTTTGCCTGACCTTGGTCTTGTTTGGAATCATCGTGGATTGTATTGAACGGGAGGCCTCTACAATGCAGATCAGATGATTTCCACTACACCATAGGTTTTTGCTAGCAATAGTAGAGCTTCAGTGTATTCAGAGTCTACACTAGCCTCTTCCAAGAACTGGGCCATGAGCATTCTACTATTATGTTCAAAGAGTAATTGTTGTGCCCCCACCCTTTCCATAATCTGGTATAATCTATAGAGTTTTGCAATGTAGGCTGGGGCTTCAGACATTTCTTCTTCTCCTCCTTCTTCGTCTGCCTCCTCTTCACCCTCTGGTCATTCTAGTTGTTGGGATAGGGTCCTCTGTTGATTGTCATCCCAGTGTACATGGCAACCTTCTGTTGATTTTTTCCATTTTTGGGAGGATGTGCCAGGTTCTTCTGTATCCGAAAAGAATTCTACATCCGATAGTTGCATGTTCTACAAAAAGGATTCAAAATCAAAGGTGCTCATCCCTTCAATGTCTCTCATGGTAGCAAATTCAAATTCCGATGGGATAGGAGGAGCAGATGGGGCAGCTCGTGATGTGCCTTCAGATCCAAATCTGGGAATGTGAATCATAAAGGGAGGCAATGTGGCATCCCCTCGTGGTGAGACTTCCAGATTCGTATGAACTTCTTGTGTCTAGACACATGGAATTGAGCCCCTCACTCGCTTGGATTGATGTGCGGAAGCTTTGTGTCCTTTAAGCAGTTATTGAAGAGATTTTGTGACCTATCCTCTAATGCTCCCGTGCTACTTTCAATGTGTGTATCAAGAAGTCTAATGGTAGCACTGCATTTTGGCCAAATACCATCTGATAGGGTGTGGCTTGGAGTACCATTTTATAGGCAACTCGATATGTCCATACAACATGATGTAGTTGTTTATCCCAATCAGAGTGTTTATTATTCACCAAATTTGTCAATACATTACATAGTATATTGTTTGTGCTCTTAGCTTATCCGTCAACTTGTGGATGATAGGGGCAGACTTCTTATGTATCACCAAGAATTCTTGGAGAATATTTTCAATGACTTCATTCAAGAAGTGTGTGCCTCTATCACTTACTAACTTGATTGGTAACCCGTATCGGGTGAACACATTCTCGAATAAGAATTTAGCCGTCATCTGAGCATCGTTCTTTGTTCTAGCCTTTACTTCCACCCACTTGGTTACATAGTCCTTGGCCACAATAATGTATTCAGCATGTGAGCTTGTACCTGGGGTATTAATAGGACCAACAATGTCTATTCCCCACTTAGAGAATGCACGTCCATCCATCATAGGTCTTGATGTTCTGTGAAAATTTTAAACTTATTTGCAAGCAAATAATATCTAAACTTTTTAACCGCATACACCATGCCTAATCCTTCTCTTTCAATAGTGGTGTAGTTTCGTTCAGCTGCATTCAATTGCCTACTAGCATAGGCAATTGGAAGATCCATATTACCTTCACCAGTAGGTTGTGCTAGTACACATCGAATAGCATAATTGAATGCATCCACATGAACATGAAATAGCTTGTTCCAATCTAGTGTAGTCAAGATTGGTACTGAACACAATCATCTCTTAAACTCATTAAAGGAGTTTTCACATTCTTCTGTCCACTCAAAGTTAGTCAAGAGGGATTTTAGAGGCTTTGCAATTATAGCATACATGTGCATGAAATACCGATAATATCCACAATGCCCCATGAAAGCTTGTACTTCCTTGACATTCTTTGGTCTAGGTAGCTCTGCAATAGCTCTAACTTTATCCTCATCTGTGGATATGCCATTCTTTGACACTATGTGTCCTAGAATCTTGCCTTGCTTGACCATAAAGACACACTTTTTTGGCTTCAAGCAGACCTGATATTCTCTACATTTGTCAAAGATTTGTTTGAGTTCAGAAATATGTGTTTGTCTTATGTTGGAATGAGCACATAGGTCATCAACATAGACTTCCAAGTTTTTGTGCAAGAACTCTTTAAACACATGACACATCAGCCTCTAGAAGGTAGTTGGCACATTGGTGAGCGCAAATGGCATTACTCAAAAAGTGAATATGCCCCACTCTATAGCAAAAGTCATCTTATGCTGATTTTTTGGAGCAATGGCCACTTGATTGTAACCAGAGAGTCTGTGAAGGATGTTGTATACTTCCTTGCCTACTACCCTTTCTAATAGATCTTCACTGATAGGAAGTGGATAACTATCTCTGATAATGGTTGTGTTAAACTTCTTTAGGTTAATGCATACACGTAACTTTTTGTTCTTTTTGGGCACCACTACAATGGGGGATACCCCTTCAATGTGCTCAATCTCATAGATAAATCTTGCTTCTACCAATCTATCTATCTCTTCCTTTATCTTGGATGCATAATTGTCATTATATGTGTATGGCTCTGAGGTCATGGGAATCATATGTGAGCATATGTCAGGGTCTACTCCTTTTAAGTCCTTATAACTCCAAGCAAATCTGTAGTCTCTGAGTAAGGCTATCAACTCTTGCTCCTCGTCCTCACTTAGATCATGTCCTATGTATGTGCATCATTCTTCACCTTCCTCCATGATCACAATGATTTTCTTAGTTTTCTCTTTGTTATCATAGGCCTCTCCTACTAATGCTTCACATTTAGGAATCCTTATCATGACTTTTCTATCCTCTATCCTGGGGTCTGTCTGTCGCAATGGACATTGTCTATCATCTATCATGAATTTCGGTCTGTCACGATAGACGTTGTCTATCACAATAGATACTGTATATCGTCTATCATGGGTTTGTATGTCACGATAGACTGTGTCTATCATGGGATCTGTCTGTTGCGATAGACATTGTCTATTGTCTATCGTGAATTTTGATCTACCTTGATAGATGTTTTCTATCGGGATAGATACTATTTATCATCTATCGTGGTTTTGGTTTGTCACAAAGATAGAAAAAATGTAAATTTTGTGGATCTTTTTGATGATTTGGAGTGATCTAATGGTGTAGTTTATCGTGCCATGCATTGAAACACAAAATACCAACTTTCTCTATCTGTCATGACAAACAAAGCTCGTCATCTTAGGACCTATGTAGAGGTCTGTCGTACCTACGCAAGCTACTGGAGATGATGATACAGTTAGAACCTACAACAAAAGCTCAAAAACACACAAAAACAGATCACACACAAACTCTCTCTCACTCTCTCTCACTATGTCTCACAAGTGAAATGGGGGGAATGAGGTGGGGAAGGGAATATGAACAAAAATTGAATTTTTTTGTGAAGGTGGAGATGGATGTGGGACATGGTGAGGATGATGACGGTGGTGATGATGATGATGAAGAAAGTAAGAAAAAATGATGAAAAGTAAGGAAAATACCCATGACTCCAAAACTCTATGTCTTACCATCACACGCTCATCCTCGAAGATCTCTCGTCGACATCGGTGCCAAATTTTGGTGTCACTCTAGAACAATGGCAAGTACCAATGTGAGGAGATCCACCTCATAATTATCAATCCATGGAGATGTGAGGAAAATTATAACAAATGTGAGCAAGTGAGGGCACAAGTGCGTGAGTGAGAAGCACACAAGCATGCACACACATACGCACACGTGCACACAAGGCAAGAACAAAGAGAGGAACAATGGAGTTCTTTGTATTACTCAAAAAGTCTCTTACAATAGCTCAAAACTCTAACAAGCTAACCCCAAAAATGAGCTCTCTAGCTCTTTTTATAGTTTTCTCACTAGCTTTGGCCCTGTCCAGACCTAGTGTTCGGCCTAGTTAAAAATTAGTTCCAGGGCTTATTTGAGGGCTCAAAGAGAATCAGAAAAATATGAAAATTGATATGCAAGTACTTCTAATACTCCTCAAGCTTGAGGACTCATTGGCTTGAAAAAAATGGAGTATAATCTATCAAAAATGGCATTTAAAATGTTTTTGTAGTGATAAAAATCACTTTGATTGAAAATAAATTGTGAAAAAAATGATTGGGCCTCTTACATGCCGGATTGTACTTGACTGCTCTGTCTCCTCATTACTTGTGGGCCAAAAAATGTGTCACATGTTCAAGACCTTTTTGAGGAATATCATATATATACAAATTCCTACTCTCCTTTCTCAATTCTCTGTGTTTTTTTGCCGGTTTATACAAACATCTAAAGAGAGGAGTTGTGATGTTGACTTAAAATAATATAAGAAGCTCACTTAACTATCTATGTATCTAATCTATGTCACCTATCTAATCTATCAAATCTATCATTTTATTCATCCATCCGATGATCTATCTATCTATCTATATATCTATCCGTCTATATATATATATATATATATATATATATATATATATATATATATATATATATATATATATATATATATATATATATATATATATATATATATATATATATATATATGTGTGTGTGTGTGTGTGTGTGTTTGTGTGTGTGTGTATGTATGTATATGTATGCATGTATGTATGTATGTATGTATGTATGTATGTATGTATGTATGTATGTATGTATGTATGTATGTATGTATGTATGTATGTATGTATGTATATATATATATATATATATATATATATATATATATATATACTTCACATTCTTTTTCTTGATTTCTTGAGTCTTGTAAGTGGGTACATGACCCATAATCAAGCGGATAGGGAGCCTCTTCATGTGCATAAGAGCCTAGGATTTCAAGTCAACCTTCATCTAGTTATCTCATCACTCCTCTACCATTGAATTCATCTACCCCTCTCTCAAAAGAGAAGCCTAGAAGGACATTGGATTTTGCTTCAGGCACATTTCAAGAAGATAAGGCACCAATGGAGCACCTCTCAAATCTTCTATCAAGGTTAAATATTAAGTTCCCTACTTTAATGGGTCATCTCATGAAGATGCAGATGACCATGTAAGGATCTTCATCTCCCTTTGCAACCGACGTGGGCGACCTTTGTCTTTGTTCATGCTTTGTAATGGAAATTCTAGCACCTCTTCTTGAATAGTTGCTTCTGAATCCTCGAAAGCCATTTGCACTCCTAATAAAGAAGGAATTAACTTCTATGGGAAACCAGTTCATTTGTTATGTGTGGCTTAGTGATATGTCATTTCCATCGTCACTTTGTTCCCCCTTGCTTAAGTAAGTAAGGTCTCTTATCACACTTATTTTAATTTCTTTTTTCTCTTGAAAGAAAACAAAAGTTAGTTCTAGTCGAAGCATTTATTTATTTACAATGTAAGTTCATTCCTATGGCAATAGAATCTAAGACCTATTCCAATGATGGAAATGTGTGCCAGTAGTCTTGTTGAGAAAAATAATGTGCCGAATGCTTGGCCTTGTAATGTGGCCCTATCATGCATACTCTAGGTGCAGTGGATTCTACATGAGTGCAAGTGGAATCTTGTTGAGTCGGTTGTTCCTGTCCTTGTTGCTTCTTTGGTATCCATATCCACTTTGTAGTTGGTGCTTGAGGCATTTGATTCTGTCACATTCCTTGATCTCTGGTTCTTGTTGCCTTTCTAAGTGTGATTTGATTTGTAGTTGGTGTCTTCCTTCGATACCCTTGGTGGTTCTTCGTAGGCTTTTTTGCTTCATGTTGTAGATATGATATCTCACTAAGTTTCCTTAGCCCTTGAGTTGCTGATTGTTGTACCTTCTTCGGAATCCATATATGCTGCTAAGTTTTTTGGGCTCCTACTAATGATTTTGGAAGCCACACACGAAGGAGTCTTCGTGGTTCTGATTGCGGATGTGAGTAATGGTTGTCTCTTTTCATCTTCACTGAGTGGCTAATTTGCTTCAGTGTTGGTCAATTTGGTTCAATCATCCAATCCTTTCAAACCCATTGTAGATGAGGATTACATAGAAGTGATGTAATAGTAGTAGACCTCCATGTTGATGTTCTTCATTTGGTGTAGGTGAATTTAGAAGCATTTTCCTCACTTTCTCTCTTAGATTCATCTCTCATGGGAAAGGAGGGCACATCATCAAGAAACACATCCTTATTCTCAGGAAATTCTAGATTAGGGCATCTGTTGGATGTGCACTCTATTGATTCACGTTCTATCTCCCTTTCTAAGTGTCCTTAGGTTTGATAACCTCATGAACGTGAGAAAGTCTTTCTTCTAACAAGCTAAAGATTTCCTTATGTCCTATTTTGGCTTATATGTATCCTTGTGCTAGATGAATGCTCACTTTGTTCTCGATAATCCAATCTTGCCCTAAGATCAGATTTTCAATTAGGCCTTTGTCCTTGCATACCAAAACTCTTTGCTCCATGGTTGAATTTCCTAGGTGAAGGGATATTTGGGCTTCTCCAACACATTCTATAAGTTGGCCTCCAACTCCTATCATGCACCCTTTAGTGGGACTTATGTTCATTTGAAGGTATGTGATTAACGTCTTTCGTATACAACTTATGGCTGCTCCTAAGTCAATCAATGCATCTAATAAGGCTCTCATTGTCAGCCCTATTGACTTTGTAGTTGGCCATGGGTATAGGTTCCTCTCCCTGTAAATATCGTTCATCCCTTTGTCTTATCCACTCCTTTTGTCTCTTGATATGCTCTAAGGCATCTTGGCATGCTTCTTCTTGAATTCTTTCCTCTTCCTTCTTTCGATTTTCTGCTCCTACGAGTCGTGCTAACATTTGATCTATTAATGGCTCCATGTATCGTAGTTAGGAAGTATATCTCCATCTAACGTGGCTAGATTGACTGCTCCACTCGTTGAGATTCTGTTGATCAGTAAGGGTCCATATCCACGTTGTTGTAGTTTCTTCGTGTATTGTTTCAATGTATAGACAAGAACTAAGTCTCCTTCCTTTAAGCCTTTGTCTTTGATATGTGCATCATAATATGCCTTCTGTCTTCTTTTAGTAGCATAAATTCCCCTAACTGCTTGTAGTCTAGTTTCGTGCAATTTCTTAATTTGCTCTAGTTGCTTGGATAGCTCATGTCCTACCCACTTATATTGTTGTGCTACTCGTAGAGTCAGTACTAAAAAGTCAATTTGTAAGATTGCATTTTGTCCATAAACTAGGTTAAACGAACTAGTTCCAATGGTTGTTTTGTAAGCCACACGGAAGGCCCAAATTGCATGGTGCAATTGTTTGTCCCAATCTGACCTTCCACTGTTGACTATCTTTGTCAACACCGTACACAACACTTTATTGGAACTCTCTGCTTGACCATTGGCTTGAGGGTGAAAGGGGCTGATTTTTAATGAATCACTAGGAATTCATTCATCAAGGACTCTATTATCTCGTCAATGAAGTGTGTTCCTCTATCACTCACTATCTCTATAGGTAGTCCAAAGCGAGTGAAGATGTTCTCAAAGAGAAACTTTGTTGTGGTCTGAGCATCGTTATTTCTAGTTGCTTTTGCTTCTACCCATTTAGTTAGATAACTTGTTGCCACTATTATGTACTCATGTGATCCTTTGGTTGGCGGGTTAATAGATCCTATGAAATCAATACCCCATTTGGAGAAGGCACTCGCACAAACCATAGGTTTGAGAGGCATATCATCTCTCCTAAAAGGGTATTTGGCTCTTTGGCATACCTCACAACTCCGTACGTAAGTGTTTGCATCCATATGTAGAGTTGGCCACCATAAGCCTACAAAGAGAATAATTTTTACGGTTCTTTCGATTGAAAAATATCCTCTTGCAGCACCTGCATGTGCCATTTCTAATATAGGTAAGTATTCTCCTTCATGCACAAATAGTCGTAGTTGATTGTTCTTTCCTCTTTTGAATAGTTGCCTTCCCAATATAATGTAGTCCTTACTCATTTCTTCTAAGGATCGCTTTCTATCCAGACTTGCTCCTTCCTTATGCTCTCGTGTTTTTAAGAACCTCACCAGTCGTGCTATCGTAGAGAATTGTAATGATGTATGGTCTTCTGGAGTATTTTCTTGACATTCCAAGCAACTACCAATATACTCATGAACATCCTTAGGCATATTTGGCCAATAAACTCCCAATCATTTTAATTCCCTTAGTGTTCCATGAGTTTCCTTATGCATTCTCCATCTATTTACGTGAGCTTGCTCAAGTAAATTTTTCTGCTCAGCTTCTTCTACACACCTTAACAATACACCATTTGGTTCTTTAAAGTACACACTTCCCACCACAACGTGTAAGTTGCACGATTACAGAAATCCTTTCCTAACATCCTTGTTAATTTGATGTTGTGGTCCATGGGTGACTATTGGAATTAACTTCTCTGCCCAAGTACAATAAGGCATGATGGTCTAGGAAGAACTTGAACTTGTTGGCTAGAAGGTAGTGTCTAAATTTCTTCACTGCGTACAGCATTCCTAAACCTTCTCGTTCTGTAGTCGTATAGTTTCTTTCTACTTGATTCAATTGTCTGCCTGCATAAGCAATATGATGGTCTAATTTTCCTTCATCTGCAGGTTGAGCTAGAATGCATCCTATTGCGTAGTTGGAGGCATCTACATGGACATGGAATGGCTTATTCCAGTTGGATATCTTCAAAATAGGAGTTGTACTCAGTCATCTTTACAGTTCATTAAATGCTTTCTCGCACTCATCCGTCCATGTGAATTGGGTTAATAATCTATATAGGGGCTTGGCAATTATGGCAACATGTGAATAAATCTACGATAGTATCCACAATGACCCATAAAAGCTTGCACTTCTTTAGCATTTTTCGATCTTGGAAGCTCTAGGATTACTTTGATCTTATCCTCGTCAGTGGAAATTCCATTCTTGGATACAATGTGCCCTAGGATCTCCCCTTGTCTCACCATAAAAATGCATTTTTCAAGATTCAGGCACACTCGATACTGTCGACACTTATCAAATATCCTTTGTAACTCCGGAATGTGTTCCTGTCTCAGACCTGAGTACGTGCACAAGTCATCTACATATACTTCCATACTCTTCCTTAGAAATGCTTTAAAGACCTGACACATCAACCTTTGGAAAGTAGCAGGGGCATTTGTGAGTCCAAATGGCATCACTCTGAAAGCATAGACTCCCCATTCAGTCACGAATGCAGTCTTATGTTGGTCTTCTGTAGCAATAGCTACCTGGTTGTATCCAGAGAATCCATCTAGGAAGCTATAGACTTCCTTACCTGCAACTCTTGCCAAGAGGTGATCAATGATAGGTAATGGATAGCTATTGCATATTGTAGCTACGTTTACTTTCTTCATGTTAATACACACTCTTAATTTCCCATTCTTTTTGGGTACGACCACTAATGATGACACCCATTCTATGTGTTCTATCTCGTAAATGAATCCGGCTGCTAACAATTTGTCTATCTCCTCCTTAATTTTTGCGGAATAGACATCGTTATAAGTGTAAGGGCATTGCATCGATGGTTTTGCCTCAAATGTCATTGGGATTTGATGAGAACAGATGGATGGATCTACACCTTTGAGGTCCTTGTAGGTCCATGCAAACACATCTTGATATTCTTGAATTAATCTTATCAATTCTTCTTCCTCTTCTGGTGACACATCTTTTTCTATGTAAGTACATCTTTCTTCTCCATCTTCCATGGTCACTATTACTCTCTTCATTTGTTCCTTGTTGTCGTATGCTTCTACTTCTCTTGCCTCTCTTTTGGGAATTTGAATGGCTATCTTTCTCTCTTCTACTTCATATCTTTCGAAGTGGTCTGGGACTTCAAAAAGATCTGGGGTTGGTTCTGGCTTATCTAATATTTCCTCATTGTTTGATCTTGTTTGGGCTGCTTCTATTGCTAATACCTTCGGTGTTTTTCCTTTTTCATCGGCTTGAATAGCTTCTAAGTATTGATCCTTGGAATCAAATTCTGGTTCCATCTCTATGCTTTCATACTCTTCCTTCCATTCTTTTCTAACACTTTTCCTGTCTCTACCTCCTGAAGGACTACCATGTAAAAACTCACATCATAACCTTCTTCATCTATGCATCCATTCATGGTTAATACCTCTTCATTTACGCATACATCCAAGGTGGCTAAAATCTCCATCCAGCCATGTAGTTCGAATGCTTCATCCAAAAAATCTTGAGGCATATACATAGGATCATCTATGGGTCAGTAATTTTGATGTCCAATAGGCCATATTGAGTTTTCTTCTCTTCCCGCTTTGCTTCCTTACACATCCATAGTTGAGCATCTTCGTGTATCCAAGATTGGTCACTTGAACCTGCACTATGAATTGACAAGTCATCCTCTTCCTTGTGTATGGGATTCCATTGTAGTGGGGGTACATCCCTATATGAAAATGTATGCAAATTGATCTTGGTAGTAGTTCCTTGATGTTGTAGGTATAAAATGTCTCTCCCCCAGTCTTCTACTACCCTGAGTTGTCTCATGAATGGTCATCCTAATATCATTTCATAGTTATTTGCTTTTCCAAATTGACATACGGCTAGAGTCTACTCCGTAGGTAGTCAGCTTAATTTTCTCTAGTATTCCTTGGGGTCTCTCTACATGGCCATCTGCTAATTGAAGCTTCATACGTGTTGGTCCCAAGGTTGGCTTTCCCCATTTCTCCCAAATTTCTTTGGTGTCTATGCCTATACCCGCTCCTATGTCTAAAATGGCTTTAGTCATATATCCATTATATGTGATGGGTAAGCATGTATTACCCTCATCTCCTTCACTAAATTCTATGACTTTATCCACAAGGATTTGTATAGTAGAAGGGGCTTCAGTTTCTTTATTTTCCTTTTTATTCTCCTCATTCTCTAATTTCAACTGTCTCGTTAACTATTTCCATAACTACGGTTTGGCTGGTAATAATTCTTCCACGATCAGCAGACATTGTGGAAATGTTGTGTACTTCTTCCCTATTTCGGTCTAACATAGAAACCTCTTCATATACTTCATCCAAATTTGGAGTTGGCTGGTTTTCTTCAATGTTTAATTCCTCAAAGGGTGGCCTTGAATTCCCATTCTTTTTCCAACGATCTTCTTGAATCTTAGCCCACAAATGTTGTGGCCAATCAGCTTCTAGTTCAGGGATTATCGAAATTGATTTGCCCTGAGTTCCTGTTAGAAATCGCTTGAATGATGTGTGTGTGACTCCTCCCATCCATATATACCCTCTTGTACTCTAAAAATAGCAATGGTGTACTCTAAAAATAGCAATGATCGGGAATAGTCTAGTGTGAACATGTGGCCATCATGCAACACTTATTCCCATTACTACCCAAGTACTCCCATTACTACCAAAGTAACTTAGGGTATCCCCCGAGCGTGGGACCTTGGTTGGCTAGCCCTTGTCCCTCACACACATGAACTGATCCCTGTGGATCATATGGACTGATCCCTTCGGATCAATGATCCTTGTAGATCACATGCATTGATCCCTATGGATCAATTTCTAACAGTTCCCCGTTGTTCTTCTTTACTATCTTTCTCTTTAGGTGTGATTGTGGGTTTTAGCTTGTTTTCTTCTAAGCATTCATTGAATTGATTCTCATATATTCTTGTCTCTAGGAGGATTGGGATAGTATTCTCTAGAGTGGCTTGGGCTACCTCTATGAGCTTTCTGCATACCGCCAATCTCTCCTTTTCTAACTCCCCTTGTGGGTAGAGTTTCTCATGTTGCTTTATATTTGTTCCAGTTGTGATTCTAGCTTGGTAAGCTTTCAACCACATGTCCAGGTCATCTGGTCTTGGATCTGTTAGGATTGATCCTGGTTTGTCTAGCTTCTGGGTGTGAGACTTAGCTGGTGTATTATCTTGTGCTTTCAGATTTTTAGGTTTCTTATCGTCTTTTACATCCTTTTTATCCTCCTTACTTTTATTTTTCATTCATTCCAACTTTGTGTCTTCTTCGTGTGATTACTTTCACGTGGGTCTTCCAAATCTTCCACTATCTGTATCTTGGGTTCTAGGTCTTTATCCCTTTCTTGTTCATAGTCCACTTTCTTTCTCTCGTCCTTTGGCTTGCGCTCGTGTGATAGCTTTTAATGGTACTGTGTACTCCTTATCACTTCGTGATGATTCAGTTACTTTGATCATGTTGATTTGTGTTGTGTTATGAGTCTTGTTGGGGTTTTCTGGGCAATCTCTAAATAGATGTTCTTTTCCACACTCATTGCAGTACCCTTTCCACGTTCTAGGAGGTGGTGGGTTGTATGGTAGAGTGCATGCTCTTATGAAGTGATCTCCTCTCCATCTATAGCACCACTTTTTGCACGATACGATACTAGAGCATGTGACGATACAATACCAAAATCCTTGGCGATACGATACCACCATTACACATGATACGATACTGCTCAATTGATACGATATCATGACTGACACGATATGATACCAGATGATACCACGATATGATACCATTGTTACATGCGATACGATACCGCTCGATCGATGATATGATACCGTGACCGACACGATACGATACCAGATGATACCACGATATGATACCACCATGGAAACCGTGATTATGATACCAACACTTGACGATACAGTTTGGTTGCCCTACTATCAAAGTACCAAACATCTGAGTCTACTGCATACATACACTTCTCGTGAGAAGATGGGTCAAATATGCAAACAGTAGTAAGTGCCCATTCTTCATTCTACAAAAGATTAGCAAACTCTATTTTCGGTGTAGAGGCCTCTGGAATAACCATTCTAGCTTCTTTCTACTTTGCCTCTTTTGCAGCCAATTTTGGACAACTCTTTGTGACATGATCATTTACTTTATAGTATTTTGCAAAATAATTTCTGCTTTTCATTTTTCTTTCTCGTCTCTGTCATCCTTTTTTTATTGTGTAGAATTAGTAGACTTACTAGTAGAAGAGCTCCATTTACCTTTGCCCTTCTGACTAGCCAGGAAAGCTTGATCTGCAACACGCATAATGGACCTATTCTACCTAGAGTGATCTTCCTGCAATAAAACAGAGACTAACTCCTCAAATGTTAAGGCATTTGGATTGCCTTTTATCATCGATCGAAGAGTAGAAGCAAAACTCTCATATGAATCTGGAAGACCACAGTCTGCACAAGTGAACTATCAAGCAACAGTTCATCAGGAGAAATCAATTGCTCCTTCAAATCTTTGATCTTTGTCAAAAAATTATCCATGGAATCTCCTTCACGCATGTGCTCATTCTCTAGTAGTTTTTAGAGGTAAGAAATATGAGCCTCATTCCTTGCCTGGTATAAAGTGGCAAGTGTATCCCAAACATCCACTGCTCTTCTACAAGGGCAAATGCGAGGAATAATGGAATGTTTGATAAACAATTCTATCAATGCATGTGGCTGAGCATCTCTACCATCCCAACAAATTTGCTCTACAGTAGGTGCAACAGGAACCACAAGACGAATAGGAACCTGAAATATCACCATCTTCACTGCCATCTACATCACCTTCAGCAACTATGTTTGTAGATGAAATAGGACATTTTTCAATATCCTGCACAATATTCCATAATCCTTTTGCAACCAATACATGATGCATAATATAAGCCCATAATGGATAATTGGTACCATGCAACTTATCCTCAACAGTCAACATATGGGATACATCATTGCTTTCAGCCAGGGCCACTGACTAAAATACCCTGATGCAAAAAAATGATTGTATCTCAAAAAGTTTAACACAACTACCCTCTTGAGATCTACTAAACCTGTAGAAGACTATCAGACGCTTATATTGGCGAACCGAAATCTGTGTATATCTTTGGCACAAAAAGATGAAATTGCCTACATAAGCACGGTGAAAGTGCATTTGGAGGCCAAAACGAGTTCAGATCACAATTTCGACACCACACAGTAAAGCTGTTTTGAACTCCTAATTGCCTCGGGTATGCTCACCAAATTTCATGTGATTCTAAGACTGTGATCAGAGGGATGTTGATGATGCCCTAGATGAAATGGAGACCTTCTCTAATACCACTAGAATGTACAAAGATAAATGATTTTCTAGGGTTATAGGTGTATATACAAGTGAGGGGAAAAAAACATTCTAAAGAGGGAAAAAAAGTGTACCGATAGTGCTAGTGTGTTCACACACCATATCAACACCTTTTACATTTTAATTCAAGCAATCTCAAAATTGTTTTTATATATTTAGCAAGAGGATTTTGTTCTTTACATATCTATGGACCCTATGAACACCATGGAGGATTTTGGTAAGTCGCCTCTACTCGAGGTAGCACTCGAGCAATAGCTAGAGCTCTTGGGGCAAGAATTTCAAGGTGCTCAAAACGAGATCCACAATGAAATGAAGTACTTCAGAAGATGCAATCTGATGAAGATAACCTTACACAGGTTGTAAAAGCTATTGTCTCTGCCCAATCTAATGGCATGCATTCCAAAATTGGTGTTAAAAATTACCAATTTCTATGATTTGATGGCCGTAAGGATGGCCCTTCAGTTCTTTCATGGTTATCATAATTTGACGATTTCTATTCTGACGAATCATATG